>OX387973.1:6507725-7107725 GCA_947578425.1 Eugnorisma glareosa
GGCCACTTGAATAACTACTTGGTGTTGGTTACTTTACGACAAGATATAGCAAGACGCATTTAACTATTAGGTATTAGCGAGTCCACTGACGGTCGGTAGTAGTTCATGTACACACACATACATAACATACCATTACGCCTGTAATCCCCGAAGGGTTAGGCAGAGGTGTATTTAAAAGTACACCCACATTTCGCTAATTATGTTAAGTCCCATATAATAGGGGACGAGCTTATTGCCATCAACTGGACACAAATCTAGACTCCGTGACTGTTACTGAGAAATCCCTGATGGAAAAACTCAATAACAGATTACCCGACCTTGGAATCGAACCCAGGACCTCATGCTCAGGAGTCGAGCTTGCGACCACGGGGCAGTCACGAACGCGAAAAATATTTATGCACAAAGTGGCGTGATACTTTACACAAAGGACAAAGACAAAGCACATCCATTTCCGGAATACAGGCCTGACCTGTTAAAAATACAAATAAACATAATTTCACTTTCTCCATAACAGTGCTCTTTGCACCTACAGCACTCACGTCCTCACTTATTTGTCATTGTTACCGTCAGGGCGACGAATTTATACAGGGGTAACAAACGTGACACTGGGTGCCAGGGACTGCAAACACCGTGGTGAGGTTTTGCGATGTTTTCGTTGATGGGGATGTTGAGCAGACACTATGAATATTTTTTGTAAAGTACATACGGTAGTCTAAAGAATTAAGCGGTTGAGTGAATATTTAACGTTTTGTCTTTGTATCTAAAGGAAACAAACAGTGATAGCCTAGTGATGTGACCGTCGAACTACCAAGTCATAGGTCTGGCCGAGTTTTCGGATTTATGTTTTTTGCCTCTGACTAGGAATTTCCACTGTATCATGGGTACTTTTGCAAACATTTAAACTCACAAACACAAACAGCCAGACCCGGAACAACTACCTGTAGGTCGTACAAATATTTCTTCATTTTTATTTCAGCTTCGAGGTTTATCAACAAGAATAATACTAATGTAGACCTCACAATGGTAGTAATAACCATAAACAATATGCTCAAATAGATTATACAGCGGACTAATGCGAGTATTAAATAATAACGCCTCTATTTATTTGATTAAAATATGAGATAATAAAAATACATATCACGTTCATCCTAACATTCTAGTTAATAAAAAAAGATGATCATAATCACAATAAATGTGCGTGCAATTTACATTCTGCGCTGGAAACATAAAATATATTCACGATTCTTCGCATTCATTCAAAAGCCTACAGCGATACACAGGATGTAGTAGAGTATTTCAACAACCATTGTTGGAATAGGAAAAATAACTACTACTGATAAAAAACTTTTTTACAAAAAATAAAACCGACTTCAAAAACACAAAAAGTTAAAAAATAACTTTAGCTTCAGAAGTCGGTGTCTTTTGTTTTTTTGATTTTGTTTTTTTGTCACCGACTTCTGAAGCTAAAGTTATTTCTTAACTTTTTGTGTTTTTGAAGTCGGTTTTATTTTTTTGTAAAAAAAGTTTTTTATTTTTCTATTTTTCGTTGTTAGTGTAAATAATCGTAGGTACGTAGTAAGTTGAACTAAGTCATTTAACTTGAGTAATTATTCTGACTTTGATTTTGACTTTTAACCGTTAAAGAGTTTTATATTCCATAATCAGCTCACAACCTAAAAGAATACTATAAATACGTCCCCATAGTATTTTATTAAAGAATTATCCTCCAACTCCTAACCGGTAAAGAGTTATACCTTATATCATCAGCTCATCAACATGAGGTTATGACTTCCAGATGCGTATACTTGAATAGCTTTAGAAAATAATTATATGAAAGACGTAATACGTGCCTATAAAATTTAAGGTTTACCCTCGATTTCCCTGGGATCCCATCATCAGATCCAGACATGGTAACAATGAGACCAACCCGAGAGTATACCCATTCGAACAAAAAAAGAATTTTGAAAATCGGTCTACAACTGACTAAAATATCGCTGAAAATACACACAAAAAAAAACATACAAAAAAAAATTCAGACCACTTGATCCCCCGTTCCATATATCCCTACTGACATATCCCCACTGGTAGGGATACTTGGAGCTTTTTTTTTCCAACTATCGCTACCGGTTGGGATACTCGTATATGGAATTTTCTACTCCATATATCCCTACTGATCCGCACTGGTGGGGATATGGATTTTTTTTCAAGGGCTTCTTTATATGATTACCCAGCTGCGCCCGCGGTGACAAGTTAGCACACGTACAGACGCCAGCACATCAAGCTACCCTACCCTACCCTACCTACCGAACTTCCTACCTACCTACTGCCAGCTGTGTAATCATATAAAGAAGCCCTTGAAAACTTATCCCTACTGGTAGCGATAAATGGAAAAAAAAACCAACTATCCCCACCAGTGCGGATCAGTAGGGATATATGGAGTACAAAATTCCATATATCCCAACCGGTAGCGATAATTGGAAAAAAATTCCAAGTATCCCTACCAGTGGGGATGTGTCAGTAGGGATATATGGAACCCCCGGCACTTGATAACCTCCTTTTGGAAGTCGGTTAAAAAAATGAAAATTTCCCGGAGAAAAAATCCGGTGAAATATGATTCAAAATAAGGAGCTGAATGCCCCCTGTCAGTTTGTGGAGGGCTGTCCCTTACACCCTGTATACATTTTTATCAGATCGGGCCCCAGTTGAGGCAAACCAATATAAAAAAAAAATTGTTTCCTTTGCGTAAAAATTGCTAAGATCACCAATATTTAAGATAATTTCTCTCCAGTGACCGACTTTTTCCACCCCGTATAAAAGAAATTGAACATTTCATATCGAAAAGACTGAATTACAGCTTCACCTCCCAGTGAAAATTATTCAACTCGCCTTTTGAAACGTTTAAAAACTGCTAGGCTGCAATCAGACGGGATTGAGATCCGATATTAAGGGACAATAAACCGAGTCGGCCAAATTACAGGCCTTTCGACTGGTGAAGCGTTCAAAAACTGTGCTACGCTGACTTTATCAATAGAATCGAACGACTATCTGCGTTTTATTATATCGTGCATCGAATAGTGAGTGGTTATTAGTTTTTTTTGTACGAGTGAATACAAATACTAATACAATACTAATTATTAACTAGATACAACATTTTGGAACTAAATTATAAAACTAGCGTTGAAAAGCGGTCAAACGACGATTTACATTATTAAGTTTATTTATTGCGTGCGTATGTTCAAGTTGGTTTAAAATTGTATGATTAGCAAAATTTGGTAAAAGTATACCCACGAGTGTGAAAAGTTGACCTTTTTATCGACGACATACAACTAGTACAGAATGAACATAAACATTTCCAATAAGATATCATTATTGAGCAAGACTACGTTGTTAGGATTTAGTTATGCAGCTGACGTTTGCGTCCGTGCTACGAAGGCTGCGTAGACGTGCTACGCCCACGTAGCTGGGCTACGCGTTGGCGTAGCTCTTGCATTTTCTGCAGAAAATACAATGTTAGCATGTTATTCATTTTATTCGTGTCGATGTTACTATTAAATTTTACTGGTCCAATGCTTCGCTACTTCCACGAAATCAGCTTGTTAATGTCATGCATTTTCTATACCAAATCATTTTTACAATACAGTTCCCGGTCTTTTGAACTACTTTTGTTTTGGATTGTGATTGATAAAGTGTGCTTATAGGTCTATCCACACATATCAGGGCCTTGCCCGGGACTTGGACGAACCGTACCCTCAAAAAAATGTCGGTGTGTACATTTTAAATGAACTCGTTCACACACGTCCGTGCCCGGGCCGACAACGAAGCTTCAGTGCCTACATACATTCGGCCACGGCCCTGTCACGTCCTGGGCACAGCCCTGATATGTGTGGATAGACCTTTCGATGTCATTTTGTAGCAAGCTTAAATTGCAGGTTGAAAACCTGCAATTTAAGTAAAAAGTAACAAAGTTATTTTATAATGACCAATAAAAGATCTGTGTGTTTTAGTACGGCCTATAATAAAATCATTCGATGTGTCTATTATTTTAGACTGGTTACTTAAAATCTTGTAAACCCACCAAAAAATCACATCTCAGACAAAAATTGATTTACGCCTCACATGTCCCGAAGGCGACACAAAATAAAATATGTCTGCAAACACATGTAATTTGTGTTGCTACACACGTGCCGTCTTGTTCCGTATTAAATTCAACGAAACAAGTTGGCACATGTACGTGCTTCAACGTTAGTCGCATTTGTATAGGTGTTCTGTTGAGTTGTACAGAGAAAAAGATTGCTGATGTACTTTTTTTTTAAATTATGTTGAACTTAATACTTCCAAAGCACCGTCGGTGGCAGCGCGCCTTTACTGAATTTTATTGATATAGTCTATATAGAAAGGACTGAATTAACCACAAGTTTCCGAAGTTCCGTTTTCAGTTACTGTCTTTCTGAACGCAAGAAAGTTTTAAAAGTATTTTCTTCTCTTGCTGTCACACTGTTAGCGGACAGCTCAGTAAGATTTATAATATTCATGGTTGTATTTTTTTTTATGTTTGTTACCTCAGAACTCCGTCATTTGTAAACCGATTTGAAATATTCTTTTTTCATCTGAAAGGATATGCTTCCCGATTGGTCCCATAGAAATATCATCAAAATCGGTTTCGGAATTTGGTTGTTTTCCTCACGTTAATTGTCACATCACGCGACGTCGCGTGCTAGCTCTGATGTACATCACGCGACGTCGCGTGATACTTGCTAGTAAAATTTGACACAATTCCCGATTTCTGATTGAGCTGAAATTTTGTAAGCATGTGTATATCACGAGACAATGCAGTAATTATGATGACATGGAGCTGATCTGATGATGGAGCTGGAAAGTGGCCATACGAACTCTGTATTAAAACGACGCAACGCCGTCGAGTTTGGGCTCGTTTGATTTATCTTGACAAGTACTGTATTCCTAAATGGTAACCAGGATCTGATGATGGAGCTAGAAGGTGGCCATAGGAACTCCATTAAAACGACATAAGCCCATCGAGTTTGGGCTCGTATGATTCGTCTTGACGAGTACTTTAACTAACTTCTAGTTACAATGTAAAACTAATTCATGACAAGAATTTGTGTCGTATACTACAACTAAAAAGGGTAAAATAAAAAAACTTTCTGCGAAAACAAAACTGACTTCTAAAAAAACTTACTTTCGGAAGTCGGTGGCAAAAAAGATACAAACAAAGACACCGACTTCCGAAAGTAAAGTTATTTTAGACATTTTTAGTGTTTTTTTTAGAAGTCGGTTTTGTTTTCGCAGAAAGTTTTTTTTACGAATCTTGTTCTATTCTAAAATTGTCAGTGAAAACTTGTAATTGATCATTTTTCAATGATGTTCAACTATCTGTATCCTAGCTGTAAGTTTTCTAAAGAAATAAAATATGGTAGGTAGGATTTCAACAAATGATTTCTGAATTAAGAATAAGTCAAAAACTTCACGAGGAAAGCTAAAGTAGGAGTAGCTGTAGGTATATTTAAGTAGCTTTTCAATACATAAGTCGAGAAGTACATATTCTCAATTCAAAACCCGGTTGTCTTCGGCAAACCAATAAGGACGAAACCAAATTTTATCGAAATTTCAGATATACTTGCAACTTTTTATAAATTCATCTATACTAATATTATAAAGAGGTAAAGTTTTTGAGGTTGTAGGTGGTAATCTCTGGATCTACTGAACCGATTTAAAAAATTCTTTCACTAATAGGTAGCTACATTATCCCCGAGTGCCTTATGCTATTTACAACGTGCCCGTGAGATTATTTCCAAACAAAACGCGAGCGAAACCGCGGGCAACAGCTAGTCTATTATCAATTGATAGATGATGAGTCTCGCTTGCACTAAAACCCCACCCAACACATAATGATAATAGCAAACTGAAACATTTCCGTGCCATACATTATCGCTTATTACAGTTTAACTGAATAGCTTCCCAAACCACGTGAAATACTCATTAAGGACACGGCAATCATTTTTGTGGTTCCGCACACAATTAGTTTAGGAGCCCGTCTAAAAACTTTGGCCATTTGAAAATTTCCTGCTGAACTTCTGGGAAGAGGCGGTAGTTTAGTGTTTTTCTAATGATTCCAATTTCCTTTCCTGTTGCATACCATTTAGGGGAAAGGTTTTATTTACATGACTAGTTTTTCAGAAAGTAATTAAACTCATATATGTGTGACTAAATGATGATTAGTTGATGACTTTAGCTTCGTAGCTATGATTCAATTCGTGGTTGACTATAGCTTAGTAGCTATGATTAAATTCGTGGGTTTGTTTCCCTCGTGAAGTCAAACTTAGATTGTTTACTGATTTTTTTGAACCACTAAATACAAGAAATCGATAGTAAAATTAAGCAAGGAGAACAATCAAGAGTAACAAAAATTTCCTCAGAAACATTTCACATTGCGAAAAACTTACTGAAATCATGATAAAACAATATTAATTAATGGTTAATTACACGCGTAAGTATTCAAACAAACTTTCAAGACTACTGAATAATTCAAATAACAAAAACCAAACTTTTTAATTTAAAACTCATCGCGGTAAAGTTTCTTCTGAAATATTTTAAGTCAACATCTAATTTATAAGTAACGTTTCATTGTATTTTAGTCTGAAACGGTATTCACTATATTCCGTGTAGGTAGAAAATAAAATAGCTAGGTAATCAAGAGTTCTTGGTGCTATTAAGAACTCAATATACCTAACCTTGTTACAAGATTAGAATCTACAAGACTAAAGAAAAATTAAAGCTTGGAGTACACTGAAAATTTCTTTGCCCTTTTTTCTACTTTTCTGATTGGCTCTCATGAATAATGCTAATGTAGAAATGATCTAAGGGTGTAGATTGTGAATCAACGGCAAAGTTTTCAATTGCACGCAATTTTTCTTTGACGTTGTTAGCTGTCTCTAAAATGACTGGTTTTTTAGGTTTTGTAACCATGACATCCATCTTAGTGACAGGTTTTAGTATTTTTAATAAGCATCGCTCGTAAGTATTACTCGTAGGTACAGTTAATTAGATCTCTTTAACTCATGCTTTGTCTATAACTGTTGTTTATATGACTTCTTTAGCACACAGTAACCCGAGTTGTTTACACCCTATGCCGTTTATTAATGTGTTCAACTTCATTATTATTCTGACCTACTCATTCGAACCTGCCCAATCTCTCGTTTCTTCATTCTTTATGCGGCCGGGTGCATGACATGACACATTTTTGGAACCCCACGTAAGCGCTCGCATTTTATCAGTGTTCATTTAATATCGTGATAGTTATTTATTTAATAAAGTCTTCCTGCGAGTCAACTATGACGTTATCCTGGTTTGTTTTAAAATAATATATAGGTAAAATATTGTCTGTATTCATTGACAAGTAAGAATCTGCTTTAACTTTTGTCAAGGACGCCAAGGAAGCCAAGAGCTGGGACCATTCCTTTCCAATTTTCCTGATGTTTTAGAAAAAAAAAACAAATGCAAATGCTCTTGCACAGAGTGCGCGTAGTTCCATCTTTGTGCCCTAAGCTTAACCATACCTGACGTAGTTATAACTTGCCTCCCTGTCACACATGCTTTGTGGCAGATTGCACTCAAACCTGGTGCTAGGATTCTCTCTGATACTGTCCACTGCTCTTGTTTAATTTTGCAAGAGGCACTCGAGTTTAGTATAAGGTATGAATCATGTTTATGTAATACCTACCTATCTAGCTGTAAGTAGCTACTTACCTAAGTAAGTTTTATTTAAACCTGAAACTTAACCGTAATTTTAATCGTAAACCCTCTCAATATGTGTTTAAGCAACTATTCCCAATTTCATTGTGATATACAATATTACTCCCAGAATTATTTGAAAAACAACCCAAAGTCTAGAATTTTATATCATATTTAAAAGATTTATTAAAAATATTTAATATTTTGCTTCGTAACGTCCAATAACTTGTGAAGTTCACTAAAATAACAATGTAATGAGCTATGATTAAAAAAGCTACGTATAAACTTGTTGCAGAATATTCGCCAAAAGAGTTATTTTATTAAATTCTTCAGATGATTTTATCGAATAGCTTCGTAAATTGCTCGCCGAGGTTCGGTATTGTAGTGTTTTGAATATTGACATAATACGCTGATATTCATGAATAAAGGGGAGTGACAAACCTGACATTTTCAAGCATTTATGACTAAAGCAATAATTAAATAAGTAAGTACTTATCATTTTTTTAATATAGTCTAGGCTTTGTAATTTGAAGTAAAAATCAAAGATTATTGTTAATTATCATTACAATCTTATAGCTAGTGGCACGGTGGTGTATATTGAATCAGTCTTTATACGTGATTATAATTATAAGGTTAACGAGTAAGTCCTAGGTACTGATTTCTAAAATATAAAAAAAAAATATGAGTGACTATATTATCCAGAAAACCGCTCAAGCGAGTTAGAGGCTATCTTTATAAAACTACATTTTAGAAACGAAATCACTACTACCAGAATAAATTAAGTATCACATTAAGCACAAACATAATATTATTAAAAAAATTACAAAAAAAAGATAAAATACAAAGTACCTATGTAAATTATATGAATTAAAACTTATTAAAAAAAAAAAACACTGCCTGAGTGTACAAATGGCACTGAATTGATAGTATAAAATATCTGGTATTATTCATCGGGTTGAGTCTAAGCGGGTCGAGTGGGCACTAATCCAAGTGATTGAGAAGAAGACTCAAAAGCAAAATAAAACTGGCGTTAACACATCTGTAATGAATGATTTTCGGCAAAGTTAGAGCACTAAAGTTTACCGCTTCAGCAAAATCTTTTACTACTTGGAGGAACTAACACGTGATTCAAAGATAGTTATTTCATGATTTAGTGCTCTAGTTCAAGTTTAGTTCAGATGGTTGTGATGAAGCGAGAAGATTTTAACTTGTTTAGTAGGTTTTAAAACTTGTGTTGTAAAAGTAAAAACGATGCGTTCCTGCTTAAGAAAAATAGGAATTTGATGGGGAGCTTGTGTTTCTCAGCATGAAGAGTTCTATTGTGGCATATTTTTTGCCGTGAGTCTTTTCTAAAAGACTTGCAAAAAAAGGTGGCAAAGGCTTTGTAAAATATCAGAATTAGGTGACTTAATAAATACAGTTTATAATTCAAAAAAACAAATATCATAAGTCGGAAAATAATCCTGCCACATTAAAAAAAATGTATGACTCCAACCGACGACTCACACGAATAAAAATTGAAAGAAAAAATGAAGTTGTAATTGGAATAATACCTTTTATTAACCTTACCGCCCATAAAGCGGCGATAATAAAATATCCACGACTTTTATAGCTACCATAATGCGATGAAAAATTCACAAAGTGGAATTGCTTTTAAGGAAGATCTTCACCCCTCGCAGTTTCAGACAACTGAGATATTGTTACCACCAGACACTTGGAATATAATGAAACGTGAAACACTTTAAGATGCGGGAGGAATTAATTTCATTTGTGAATTAAAAAAGTACACAGTTTGTCAATTGTGTTTCACATATTATTTAGAGATGGATAATGAACAAGATATCATTATGGGATTGTGGTATTCAGCTGCATTCGGTAAGAATATACGCCAAACTTTCCATAGTTGGTAAAAGGCTTGGAAGATGATGGGTGTAAACTCATCAGTTTATAAACAACTTGATTAAAAAAGTTATTTATTTTTCAGCCAGAATTACAAAATGTCTCTGCATGTTTTACAGTAGGTAGGATATGTTTTGTTTTAAGTTGAAATCTGCGCAAATACAGAGGCGGTATGAGAACATTACCGTGGGAACGTAAAATAAATGCGAACCAACACACAATTTGTTCAGTGAAGTGTGTATGTTGCGACAGACCTGAGTATGACAAAACACAGAGAACTTCTCTTACACCGGAGTACGGTGTTACTACATGTGACGAGTAAAAGCGTTGGTTATAACCAGTTTACTGAATTAACATCGTTTTTTATCGTTCTTAAATCATAGCAATAATAAATAAACTGGCTTAATAATTGAAAATTTGAATTTCTAATCCAAAATTGTTCACTAAATTGATTCGACGATGTTTTCGGCCCTTAAAAGACTTGAAAATATGGATGTTATCCAAAAATATTGACTATATAAACAGTTTTTTTTTTTGTAACTTAGAAAAATTACGTTATTCCTGACCACAAAAGTTTGTTTTACTTTTTTCAACGGTGTGATAGACTGCCTGTGTACAGAGAATTTTACAAAATGTTCGTTGTATTTGTGTAAAATGACACATATTCTGTTTATTTGTGTAACGACATGCTTTCGGCATGAGTGCAGATTTTTGAGACAGTTATAACTTAATTCCTTAAAGCTTGCTTTTTGTATTCAAGGTAGGCTGTGCTGCCTCCAACTACATTTTTAACTGGAACCCATCTAAAACTGTTATTTCTTTGCTAAAGGCGAAATATTTCTTCGCAATAAGTACCTTCCAAAACACGTAGGTACAATTCTGCACATAATCAGATCTCAAGCGATTTGGTTCTAGATTAAAAACCATTTGCGAATTGCCGAGAAATGGCTTTGGCAAGATTAGACATTTAATTCTATTTCAGTACCTATATCGTGCGTAAAATTCTTACAACAAATAAAAAATATTCTACCAAAGCGGTGGTTGGTATAAATGGCATCATAAAAAAGCGTGCTTCTCTCCCTAACGTTAATAAAAAGGTGATAATAGGACAATGTTATTTGGATAAGATATTCAAAGGCAAATTATCATAAACTGTTTAGTTCCTTTTTCTGTGTTGGGTAACAAGAAGAACTGGGGGTTACTATGACGTCAGAAAGCAGGAGTAATTACAGTGCGGGAAAGAGACAGAGCTATACAGGTCGTCTAGCGCCATCTGTTTCCCACACTGGAATTACTCCTGCTTTAAGACGTCATGGTAGGTTACCTGAAAATATTTATAAAACTGAGGTGAATTTTACGGACTGTTTTTTTCAATGTGCATGTCAGTTTAGCTTCTATTTTGATTAAAATTTATACTATACAGGGTGTAACAAGACCCTTCACGAAGCCGTCAACCAAGCATTCTGTACATCAAACTAAGTAACGTTACGCAAAAATTATTGCTGCGAAAGGTTTTTTTTTTTTGGGTGAATAATTACGTTTTACGGTAGGACTCAATGTAACGCACTCAAAACATTGTGCTGATGGATGCATTGAATAGTACGGGGGTCGTGGAGTGTTTAAAGTAAAAATCTTACATTAAAAACAAGTATTTAAGAAATAGCTTGTGAAAAAGTTGGAACTTTGACCCCCAATATCTCCGTAACTAGAAGGTTCCTAGGTATGGTCTAGAACAAAAAAATGATCTCAATGACGGGGAGAACAAGTGACTTTCGGCTTCGTTAAGGGTCTTGTTACACCCTTTATAACTGTTTATTTAAGCTTATTTAAGATAGTTTTTAATTATGTAATGTCACTCACTTGAACTGAATAAATAATTATAATTTGATTCGTGACCGTAACAAATATGGCTTTTTACGGGGTGTAACACCCCCCCCCCCGGGTGTTCCCCCGTTATTGCGATCATTTCTTTGTTCTAGACCATACCTGGAACCCTTCTAGTTACGGAGGTATTGGGGGTCAAATTTGCAACTTTTTCACAGGTTTATGTAAATACGCGTTTTATTATAAGATTTTTACTTTAAACATCTCCACGACCCCCGTAATATTCAATCCATCCATCAGTACAATGTTTTGAGTGCGTTATGCGTGATTTTTAACACCAAAAAAAGTCATTTCCCAGCAACATTTTTTTGCATCAAGTTACTTATTTTGATGTACATAATGCTTGGTTGATGGCTTCGTGAAGGGTCCTGTTACACCCTGTAGATTTATAACCATTAAAATCATCATTTCGGGTTGTATTGATGATTGAGGCCCTTTTGCCCGAAAAACTAACGCAGAGTTTGTTGCTAATACGAGGTTAAATTGACAGTTTATCATACAATTTATGACGGCCGGTTGGCGCAGTGGCTGAGCGATTGACTGCTGCGCTGCGTGTCGCGGTTTCGATCCCCGCACGCAACAAATATTTGTATGATCTACAGATAGTTGTTCCGGGTCTGGCTGTTTGTGTATGTGAGTTTCAAAGTTTGTAAACGCACCCACGATATAGGAGAAATTACTAGAGGGGAAACGTTTTAAAAAAAAAAATATTGTCAATTTAACCTCGTGTTATCATTTAACTTTCGAGAAGTTTTTCGTGCAAGTAGCCCTAAGTTCATTGATTAAATTAACCTTGGCGCTTCCCCTTAAGGGAATACAGTACTCGCCTGTAGTATGTCTGTGTATCTGAATCGATTTCCACTTAAATTACCTTTGAAATTCTACGTACCTGGAGTTTGAAGTGACAATGAAACGTAAAAAAAATAGTTTCTCACGATTGTCAGATATTATTATTCTACAGTACTAAACAAAATGGTTCATAATAATATCGCTGGAATATTAAAGTTAGACTTTCTTTAAATGTGTGAAGTCTACTAAACTGAAATACACCAGCATCGATAACCAAACAAATGACTATATTCTAATATCTATTTATTAATTGTTTTACAAACTACCTTACAAGTGGTCCAATTTAAACAGTTAATTATGTAGGAAAAATAATTCCGTAGGAATGCATGATTTATGAGTAATTCTAATTTATTAAACAGCGTGACACTTAAGTGTAAAACACACGGAGAGCGGGCGCGCGCGGATCCGTCTATTTATAATAAGGACAACAACACACAAAGAGCGTGCATGGGTTAGGCGGAGGTCGAGCGCTCTTCCCGACTTGACCCGCGCCAAATCCGCACTCGCTCTTTCTGTGTTTTACGCTTAAGCGTCCATAAGATCGTTATATTCATTGCGTCCATTGTTGGCAACATCTTTGGTTCGCTAGAGCGTATCACTTAGCACGCACCTCTGCAGAAGCTGGTCACACCAAACTAAGCATTCCACTGTCGTGAAGAAGCATTAAACACGCAGCTCGAGTCAATTGTCTGACGCCTACTGCAAATCGAAGAAATCTTTATTAATACAAAAATATCAACAAATATAAGTTTTTGAAAGAATTATAATATGAGAATTACCACACATATGAGCCGAGAAATATGACTAGCTTATTCCGCAGCTTCGCCTGCTTGGAGTTCGATTATTGTTCCACTGGATCATAACTATCGGGATAAAAAGTATTCTATGTATTAATCCAGGTTGATGAAAATTAGCACACAGATAGTTTATCTATCTGTGTGCTAATTTTCATCAAAATCCGTTCAGTTGTTTTTGAGTGAAAGAGCAACAAATATCCATTCATCCATCCTCACAAACTTTCACATTCTTAATAATAATGAGTATTGGCTCAAGCCAATTCTGCGTCAATAAGCGTGGTCACTCCCTAAGTATGAAGAAATCTGCATTATTTCTATTATAGCCACCACCCGGAACTTGCACCACATACCAATGTATCCAAGTACAATAAAAACAAAAGCGTACTTACACGGTATGGGCGTGTTTGATCAGTTTTGTGGTGACGTCGTACAGCGTAGTCTTTAAGTCCGGGTAACTCTCTAGCAAGTCTTCCCATGCAGGCAGACTAAGAAACATTAGATCCACGACCTGCATAAGATATAATAAGTCATGAAACGTAGGTAACATCAACCCTGCATTTCCAGAAGTGGGAAATAGACTTTCATTTCGAAAGTTTTAGTTAACTCCCATGTAACAGAGGTCTATGAACTACATGCCACATTGTGATTGT
Organism: Eugnorisma glareosa; assembly: GCA_947578425.1. NCBI lineage: Eukaryota > Metazoa > Arthropoda > Insecta > Lepidoptera > Noctuidae > Eugnorisma > Eugnorisma glareosa. The sequence continues at coordinate 6,521,554 of OX387973.1, forward strand.
ACCATGAACCGATGACAAATATAGAATACCTCTATTCTGACGTTACTGAGGAAAAAAATAAAAGAAAAATGCGTTTACTGCTCAATCAGGGGATCAAGCTCATTAAACAAGTGAGACAGACAGGGCACTGAAAAATTTATACATGCGGTACTGTTTCCTCTTGGTGGTATTCTGAAATTCAATATCTACCAAATGCACACAAACTGCAAACACTAAATTGTCTTCCAAGTAAGACGTTGTAGCAGTATGTACGGTGGGCTGCATCAATTCTGTACCCCATTTGTCTGAAAGCTTTAATACAACTGGGGTACCCAAATGATGCAGCCCACTGTACAACAACCACGTCAAGTAAACGATGGCAAGCGATGTCATAGAAGATAAGATGACCTGGTTGCGATTATTTGTCGAGATGTCCTCTACTTGAGGGTTGACTTCTCGGCAACCAAATCGGCATAAACTACTAAATAATCTAATATTTATTAATATAATTATGTATTTTACTGCGCATTGCATTTGATTAAACAATCATGGCGAGGTCCTTACATGGATTTGTACGGAGAAAAAAGTTCATTTAGAGGGTTCAAAATATTTTCCAATGTTTAGAATACATTACCAGGAGTACATTGATATACTATCATATTTTTAAAAACCGGTACAACTAAAATATTTCAAAATGAAAATATCAGTTTTTCGTTTAATCTCGTTACCCATTTTGCATTTATAAAAAAAGACGAAGTGACAATTGACATTAACGGATCTATCAAACTGACAGACTTACACGCGATGTGAGTGAATCGTTGTTCTTGCGATATGAGTTGAAAAGCACATTGATTAATCTTTATTTGTGACCTTTTCCATAAAACGATGGATGGATTGCGAGAAAGACGATATGAGTAGAAAGGGTAAAAGTTCGTCAGTATACCTTTGCGTTGAGTGTATCCCCGGAGCGAAAGCCGACTGAATTCAGTGATCGGTGTCCGTTTGCGATATTTGGACTATTAGTTAAGTTGTGTGGTATTGGACAAGAGTACCTAGGTATTTATAGCAAACGTGAAAATAAATCTATGTATTAAGTATTAAACAAGCTTGTTTAATTCAAAACTAAATTAACCTTTATATACTATCTAAAATAATAAATGTGCACATTTTCCATGCTTGTAGATTGATTGCAATTCATGTGGAGTTGTTTTTATTTTCAAACTACAATTTCACGCTACCAAACATGGGTTTACATAAATCAATCTATAACTATGTAAAAAGTGTGCAAAAGCAATGAAAATGTAGGAGAGTACTGTAGAATAGTATGATTAGTTAGAAAGAAGATTTACAGAGGGCGCTTTTCTAGCAGTATATAATGATGCTCTGTGGGTAGTCTGGTCCGCAGATTACTAGTAGCAAGCTCAGCCCCCGTATTCACATACGCTTCGATTTGATTTCGATGTGACAAGTCCTATGTCTATCTTTTTTTGGCATTACGAAAGCGAGCGAGATAGACATGACTTTTCGAATCGAAATCGAATCAAAGCGTTTGTGAATAGCTATGCTGGTCTGGCGCACTGATGTAGATTTATACGTCAGTAGTCTGGCGAGTCTAACAGTGACAGCCGCCATTTTGTTTTGAAATAATGAGCTCCTTTTTAAACTATTTACTTATAACATTATATTTTTATTGCGGGGTTATAAAAATATAGTAAATGCCTGAAGATACTGTTAAGGCACCCTAGAGTATAATAATTAGAATTCCAACATTCTAAAAATCTTTATTTTTTTGTACAAATTCTGCCCTGATTCTTTACATTAGTTACATAATAAAACTAACCGTCCTTGTGTAGTATGAATATCGAAAACCATCATTGGGAAACAATCCAGAAACACACCCAAAGAAGCCATTGGTATACAACACTGATACCAGCTGGCCTTCGCCACTGAAAAATAAGTATTAAGGTCTAGAACAAACAATAATATGTATCAAACAATTAACAAAAAACATTTAAATTGTTTCCAATAAAAGAAACAATGGAAGGACTGAGCAGCGAATGCTGGTATGTCTAGGCGATCTTAATCAGCACAAGGCCAGGGGCAACATGATGAACGAATTACTTACAATGCATCAGTAGACCACTTCTCGACTTCACCTTCATGAATAAAGTAAGTGGTGGTGAATATGTCTCCTTCTCGCACTATGCATTTGCCTAGAAATTGTATAAATAAACTTTAGTACGTAAAACGAACCTGATGTCAAGAGTAGTTATTTAAATTAGTTTATTACGCATTGAAATAGTCAGTGAACCACTTTCGCCATAGAAAACATCCAAGTTATCGCTGACCAGTTGAGTGAAAAGGCAAAAAAGTACCAAAACTGGGAGCATCAGACGTAGGATATTTTTATAAAACTGTTGGCTTAAATAAAGATATCCTACGTCTGATTTCTTGACCAGCTAAAAGGCTCTAAAGGATTCAGAAAGCGTTACTCTTTCTCGCAATGCGTAAGAATTACCAATATACACATACTTAATACAAATACAATAATTAAAATATATAAAACATACATAACAATAAGTCATATAGATATAGGATAGGTAATAACCTTACCAACCTGGAAATATGACCACCCTGTAAAATCTTGCACACAATTGCCTTTTGAAATAATCAGGAAGTTGGCGAAACGTCGGCGTAGCCTCCAAATGATGTACGTATAATGCGGTAAATAGGTCCTGGCGTAAACAAGGAGGTCCTTTGTACACTACTTCGGGAAGCCATTCCCCTGCAGTGATAAATTTTAATTAATTTTCTTAGTATTTACGGGACTCCAGAAATTATTATAACACATTTTTTTAAACAAAAACTAATGATTTATTTGAATCTCTACATGTCTACTGTACTTACACTGTGTACTTGTCGTTTTTTATTACAAAATAGCGTTAATAATAACAGTTATTATAGATCTCTCAGCAAAATTTTGCGTTACGGCAATCATCGTTTATCTCCGGAAATACGAACGCGCAATGTATAGATGTAGATAAATCGATACAAATCCAAATCCAAAAGAAATATTCTGAGTTACAGACAATGATCTGCAAACCAGATTAGTTAACCCATCGGTCAGAAGAGAAAGTTTCATAAAATGCTCAATTATATGTGCACAATTACAATTTACAAAGCGCAGAAGTACAGAATTCAAAAGCTTCTCTCCGCTACTTGGTGGCGCAACGTTCGTTTTAATTATGAAACACGAAGATTACCGAAGCGCATACGTTGTCCGCTTAAACTGTACCTTTTTGTCTAGACCACACGTGATCGGTGTAGCTTCTAACTAGTGTGGTAAGAGATTTACATATTCCGTTGTCTTTCCAATAATGCATCATAGATTGTACATTATACTCGTATTGATAGAAAACGCGGTATTTATTCATCGCTAAGTTGATTGCCACTGCCATTATCCACATGTCCAGAAGATACAAAATGTAAGAGATAAACACTTGGTAATAAATCTGTTGGATTGACACTGCAATTACCTAAAAAAGATAATATTATTAGAAGTATTTATTTATAAACAAAAGTACATCTTATATAAAATTCTCGTGTTAGTTACCATACTCCTCCGAAACGGCTTGACCGATTTTTATGAAATTTGATATGCATATTCAGTAGTCCTGAGAATCGGTTACTATCTATTTTTCATACCCCTGGGATAATTTTCGACCAAAACGCGAGCGAAGCCGCGGGCAACCTTCTTCAATGAAAGGTTTTTTAGTGTCTCTCGGATTTGCTCACATACGTATGCAAATCTCGCATCCGGCATGAAACTTAAACATCCTAATAACAGGTTCTGTGTTTGTGTATCACGGTGTTCATAACATAACATACCATCACGCCTATAATCCCCGAAGGGTTAGGCAGAGGTGTATTTAAAAGTAGACCCATATTTCGCTAGTTATGTTTAAGTCCCATGTAATAGGTGAGCCTATTGCCATCAACTGGTATCAAATTTAAGGCCCCGTGGCTGCTACTGAGAAATTCCTGATGGAAAAACCCAATAACACTTTACCTGACCTGGGAATAGAACCCAAGACTTCATGCTCAGCAGTCACGCTTGCAACCATTAGACCAACGCAACGGGGCAATATCACTACATGGTATAAAACAAAGTCGGTTCCCGCTGTCTGTCCCTATGTATGCTTAGATCTTTAAATCTACGCAACGGATTTTGATGCGGTTTTTGTTTTATAGATAGAGTGATTCAAGAGGAAGGTTTATATGTATATGATTGCACCCGTGCGAAGCTGGGGCGGGTCGCTAGTTAATAATAAATGTCAAAACACAGTGATACTTACAGTTTCAAGAGTGGTATGGGTAAAGATAAGCATAATATGGGTCATTGCTACGACGTAATCATGTGCCCAATACCTGGGGACAACAAAAGATGGGTTCTCAACGCCATTTTTACCCACGATCGGTTTCGTGGAGCGCGCACAACCTGATAATAAAAATAAGATTAAAAAAAAAACTAAGTAATCACAGTCTCGACATACTTAGAGATTATAAGATGACATTTTACCTCCCTTTCTATCTTTAGGTTGCATCCATTGACTGAAATCAATAGACTGGTTCCATTGACTCGTATCTGCGATATTAATTGGGAATTTCTCATCTGTAACGAAGCAAAGGCGAAACATGTTAGAAGTATGCGAATAAGTAATTTAAACGTCTATCGTCTAGTTGAGCTTACTTGGATGTACCGCGATGGTTTTACTTCTTATCAAACGGAACAAAAAATGTTTGCACCCCATTAACTATAGTAAGTAAGATAAGGTTGCATTAGACGTACCCAGCTCTTAATTCGTACAGCAATATATTAGGTCCCCACCTATGAAATCAGCGTTTTGTATGGAGGATTTTAAAGAAGTTCCATTTTTCATACTAACATTTTCTTAATTTATTTAACAACTATGAACACTAATGTTTTAAAAAATGTATGCAATAATGTTTAAAAACTAAGATAATTTAAGCTATTACATTAAGCGACAAAAATAAGTTTTGGCCAAGTTAAAACAAATAGTGGTCCTCTTTTTGCTAACAAAAAGAGGAGTCATTTTTAAGGTATTTTTTTTTGTTTAGAAAAGTATAAGTAATAATGTTTTTTTACTATTGGTAGTTGTCAATGATGGTCATAATTCGATATAATATCAAGCAATTGATGAATATTTTAATTCTGAACTCCGGAGACAAAAAATATCAACAAATAAGTGAGAACTGTAACTAACCTTGGCATGCAATCAATATCCATCCGCATGTGAAAACGTGTAGTAACAAAAAGATAATGGCAATTTTCAAAAAGTAAGGAGCTTTTGGACTCTGAAATTGTAAATGGAACATCTCTGCCATAAGTTAAAAAAAAACCCTGTCCAATCCATAAAGGTATCGGTTTTAAAATTCAATTATTCACAGATTATCATTAAGAAAAGTAAAGGCACATGCAGTTGGGCGCCATTTCTTTTGTAATAATTTATTAAACTTACTTGAAAGCCTCTGCAAAAATGATGGTCAAAGTCAATAAAGAACTTAAGTCTCAACAATCTTGCGATTTCATACTTCCAATCGTGGGTAATAAAAGTAATCAACGGGATAAGTATAGATAAAGCGTCCACGTATAAACCCCAATCGGTGAATTTCTTCATTCCTAGGCGACGAGGAGTACATTTATTGTTCAGCACAATAAGCTCAGTCTATAATATATAAAATTAGATGTTATAAAGTGACAGCACATACATTGGATTATGTGGACAGAATGTTTTGGCCCGTTGATATAACTTAAACTAATGTCGTACGCTTCACCGAAGAGAATGTTCATGAATTGAAATTGAATGAGAAAGTGATTGATCTGATTTCGGCCTTAATTACACGCGCCTCTATGAGAACTATTATGGCCGAGTGTGAATCGTTCGGCCAACAGGCAGGCGCCTATGCATGCGTAGTTGTAACAAGGTGTCCCGAGATTCTGGAACACGAGCAAATATGCCAGGAATTTATAATGGATCCAAACATCTGTCACACGTATCTATACGAATGCTCAAATCAGGAGTGATATAGTATTTCCAGGCTGTGGAATATAAATAAAAATGTCATCAAACTTACTGTATAAAATTCAGCTATAAAGTTGGCTATATCAATAGCATCCGTGATGAAGATGGCAGAATACAAACTAAACCTTAAGCTGGAGTCAGAAGGCATGAATATGAATATGAGCACCAAGCAAGATGAAACGAATGGTGCAATCAACCATGCCAAGTAGAGCCAAAAAGTATACCAAGAGTTTTTGCGGGCCTCCATCGGATGCGCACACCACTGAGAAAAAAAAAAACGCACTTCGAAATCAGTTCTGTGCTACAAAAAGTATTTAACTTTTTGTTGGGAAACGAGAAAGTAGTAGGTAAGTATTATTTCCCAGCAAATATACTAAGAAAAAAATATTATTATTTTGAGCTAAACTTACTGGTAAACTTATGGTTTTACATCCTCGTAAGAGGTATTGGACAGTATCGTATGGATTCTCTACGTAAATATTTCTAGTTGCCATAAAGTCGTTTTTTGCTTGCCTGCTTCTTTTTATAGTTTCCCTTATCTGAAATTGACATCCAATTTTGATCATGAGGCACAATTGTTTTTTTTTAACTGACTAAAAAGAGGTTTGAATTTTAGCCTGCATATTATCAGTCATGTTATTTTTTTAGAAATCGCGGCATCTCTTATAAGCTTAGACTTAAGTTTGCAATGAATAAGTATTATAATGTAACTGTATTATAATGTATTTTAGTGTACTCATTTTTGAGAAGACTATTTAATAAATAAATAAATCTGTTTTAGTCAGAATCTATTCACTGATGGTGCCATCACTACAATTTTGATAGCTTATATCTTTTGAACTTTTGTCTCATCGGTAACAACGATTATTTGTATTGATGCTAACTACTGATTATAGGTTTTATGTGTCGCTGCTATTTTAAAATAAAATAAATTGGGGGTCAGTTAGGCATGCCAGGCTCCATACTAAAATACACTCTTAGGCAAAATATGGTAAATATGGTGCCCGTTTCGGTGTAGACACCGGAACGGGCACCATATTTCACCATATTTTTAAATGTACTACATTTACAAATGCTCAAGTTGGGTAACTATTAATCCTGTTTCAAAATACAAGTATTTTACAAAGCACTCGAAGTCATTACCATTAGTTCTAAAAAAATACCTCATCAGTGATGGTACTCTGGAATGCTGCAACCTTAATATACAGCAAGTCTACATGATCATCAGCTGTTGCCGTCACACTAATAGGACGCAATTTAACGCCTTCTAATTGACCAAATATATCACCCTGTAAAATAATACCTTATTTACTATCTATACAATATTGTAGAGGACAACATTATCTGGCAAGGGATACTGAAATGAAACAAAAATCAAAACAAAACAACTCAAGGATGTTTTGACACTCAAATGATATTAAATATTATTAAAAATAAAGATAGTATTCAGGGTGGAATTTTTGAACCTCACCTGGAGGGAAAGTACTCTAAATACTGGAGACAGCAAATTCTACTCAAAGGAAACATTCCTTTATTTTTAAAAAGAAACGAATCTGAGTCAAAAAATCGCAATTGTGAAAAGTGAATTTTCGAAAATCTTCGAATGCAGATTTGTTTCTATTTATAAATAAAATAAAGTTTCGTTTAAGTAAAATTTACTACCTCCAGTATTTAAAGTGCTTTCCCTCCAGGTGAGGTTCAAAAATTCCACCCTGTATAATGTCGTATATAAGTTATAAATTGAAAAATAAAGATTGCGGCGTTGCTCAGATTTTAGCCACACACGAAAGGGTCTATGTACAGCTAATAGAGATAATAATATATTTGTTTGACAATCTATATCACCTTTTCCATAGATAACTTTCATGTCGTATCTACCATTGAAATAAATAACTACAATCGAAAAAAATATAGTCCCAGCTTTCAAAGCTTTTGCAAAGCCAATTCACTAATCCCCAACTAACCTAACCAGACAACTTACGTACACCTCTCACCTTAGTTAGAATTATAATCTGTTTGCCGTCTTTGAAGAGATTCACTCTTCCACGATGCACTATACATACATTTTCAACGATATCCATTTCCCTAAATATGTCGTGACCTGGCAGGAAATAGGTCATTTCGGAGACTCCAGCCAAGTGTCTTTGCACCATATCACCACCGCCGATTATTAAGTCCAAAATAGATAAAGTTCTAAATGAAAAGTTTAACTTGAGTTACGAATAAAAACAATTGATTAACAATAAATAAAGAATAGCGAAGTGATTACAATAATTAATGATGAAAGTAGGTTTTTTTTTGTTATTATAGGAACTAAACGACTGATAGGCCACAGATGTATTTCTTACAATATCCATAATGGACTAAGATCCTATGAACGTGAACAGTGGAAGTACCTAACTGTACATAAGAACAATTGAATGATATGAAAAGTCAGTCGTGGTGACTTTGGCAGAATTCAGGTAACAGTTTTGCATATACCATAAATGCTAAAAAAACAATTGTTTTTCTATAGTAACGTACTTCTATGGACAAGGTTTCAGATTTTATAAAATGACATAGGTCTAGCGGTCACGGGATCTCCCTCTTTAATACTAATATCTCTGATTATATAATGTCTAGATGGAGCGTCGCCCTACAATCAAAACAAAGAAAACGAGCTAACAATTTCAAACATGTGTGCGTGCGGCAGCGTGCGGCCGGTGTACAGAGACAATGCGAACTTATAAGCCAACAGTTGGCTGACATTTTTTGACACGTTTGCGCACATTTGATGCTCTATCTAGACATTATAATTATAATCTAAGACTAATAATATGATAAATGCTAAAGTAACTGGTGTCTGTCTGTCGGTATTATTATGTTCATTCTCGATTTATGAGGCTACAAAAAATACATAGCGTAAAATACTATACTTAGGTTTGTACTTATCATCAACATACTTTTTATAGAAATAGAAACTCAAATCTTGTCGAAACATCACATTGAAACGGGCGTTAGTTATTTGTTCTACATTTAGACCCTTTGTTCTGCAAAAGCATTTAAAAGGAGAAACAAAACATATTTAATACCTCTTCATTATAAATTGCGATTGTAAGTTTACTCTTACAACCTCCGCGACGGGAGTGACTATTGCCACCCTTGATTACATGTGCTACGGTGGCTGCAGAGTGCAAGGAAGAGAACTCGGCCTGCTTGGGAGGTGCATTCAGTCAAGTGAACTGTTTCTGTTGTGTCTTGGCACTGACCCGCCATTGAACTTGATACTTGTAGTCAATGCACGAGCAGATTGTAGCTATACATACCTCATCCAGCAATACCTAAAGTGTTCCTGTACTTTCTCGATAACCTCCTTTTCTACTCTCTCAGACTTAAGAAATCTCTCTAGCTGGTAAACTGAATGTTGAAACACCGTGTCCCCGCGGCCTTTTAGCACCAACAGCGTCAATGTGTAACACGATATAAACCTAAACAATATATGAAATAAGTTCATGATCAAACAACGGTACTCAAACGTTAATAAATAAAATAAAAAAAACTCAAACGTTAAGAGGAAATAATAATCGAGCTTTAGATAAACACCGTCGCGCAGATCTGATCGACAGATACGACGACGTTCTGAAAGCTGAACACTTCTAAAATAATTTAATTGAAATTTTCCGGTAAATGTCTTCCGGGGAGTTAATATGGACAGGATTAATATAATCTTAAAATAATGTATGACGTATGCTTACCAAGTCAATAAACATTGTAAAATTTTATGATTTATTGTTTATGTTATTTATAGCTTTTGTGTACTATGCTGCCATTATGAGCTACAGTAGAAATGTTACTTTAAAAGCCCGAATATTGGTAAATCTTAGGATTTACTAGTAAATCTTAGCATTTACTTTACTTCGGTCTTTCACAGTAACATTACACTCTAGATACTTACCAAAAAACTAGACCGATCAAGAGTAGAACCATTCCAACTCCCAAGTATGAACGATCAATGGCATATTTACCAACACTCATCCTCATCATACCGTTCTCAGCCAGATTAAGACTTTGAGCAAAGACCTGAAATTAATCATTTCAATGTCTTCATGCTTTATCAAAACCTATACCTACAAGTGATAGATTCCTGTGCAGTTACGAAATTTTCGCGAATATTGATAATAGGCTAACCCTCCAAATGAACATTGGCCTTTCTACAAATCTGATATTCACTTGCGCTTAAATCATTTATTTAATCATAATCACCAACATTGAAAGGAAATTGACGGTCTTGGTGTGGACATGTGATCAGGGACGATTCGCATGTGACTAAAGGAGTAAAGAATAAAAATATTGATGGATGGAGAGGGAGAGGAAGATCAAGAAAACGATGGATGGATTGTGTGAGCAATTATGTGGAAAAAAGTAGTAAATTATTGAGTGACGGTTGACGGAGCAGAATGGATGTTCCGGCTCCAAGTGACATAGGACAAGGGCAGGAAGGTGATAATCAACAATAGACGCCACTGTGCTCGATTCACTGCTGAGTGTAGACCACTTTCCTTGTGTCATGCTATCCTGGTCTATCTAAGTCTATGGCCCGGACTCTACCAATGCGAAGACCAATGGATCGGATAGGAGACGTGCGAGAACCGACCAATCACATTGGTTGAAATGTTTAGTCGAATCTTGAACATCTCCTCTCTGTTCCGCTTGTTTTAGCATTGGTGGAGTCCGCTCCAGCCGTCTGGCAGTTGATCTGCCAACTCTTCGTCTACCACTTCTTGGCATCCATTTAGTAGTTAACTTAGTACCTAGCTAATTAATCAATTCACATGATGCCAGGGAGTTATGTGTCTGACTTACCAAATGTAGCTGGCGGCCATCTAACTTTTTGGGCATCTCAAAAAGCGATGGCATCCAACAGCTGTTTCTGAGGCTTATACTGACCAATTCTTTCATTTCATTGAATTCAAAATGCACACACTTTATCATCAAGTAGTGGCTAGTTCCTAACATGACTAAAATGTAGACGATTTGCCATTTTACTATCTGTAAGAGTATATTACTGTTTACATTTATTTTTTATTTATTTATTGGCCTATCTACAATTGTTACACTGTTTATCCTTATAATACAAGCAATAAGATACAAGCATAGTGTACAATATGATGCGATAGACACAGCATGCAACTTTGTTTACGTTGTAGGACACATCAATTTTAAGTACAGTACTCGTATGTTTGATCAAGGTCCAGTTGTACCTACTCATTATTTATTTTGTAACATTTTAATATTACAGTTAATTAAGTCTGAAATTACTGTCCAATGCAGGTTTCTTCTCTCATAATATTTTACTGCCATACAATATTCTTACAAAAACCAACTTTATACAAACCATAAGATAAGTTAAGTCCACCGTCGGGCTGTCCGTAATATAACCAAAATATGCAAACACAATGTACAAATGTGCGAACTTGCATAATGTATTTATATGAAAAGTATATTCATCGCTTATTTTTCGGTACAAGAGAGATTTTAGGATACTGAACCAAGGAGCCGTGCCGATGATATCTAAAGTAAATCCTTTAGTTAAGTAGTTCTTGAAGCATTTTCCTCTGTCGGTAATATATAAACCACGGTCATCGTAATAGCATAGCTGAAATGATTAACGATTATTCAGCAATCTCATCCATTTAGCTAGATTATTTACCGTGCAGTATTTTTAAAGCTTACACATAACTTAATGATGATGTCCATGACAGCGACGCAGTCACAGAACGCGCTGATCGTCATAAATACCCAACGCCAAGCTGCTCCAACGCCACCTTAGGAACATTTTAAACTTTTAGTCGAAGCCCCTGTATGAGTGACTATTAACTAGTGTGGAATACGAGTAATTACCTAGAATGCATGCGGATGTAATAGAAACACATACAATGAGAACTCTAAATGCCATCCAGGATTGCATAAACCTGTAATGTAACGTTATTAATTAAATTCCTAGGCCGTTTGCTTTTCTACCTGCTTATTAACTTATACAGCGTGTAACAGAAAGGGTATAATCATATAGAATACTGTGGTACGGACCATCAAACTGAACAACTTTCTCTATGGGACCACCATCGAAATCGTAAAAAAATAATCAGCTGTCCCATACATTTGGGTCGAGTAGGTATTGAAATTTTGTATAGGACAGCTGATTATTTTTTTACGATTTCGATGATGGTCCCATAGAGAAATTTGTTCAGTTTGATGGTCCGTACCACAGTATTCCATATGATTATACCCTTTCTGTTACACGCTGTAGATCTACAAGTTGGTGAAAATTTATCAATTTTCATACAAACTTTCACCTTCGTCAAATAAGGAACTCAATTGCAAAAAAACCTGCCAAGTGCGAGTTGGACGCGCGCACCGAGGGTTCCGTACAAACTTGTTAGTATTTTGTTCTAAACTACATATTTACGGTTTTCAGATTTTTTCCTTTACATGTGCTGTACGACATTGCTTCATGCCAAATTTCACGAGGTCAACGGGAAATACCCTATACATTTTGATTCCCTTTTTGCGGCATAAACGGCCAGATCTTTTTTTTACGTTAACTTAGAAGTTTGATTAGTTCACAGCTTCAAGGAACTGTTAATTTGAGTAGGTATAAAATAGGTTTTAATTTCAACTCGATACCTTCACGCGTTCTTGAGATAAAGGATTTTGACAGACCGACGGATAACAAAGTAATCCTATAAGGGTTCCGTTTTTTTCCTTGTGAGGTATGGAAGCCTGAAAACCATTGCCAAAATGTATGGAGGAGAGGTGCCATAACTAGGCTGCATCCATAAGTTTGGATAGTAGAGCATAGATGGTTAATGTAAAGCAGTTTTTACGAAGACTCAACAGTAAATTAATTACCAAGATTCTGGGTCTCCCCATAATAGGCCTTCAACGGGTAACGAACGATTTGCTTCTACGTCACCAATTACTTTAGATTTGAGCCTTTTTTGCCATTGAGAGTGGTCGCTGGTCATCTCCTTTAGTCTGGTTAGGTACTGAGAGCAATGAAATAATTATAATTTTTCAAACTAAAATCATGACTATTTTTATGCTACATGCGTTACAGGGTGGTAATTTAAGGTCAGGTAGCGAACTGTAAAGCATTTTTTTAAACGATCCCTCTCACCAGGAATTTCTTCTGTATCGTGGTTGCGTTTACAAACATTTTAGCTCACAAACACAACAGCCAGGCCCGGAACAACTACGTGTAGCTCGTGTAGGCCTTACAAATATTTGTTCTGTGCGGAAATCGAACCCGCAACACCCAGCGAAGCAGTCAATCGCTCAGCCACAGATAGAGCTTAAGGTGCTACTACCCTAGTAGCTTTCCCACGCTGAACTGACATTAAAACTACTGCTTTAAGAAGTCATGGTAGCCCCCCAGGTACTTTACCCGTTGTTGGTACAGACGCCACATCAAGCTACTACAATCCGTCAAATTTTTTTAATAGATTTTCAACTTTATTGCTAAAGCATTAGATTCAAGGTTGATTGGAAACATTTGACAGTTTCGGGTAGCTTGGTGTGCTAGCGTCTGTACAGATAAAAATTAGAACCATTTCTAATTCCATTCGTATGTTCCAATCACCGATTAAGTTATCATTAAACAACACAATCTAATAACAAACAAGTTAAAGATACTCACATCTCTGTGATTCTGAATATTTTTCTTGAAGATTTCGTTGAACATATCAATATATTCATCCGCACAGGTATGCATGACCAAATATTCAATTGGATATTTCTTGTAAATGTCAAAAAAATCTTTATTCGTAATGTACATTATCTAAAAATCAAAGACATAAAAGAAAAATATATTATTATGTACGTTCATTGCGTCTTGCTATTTGTTGGGTACGAGCTTAGCTCCTGTAGCTAAGCTCGTACCCAACAAATAGCAACTGACTTTTAATTTGACGTATTTTTTTTAAATAAACTTACTTAGTTATGTTCCTTATATGTAGGAATTAAGAAATTAGGTTCCAAAAAATCTACTGTACCGTAAGAAATGTAATAACTTTTTGTTTAATTATTGTATCAAGAAGTTCAGATATGAACTCAGTTACAAATAAAGAGAATAACAAAAAAATAACAATGTATAATCACATAATAACGATTGTGGATAAACCCTCGTCTTTTTTTCAACCGTCGGAAACAAAGTTGAGAAACGGTTGTGCAACTTTAGTTTAACATGTTTATGTTACCGGAAATGTATGAAAATATATACAATACCGAGCCTATACTTAGAAAATCTGTAAAATAATGTTTCAAAGATTTTCTAGGAATAGCATAGAATTCCAAGATGATAATAGGAAATATATAAAAAGAATGATATCTGTAAATAAAATAAATAAAAGATGAATAACATCAACGTCAAGTTAAATATCAAAATGTAAGGTAATTTATAAGGCGTTGTCGACGTAGTCCCGCTATGCGGGCTCTTATTTCTGTCTGCAGGGTTTAAAGTAACCTAACCTGTGCATCCATGCATGCATGCATGCAAGTTTTTCTTGCCACAATACCTTGTTTATATTGGTGTGTTGTGTAGTGTATCAGGCAATTATTAGGGTAACATAAAAAATAGGAGTATGATAGACGCTCTCGACTGTGTGTAGTCGCCCCTAGCACCGCTATCCCGGCTATACTTTAGAACATCAAGAATTGAATACATTTCCGATTGCTATTTAGGAAATGTATAGATTTCATAGAAAGAGTACATAATACAAAATATATCATAGATTTCCTATCTATTTTAGAAATTGTACACATTTCCTAGGAATTGGATACAATGACTGATTACATATTTTTCCGTTAACATATACAACTCATTGTATAACGCACATAAAAATGTGTTGATCAACTGTTTGTCAATGCCTGCAAGGCTCTAACATTCCTCACATCAAAGTGGAAATATTTAACTTACCTCGCATTCGGTAATTGTTGTGTAGGATCTCAGCGAAGGCTTCCCAAGAAAGACTTCACAGATAGACAGCCCAGAGCCAGGTCCTAAATAATCCGTAAATATTTCACCTGTCTTGTCGACATAATCACATTTTACGTAACCCTAAAAAATAACATGTTATTTTAAAAACTTATACAATAACTAACTTTTGCCCGCGACCTTCGTTCGCGTGAAATTAGCCCACCAGTATCGGGAACAGGGTCCCAGCTAACGGCGATCAGGGCTTATTGGTACAGGGTATTATATCAGACTTATTGGTCACAATAGTCTAGTTAGTGATGATGGATTGATCCCAGTACAGTGTGATATTGCCATTTTCGAGAACTGGGTCGGGCACATGCCGCATAGTACGTCACTTTCGATTCCACAAGGCTCTATTTTACAGCAAGTTGCTGATAGATAATCTTGGCTACAAGGTTGTGTCTATGCAAGTACTCTCCGTTGGCCAGACGTGAACACTCGGAGATAATGTGACGGATTGATTCGCCTGGACGGTGGCATGCCCGACATACGAGTATACAGTATGAATTTTTTAAGTGGGCGTGGCCAAATCCGAAACTGTGAGGAATATCGAAAAATACTCAAAGGAAATTCGACCCCGAATTTGAGGAAACTAAAACTGCGTCATTGGATTTTTGAAAAATCAAAAATCCTGACCAGGAATCAAACCTGTTGATTTTGCATATAAAAACACCCACTATATTATATGCTTTTGTGTATGTTAACATGCTGTTACGTATTTTATCAAAAATGAAGACTTTATTTTGATTTGCTATATGTCATTACTTCCCAGAATTTGATCTTTATTAGCGACACTATCGAATGGCGTAAAAATACAGTGTTTTTTTTTTTCAAAACCGACAGGTTCAATTTCTGGCCCGGAAAATTGATTTTTCAAAATTCCAATAACGTATTTTTAGTTTTCATCAAAATCGGGCTCGAGACTCCTTTGAGCATTTTTCGATATTCCTCATAGTTTCAAATTTGGACATCCACGCCCACTTGCACCCTTTATGTCAACCGTGCCATCTTTCACAATAACTTCATCTTAACTACATCCATAATAATGATCGATGCTGATAGGTCTACTTCGGGCCCATGCAGCGCCCGAAAAAAACGTCCGTGAAGCTCCTTACTCTGCCATACTTCCCTGCGTTCGTTAGTGTCAAACACTACAAGTTTGCGGAAGTTCTCATTAGCCAAGGAGAGTCGGGTGAGGCTTTTGTCCACCGCGACCACATCTCGATGCATTCCCACGTCGGTTTCTAGGAAATATACCCTGAGACTGCATATCTCGCGATTATGGAGAGTCTTAGCGTTTTAAAAGCCTAGACCCCCACACCTTCGCGGGATATACAGTCTCATAAGCGAAGAAAGTGAGTGATGCATTCAATATGCCGTCAATAATTTACGGACCTTCCTACCCAGGGCATCTAGTTCTGTTTGAGTCAATTTGAGTATGACGAAAGAGTACATCAAAACCGGCATGACCAACCGTTGAAGGTACGCACCTTATTTTCGCCTGATAAAAGACAATTAAATACTTTTCTCAGGCGACCAAAGAATCGTACCTTCAGCGATTGCTTCATATCAGCAACATTGATGCCCAGCGCTTCCGACATACCCAAATACTTATACAGCGTGTAACAGAAAGGGTATAATCATATGGAATACTGTGGTGCGGACCATCAAACTGAACAACTTTCTCTATGGGACCACCATCGAAATCGTAAAAAAATAATCAGCTGTCCCATACATTTGGGCCGAGTAGGTATTGAAATTTTGTATAGGACAGCTGATTATTTTTTTACGATTTCGATGGTGGTCCCATAGAGAAAGTTGTTCAGTTTGATGGTCCGTACCACAGTATTCCATATGATTATACCCTTTCTGTTACATGCTGTATATAGGATTCGGTTACTGAGAGGGATCTAAGATTTATGGAATCCGAAAGCTGGGTTCCCACAGATTCCCAATCTCCCCTCGCTTTACAAGCATAACCGCACATTTGTCCACACAAAATTCCATCCTGATGGCACTACTGAAAGTTTCAGTTACCTCCAATAGCTCCATCAGTTGCAAATCCTTGGGAGCAAAGAGTTTCAGGCCATCCATGTAAAGAAGATGAAATTTAACTTGACCACCTCTCTTCAATCCATAGCCAAGACCTGAATCCTCCAGTAGCATGCTGAGAGGATTCACTAATATTATTATTTTACTAGTTATTGTTTTTTTTTTAATTATAATGTACATAATTTCATATGTATATGTTGGATCCGGTCGTTAGTATGGACATAAAATGAATTGGTAAGCGCGTCAGTATGCACTGGTGACATCACGCGACCTACTTACAAGTGTACCCACACCACAGCGTGCTTCTACGGAGCCCTGACATTGACAACTCGAGGCGACGGCGACATTCAGTGTCTGATCGCAGCAGAATTGAGTCGTCTTAGAACTGTACCCGATTCATTGTGCCTGGGTTATTGTGTTAAGTTGTAATTTCAAGTAATTTGTTGCTTAAAACGATGTATCGCACCTAATGTGTTTTCATTGAACAAAACCCATCTGCTGCCCACATGATTTACAAGCCTAATGGAGTAAATCCGATAAATAGTCTTTAAGATATACTAGACCTAGTAATTTCTCACCTGAGCAACCCAATTGACGTGTTTGTTCTGAACTCCAAAGGTTGATATTTTGGTATTCCGTGGTAGTATTAAAAGGTATGTTGCTCTAGACAAGTCCCTTATAAGCTTCGGATCAACATGTTTAAACGCCTTTGAATTGGTAATTATGGACTCAGCCAAATCGCCTTGGGCTTTCCAAAATATTTCTCTTGCGTCGTCCAACCTATTTGCCTCCAGAACATCCGTGCCTTTGTAATACTTCCAATGACATGCAAGATATCTATCCAGTCTTTTTTGTAAATCATTATGAATTCTATAATGTTGATAATAAGCCTTCAGGTGTGACACAAAACTTTGATACTTTGTTTTATTCTTTGTTACCAAATATAAATATGAGATATATCTGCCTTTACAATAAATGAATATAATAAAACCTATGAAGCCTATTAAACAAGCTACATACAAATCTTCCAGGGTCTGAGGGTGATTTTGAGCATTAGAAGCCCATGCAAATACCCACGAAATAAGAGCACCGCCAATAGGTACGGGAGTGCAGACTTCTTCAAGTGCCTTAGAACAGAACCGTTCTCCAAAAAAGTAATCCATCGTCAATCCAGGAAAATAATAAAGCATATCGAACACTACGTTGCTACTTACAACGTAAAAGGCGAATTGAATCAATACAATTACACGACAAACATGCACAACGGGATCCTTACCAATATCAAATTTTAAATATTCCCCATAAAAAAGAACATAAATTTTAATAACTCTGTTAAATTGAAGAGTGTAATAATACTGCGATGCCCCACAAAACTCAGCTATATCTTCAATCCAAATTGTTGATAGTAAATCAAGTATAAAAGTAACGCTCTTAAAGCGTTCAAACATCACTGCAGAAAAAGTGTTTGTGACACTTTCCTGTTTTTTCATAGCAGTTACAAGAGAAACACCAATATCAATAGAGTATATGGTATCGGAGCAAAAGGTAAAAAACTCAAACCATGCGGGAATGTGAGGTTTTATCAAATATTGTGGATGCAAAACCAGAACAAGAAACACGTCGACAGCAACAATTCGATACCATACGTGACCGAACTTCGAATGCGGATTAATTATCCATGGAAATTTGAAGTTAGTGAACATCGATTCCGTCCGCAGTTCTGTTTTATTACATAAAACAAGTTGTCCTAAATATTTTGAACAATGGTATAACGTCTCATCAGGTGGCAAATTCCCCCTTAAATCTTCTTTCGGTTTGCCCGTTGTTTTAGAATAGTTTTCAATGATGTTAAATAATTCCCACCAACGTTTCTTAAGCCAACTTATACCTTCGTCTTCACTTCTATCAAAACCTCTAACATGTTGTTTGTTAAAAAATAATATTTTTGCGTGTTCTAATCTATCCATAACACCGTCCATTACAATTTTTCGATCTAATGGATATTTATGTAACGATTTTATCATAGATTGCCGTGTAACGAAATAATATTCACAATATGTGAGGCAGCGAGCAATAACCTTCCTTCGCAATGGAGGCACATAAAAACTAATATCTCCAAATACTGTTCCACTTGTAACCGAGAGAATTGGTGTCACTCCATCATCAGCGGAAATGAGCTGAACTATGCCAGATTTCAAATAATATAAAGTACCAGTAGTATTTGGACCTACAAAGAATTTCTCACCAGGCAACTTGTAAGCTAGAACTGTTAGTTCGGTTAACCATCGTCGAAAAGGATAACTTGTTTTTCTCAATGAAGGACTGTGGTAAAATAAGGGCCAAAGCAAATCTTGCATGAGTAAAAGTCTCAAATATCTTGGTAGATTGTAAACAAACGAAGGCTTCGTGGCTATCCCACTTCGCTTATTCCATAGTATCTTATAATAAGTTTCAACCACTTTGTCCGAGTTATCATCGGGATGTCTTCTTTTAGTCTCCTGAATGACTTTACTTACTCTTGAATACACATCACATATTCTGCGAAATCTTAATACAGATTCATGAATGGCTTTCGGTATCATAACAAAATTAGTCATCACGTAACCAACCACTAATAATATACAGACCATTATGAACTCTAGTATTGCAGAAGGCATTAATTCTTCAAATCTTTCATTTATAGCAAAGGAATACACAAATGCTGTTCCACAAACAAAAATTGCATATCCTTTATCGGTGTTGTTGAACTGAAAACATAATAGGTACATGCACACATTACACATTAAACATTGCAAACCGGGTGATTTAGTTTGCCGTATTACATTATGTATGACGCGACAAAGATCGGGTTGAAAGAGTTAAATAATAATAAATCTTGTTTACTAAAATTACCTTTTGCCCGATGAAAGACCTCCAATCGTAATAAACGTTAGGATAATTGCAATGTTCACAAAAACCTTGATATGTAACCAGTAACAAGAAACAGGTAATGCAGTTGATACACAAACACATCACAAGTAAATATCCTAACAGAAGCATCGGATATGAATGTGAAGATCCCAATGAAAAGTATTCAATTACTCTGTAAGTGCTGCAAACAATAATTGATATTAATAAAGTCTTTATTAAACTTCAATATAATTATTTATCTTTTTACATTTTTGTAGCAAGCAGAATTACGGTGTTTCAATTTAATACTGTTTCTGGTAAATTTGTCATTTATCTCTAAAATTAACGCTAGTATGCAAATGCATCTCCCAAACCCTTTACAAGATGCTACAGGATCTGAAAACGAGCCGAAAGCGACGTTTGCAAATTTTATAGATTATTTTCACTGTCCGCGAAAAACTATAATTATTAACAAAATAGGTCATACAAGACAAGTGCTGCCATATTATATGCTGAAACGACCACGACATTTGTTATATTAGTAACATAAACCATGGACGATGATGTGAGTAAGAAACATTTTTTGGTTCTGGGTTTATGAAGAGATTTGTTTGTAGAGCTCAGATTTTGAAACCAGATTTTTTGGCGCAACGCCAGTCAATTTTCAGCATCTTCCACACTAACACGAGTGGAGCGAGAGTAAACTCTCACGATTTCTGCTTTGATAGGTCAAATAACAGAACCGGAACAACTGACTGACCATGCATTGGCCGGGACACAACGTTCCAAACTGGGACATGTCCCGGTGTACCGTGATGAATGGCAGCCCTAGACGCATGCATGTCGTAATAAACGTAGTATGGCAACATTGAATGTTATTTACAATTATAATGCGTTTCAAATGAGAATAGGAGATTGACAATATTGGAATAGCAATTCGACAGATTTCACGTGGTAGCGAGGTCAATCCTATTTTCATTTGAAACGCATTGTATACAAACACACGCTACAAAATTTGGTTAACACTTTAGTTTCTAATGCTCATGTAAATAATTAATTATTTAAATTACTTACACCAAAAATTCATTGAACAATAATATGTTTGGCCATATCCGAGCTGGTTGACAGGGATCTGTCATAAATAAGCGATAAAACGGAAACAGAGATACTAAATCGCACACCAACCATATCGCTGATTTTGGTAAATGTTCACGTCGCATTGCCTTGTCAACGACTTGCCTGTAAACGTAAAATAAAATAACAACAAGCAACTAAACCAGTATTACAATCACCAGTATTCCATAAACAGTCCATAACGTTCTACTGCTGAAATACAGGCTTGGTCTCTGAGAAAGGGAGTGGGCGATAATACACCATTCGTGCCCAGTACGGGTATGGGCGGATATCACGTGTATTTGAGACTATTGGTTCTAGGATTTTTTTTTTGTCTTTGGAGCAGTATTGATACAATAAATAACACAAGGTAACGTGGAATGGTTCGAAGTCACAGCTTTAGGCCTGGACTTCACCAAACCGGAGACGAGAAACCGGACTTGGCCACCGCTGCTCAAGAAGTCCAGCAGTATTAGTACCGTTTTTTTTTTTTTAATGTAATGTAACAATCCTAGATTCGATTTTGTATAAAAAAAGTGTTTGATACAAATTATATGGTTAGAGGTTACGCGTGCTCGGTTCTCCTCACTCACTGATGTATGCTCGAATCCGAACTGTTACATTACGGGCGAATGCTCCCGGTAAGGAACGCATTTAGACGTTACCTGTGTACCATATGGAGAAAGGTGTCAATGGCATAAAACGAATCACAGAAATACCAATAACAATACTGAAAGACAAGCAAAACCGGGTGGTAGTCCATAACATCAGAGCAATTCATAAATGGATATACCGACTGAATGGGACCCTGCAAATAAACAATGCGTATTATAGCACGAAATACTACCCAGAAATAAAATAGTACCTTTCGCTAAGCAACTGCGAGTCCAAATCAATCATAGCAGGGTGTCAAACCATGGGGATACCTACTGTAGGTCTATGGTCTAACATATCAAGTATAACGTATATTATATTAATCCATAATCATAAGTAGCAAAAGGATTGCCGGTTAGTGAGATTTCCCATTTTGTATGCAGACTCCTTAAAGCTCCGATAAGTACAGTGCCTTATTTTGGTGTGTGAGCGGTAGCTAAATAAACAGCAGATGGGTCCCTCGCTGCGCGATTCTTTCACGCATTATTATGATTTCATCAACTTGCAAATAACACGCAATGCACAACAGTAGAGCTGTTCTTCGGGTCGAAACCATTTGACCATTGAAGGCTAAATCAACGATTAATCGAACAGAATAAAGTCTTACCATAGTTGCCTTTATTAAAACGATGACAACGACAAACTTCCTAAAGACTGAATCGAACGGCAGAAAAATAAGGTTGCTCCATTCAACGTGAGACTCCTCGTGCAAAGAAACAGCTCTTGCGCCTGATAATTTGATACCTCGTAAACTTTGAGCGCTTCGCCCTGATGGCGGTTTTCTGAGTGGGTCTTGATACAGGTCGCTTATCTTCGGCAAAGGCATTTTAGCATTAAGGATTGCTTATATTTTATTTTTGAACATTTATTTGAGAAGAATGGTTGATTTACTTTGAGTTCATTAGTAGAATGACAGTGACGCATTCTTAAAAACGGAATCCACAGATTACCTATTTTACAGAATTTGCCTCATTACAAAACACATGTTTATCTTACAGAACCTTTGTCTTTGATATTCATGTCAATGAGGGCTATCGTTTTTGAGCTCACCAGATGGCGCCACTCTCAATTAAAATCCTGTCAATACTTCTATTTTAATTAATCAGGCATGGCTCAATCTAGACCACAATAGTGAATATTTGTTAAAATACGTGTTAAAACAGCACGCAACGCGCGAACTTACTATACATCAGACATTTCGGTTCCCCCACGCTACAGCATCAGCATAGCGCCTCTAGCGGCGAGTTCATACGCGACAGCCCCCATTAACTTTATTTATCGGGATACACAGGACAAAGACGGTACACGATAGTTAAAAATGAAATAGCAAGTAGTGTTGTGCTACAAAGTTCCGCACGCAAAATACGCGCTTGGTCAAGGAGTTACGGACACCAGCCTGACAATACAAGTTTAATATTCTGAAAAGTATTCATTGTTTATTTTTTTCTTTTGTTTTTTATTTGGTTTCCGATTAAACAAGAAAAGTACGGGTTAGGCTCAGTTAACCCATAAAAAAACTGTAACTTCTGCTCTGCTGTATTAACTAGAAAGTTTGTAAGAGCAGAGTTCAATGGAACAGACTTGATTAACACACATGAACGACATCTCCTGGGTAAAACAAAGCGCATCACAGAATGAAATGAGGTTTCCAAGTCAGTGATAATTTGCAAATGCTTCTGCAAAACAGTAAATACTGTAATGAGTGAGTGGTGATGCTTTATCCGTTTAATTAAGATAATGCGTGCTTTCTACGTAACTGTTGCCTTTGGATGGATGTGCTCCGCGAACCTTTTTGTATTCACTCGGTTACTTTTGTGAGCGTCAAAAAAATGTAGCTGGGACTGGCAAAGTTCTTTCTCAACTAGATGTTACTTACAGATTCATATAAAAACTTGTAGGTGTGTGTTCAAAACAATAAAGAAATCCAGCCTGATCACTGAAATGACAAAACAAAAAAAAAAAAAAACAGAAAACAACACAAAAGTAAATCATAATTTATACCATGTTCAAATATTACTTTGAAACAATAATACTAATCCACTAAATAACATTTATATAAAATTCAAGACATAAGTTTCTTAGTCATCCTTAACTTTCAGGAGACTTGTCGTGTGCGACTTGTGAATTAACATTCAACAATCACTATGCAAAATTCTAAAAGATCACTAAGATCCATACTAACCCATATTTTACTACCACTATTTCATTCCGTCATTCACTCATTCAACAACAGAATCTAACAAAACCTCGTGCACTTGAAGCTGTTCAGGTGTGTTCAATATCAGTTTCACCAGCTTGGCTATATCTTTTACCCGAAGTACTGGAGCATCAGTATTGACTGATTCTGCTGATCCTTCTATCTTGCCACATGCTATATTCGTCACTTTTATATTAGCCTTCAAGAAACGAAATTCGTGCCGCAATATTTCATTTACAGAAGTGACAGCTGCTTTAGTAGCTATGTATACAGTTTTTTTTGACTCCCTTGGTATTTGATAAGAATATAAGTCATTCATACATATAATATGACCTCTAGTTTTTTTTTCAATCATGGATCCAGCTGCCAGCCTTATACAGGCAACCAAAGCATTAATATTGACATCAATAATTTCCTTATAATCTTTTGAATCTCCCGTGTTAACTGTACAGTCAATATTGCACTGAGCGTTGTTAATTAGTACATCCACTCCTTCATACGTGTCCTTGATTTTTTCAAATGCTGCAGTCAATTGCTTAGTAGCCGATATGTCGCATTTGCACAACACAATCTTTCCAGAAATTTTGTTCGCAACAACTGGGTTAAGTTTCACCGTTACTTTTTCTAATGCATTTTCATTTTTAGTAAAACCAATAACAATCATCCCAGCTTTAGCTAACTGCTCCATAATAGCAAATCCAACTTCATCCCCACAATCTGTGATAACAGCTACTTTGTTAACCCAACACTTCATGTTTTATTTAAAATCTCCGTAGTATTATAACCAATATACAAACTTCAAATACCGCTTCGAATATTTTTACCGTCCTTTATAAAACATAAGTTTCCTCGGTAAATGGGTCATTTAATATGTTATCACTGGTTATAAACGCGCATTAGACAGATTGGTTGTTTTGATAACGTAACGAGAATTTAATGTGTGATGAAAAAAACATTCAAATCCTCCAGATTTTTGTAAACGTAGATGCTAGTCAGAATAAAATAGAATGAATGTATTTTATTTTAGCGAAAACTATTATTATTACAGACCATTAAAGACCGCTTCGCTGGTCGAATGGTCGCAAGTGCGACTACTGAGCGTTGGTTGGGTCCTGCAGGGATATTGCGTATCTCTGTTGACAGTTTATAGTGATCATCACTTGGCGAGTTTTGTTATACAAAGATAGTTCTGCACGGGTGGCGTCAGTTGAAACCAACAAGAACGGTGATGATGAACGCCAAGTGATGATCACTATGAACTGTCAACAGAGATACGCAATAGCCATGCTAAACTCTTTTCTTAGGTCGAGCAGTGTTTTGAGTTTGTTTTTTTTCTATTTTAGTGCTAGTAGTAGTACTAGCACTAAAATAGAAAAAAAAAAACTGAAGAAGAGAGAGTCGTAATATTAATGGAAGTAAGTAGTTACTTCCATTAATATTACTACTTTCTCTTCTTCAGTGATTTTATACAATGTTATAGTTGTCAAAGTTCTTGATAAGTACTTGTACTACTAACCTAAACTGGCCTTACAAATAATTCACCTTGAAATGTGATGGGTTTATAATTTGAGGCAGCAGGCAAAAATAAAACCTTTTTTTTAGTATCCTTTATTTTTCGATCAATGATGCAAACGATTCCCGATTACTATGGGCAACTTAGTAAAAACCAGTCATAATCTTAATAGGAATCTATTAACATAATTATACAATAATTGAGTTAATAGATTTCATGCAGTGCATGAAAAACAACTTCGTTAACTTGAATGCTGCGAGGAGCCGCCAAAATCATAAGAACTACATTAGAAACATCCATTGTAGTCAAATGCGGGTTCTTTTCGAAAAATTCTTCATTAAGAAAATGAATCCCAGCTGTTTTAAATATTCCTGTGCGTACGATCCCAGGTGATATGCTCGTAACCTTGATTTTGCGATTAAGCCCTTTAAACTCATTTTTCAACAGAGTATTTAAAACAGTCATAGTTCTTTTCGACGCAATATACATATTTATCTTCGGCTCAGCAAAAGGTGGCATGTAGTGTCCACAAATACTGTTGATATTTATAATTTGCCCCGCATCATTCTTCTTTACCATGGACTCAATCGCATATCGTGTACAAGTTATCAATCCATAAATGTTAGTGTCTACGATAGTTTTCATATCTTGAATACTGCCTGTGCATATTAAACCTTCTTTGCCTATAGCTGCATTATTTATCAGTACATCAACTCCTCCATATGCTTCTACTATACCTTCAAAAGCATTCTTGAGATCTTCACATTTAGAAACATCACATTTACATGGTATTAGTTGCCCTTCAAACTTGCCCCAATCATTCATTTTATTCAACATTTCGTCAAGCCTTTCTTCAGAGGGTTCGAAGCCAATAACAGTCATTCCAATCTTCGCAAGATCTTCAGCTATTTGAGCACCAATTCCGTGTGCAGCGCCGGTAACAATAGCCACTTTATTCTTCCAATATTCCTTCATATTGAGTATTTTGAATGGAAATATAAGAATATCTTACTTGCGACTCTTTCTTTTTGTGAGCTGATACAACTGTTTTGAAACGAATGACACAAACAATAAAACTACAGTTTATATAATCGAGGATCAAATTCTGATAAGCTCTAAATTGGGCGTTCGCGTGAACAAAGCCAAGATCAAAACGTAAACAAATCCTAATACCTAAGATACATATTATGTTTTACACGTCAAGTGTAATGGAACGAGCTTGAATCTATTTGCCCATTGAATGGAAGCGCGGGAAATAGCCCACTCCCTCACAGGTTATTGGATCGAATCTATTGATCCCGGCTGATACTACCTACAGTTTTATATAAATTATTTTGATTATCATTCAGCCATAAGTCATTTATTTCTTAACAAAATAAATTGTGTGGATATAATATACGACGTCGACGACGCAGTAGACGATTAAAATATGGTTGTTTACACATTTATACACATTTATCTCCGTTGAAATGTCTCTTTACGTAGTGATGTTGTAGAAAACTAAATGGTCCAATAAAATGAAATGTTGCCTTTCTTATAGAACCCAGCCGTGAAACAAATGATCTACCAATCATGATGAAACGATGGATTGTTGCACCATTCTTTTCACTCAAATTCTATACATGCCTAATATTTTATCTCGTTTATAGTCTTCTAATAGTAATAAATAGCAACATCAAAATTTTCGCATTATCCATTTACGTCACTACCAAAAGCTACCATTGTTCATGCTACAATAGCGTTTAGGGGTAAATCTCCGAATCGACGTAAAATAAATTGATCGCGATTTATCGTAATTTTTTGCGCGCTATAGAAATTCGCCCAATCAGTTCGAAGCTCCATTATGACATACGGGTAATACGGGACGAGCGTGAACGTATTACGACGGTGAATTGATGCACTTGGAGGAAATAGAGCGATCTCTCACGACTGATTGGTTGGGAGTCGCGAGGATTTTGTGTGATATTTACACGATCAGATTTTTAGATAACGTATGAGTTGGAAGCTATTGAAGAGAGTTTTAGCTTCCCGGTGGTCGTGATTAATTGTATTTTATTCTTGTGAAATCATCAAGTGAAGCATTATAACTATGAATTATTATTCTACGAGTGTAGGTACGTACTATGTGTAACTGTTATTATATAAGTTTAAAACATTTAAAATTAAGTACAGAAAAAAGCCTCATTTAATATACCTACCTTGAACTCCTAATCATACCTACCCAATCTTCCTCCACAATCGCTAACCCTCGCTATCAAAAACAACAACAAAAACACTTCGCATTAAACCTATTCATTCATGCGATATAAAGTAGTACTCGTAGGTACAGCCAACATAAAAGTAATAACAGATGGTGAATCGACCGCAACGATAATGAACACAGACCGCAATAAGTGCGGTCGTCCTATACTGTTAACCCTACTTTAATTTGAACCGACAATGTTATCAAATAAAGCTCCGCTCGTAAAGTAAGTAATTTTGTTTATTGTTATTTGAAGTAGAAGAAAAAGTACCTACTAAGTCAGTGTTGTCGATTTTACTGCTTCAGTGTTTTTTTTTTTTTTTCGTTGCCCCACACTAGGAATTTCTCATGTATCGTGGGTGCGTTTACAAACATTTAAACTCACAAACACAAACAGCCAGACCCGGAACAACTACCTGCAGATCATACAAATATTTGTTCCGTGCGGGGCTCGAACCCGTGACACGCAGCGCAGCAGCCAATCGCCAATAGCCACTGCGCCAACCATGCCGTCAATTGAATTGATTGTTGAAGACTAACAGAAAAAAGTCACAGATTTCGAAAACGTAGCCCTGATTTCATCATTTTTAGGATTGCTAACTATGTTTTTTTTTTTTTTTTTTTCCAGAGTACCTACCTACATATGTACGGTCACCAAAGGAGATAAGTAACCAGGGTCGTCGGATATAGTTGAAGTTTAATAAGAAACCGATGGATGTTTTCGAATGAAATTTAATTTGACAAATGAACTGTTTGTGTTCTATTAACTAAATTTTCATTCGAAAACATCCATCCGTTTCTTACTAAACTTCAACTATATCCGACGACCCTGGTTACTTATCACCTTTGGTGACCGTACATTTGCAAATACTATGTGGGTCGTTCTCAAAAAAGTGGCAGCGCTCGAATATATTTATAAATTTGAGAAAATATATCAATTACCTATTGAGTTTTTTTTTATAAAATCTATTTTTTTTTTTCAAATTCAAATAATTTTATTTGTGGAACGTAGGTACAACAGTACAGATGTCAAAATTAATAAAAATGAGCGCTATGTCTTGCCGTTAACGGCGTACAAATATGCTAATTATAATAATATGAGGAAAAATTGGTTTAAAATATTAACAATAACACGGTCAAAAATTTATATCGAAACTCAATTAAAAACATTTAAAAAAAAAAATGTTCAATTCATTAATTAAAATAACAATAAATTTAACCAGAAAACAAAACATTACATTAAAATTAGATTAAATAAAACAATTAAATTATTTACAAATAAAAGAAAGAAATTAAATAAAATATATAATGAAAAAAAAAATTAATAAAATGTCATTATATTACAATTTGTCTTCTAGGTACTCGTTGACTGTGTAGTAAGCTTTTTCGCCTAATAAATTAAGAAGAGCTTTTTTGAAATGGTGTATGCTGTCAAGATCTTTTATACAAATGGGTAACTTATTATATAACTTGGGTGCCATTCCCAAAAAGCTTTTTGAGTAAAGCGCAGTCTTGTGTGGAATAGCACATATCTCTCTATTTCGTCGTTTCGATCCAAGTGTTTGAAATAAATGCAAGTTTGATTTTGCAAATACTGCCGTCTCGTAGATGTACATGCAGGGCAAAGTGAGAAGTTTATACTTACTAAATAATGGCCTACAACTATCAGTCTTTTTCAGCTTAAACACGCACACACTTCTTTTGAGCTTTGAACGCAGTGTTTTTATCAGTGGAATTTCCCCAATACATTATTCCAAAACGTAGCGTTGACGAGACATACGCTTTGTATGCCATCAAAACAACAGACTCATTGGATATTTTCGCAAGATTGTAAAGCGCGTACGAATAGTGGTTTAATTTTTTACATACTGTCTCTACATGACATTTACAATTAAGACGACTATCCGAGTACAGTCCTAAAAATCTGGCACTGGTGGTTTCTGGTATTTTTTGGTCCGCGTATTTTATATTTAAATTTTGTTTTTTTTTCCTTTTTTCGAACGTCATAACCTGTGTTTTATCTAAATTTATTTTAAGTTTATTCTTACGTAACCAGTTAATAATGCCATGGATGGCATTATTTATTTCATTTTCATATGTTTCTAACTTTTTACACGGTATAATGATTGTACTACGAGTATCATCGGCAAACAGGACGGTTTGATAGTCGGTACATTTCGGCAAATCATTTATAAAAATGAGAAACAGCAAGGGCCCAAGGACACTCCCTTGGGGTACACCGCAAGTTGTATACCTA
The DNA here is from genome assembly GCA_947578425.1 of Eugnorisma glareosa. Lineage (NCBI taxonomy): Eukaryota > Metazoa > Arthropoda > Insecta > Lepidoptera > Noctuidae > Eugnorisma > Eugnorisma glareosa. Next base: position 6,551,567 of record OX387973.1, read on the forward strand.
ATGGATGACTTGTGAGCAACTTCTCTCCTAGAGTTGGGACAAATTCTAGTTAAAACCGTGATTTGTTTTCTTCCATGTAAGTACGTTTTGATTAGGCTCAATATATTTCCTCGGACACCATAACGTTCTAGTTTACCCTGTAATATTGTATGATCCACGTGATCGAATGCCTTAGACATGTCCATGAGTACTGCAGCAATAGGATTTTTTTTGTCAACATTATCAACTAACTCATAGACTGCTTTGTTAATATTCCTTTTTTTTCGAAAACCATATTGTTCCTTAGCTAGTATGTCATTTGTTTCAAAGAACGAGTTAAGGGATTTATAAATCACTTTCTCAAAGATTTTTGATAATACCGGTATTAAGGCTATTGGACAGTAATTTGAAATGGTTGCTCTGTTACCTTTCTTATGAAGTGGCTTAATTATAGTCTTTTTTAATAAGTTTGGAAAGTTACCATGTTCTATGCATAGGTTAATTATAAAACTTAGTACGGGTGCAATTATATGCGACACTAATTTTAAAATGTTTGTAGAAATTTCATCAAATCCCGTGCTATTGGTATTTTTTAGCAAATTTATGATTTTGAAAATGTCCACAGCATCCGTTGGTGCCATAAAAAGGGTTTTTGGATAGTAATTTACAAGAGATATAGCCTTACCGTTTGCATATTTTTTTTCAGGGTGTACCGAATCTATAAAATAGTCATTGAAAGCCGTAGCTATCTCTTTAGGTTTGTTAATTTGTTTATCACCAATTAAAATTTTGCTTTACAGATTCTGGGGGAAAGTTAGATTTACACCTATTAATTATTTTCCATGTAGCTTTGGTTTTATTTTCTGCGCTATTTATAATATGACTGTTTTGAGACTTTTGTGTCAAATGTATTAGTCTTTTTAATCGTCTTGAATATTGTTTGTTTTCAATATTTGGTGATCGCCTGTACAACCCAAGCATTCTCATGGTATTTCTCTTACGTTGATAAAAATTTCACATAAATAGACAGAATACCGCTCTTATAGGGACTGAGTAAATATTTTTTGGACATGGCAGGTTAGTGAGTAACAGATGTTACAATTTGATTTTGTTTGTTTATTTGTAAGAATATCACTTCGGTTTTCATAACATTAATCAGCCTCTGTGTGAAAAGTCTCTTTAACTACAAAATTGTGTAGGATTGAATAAAAAGCATTTAAAAACTCACATATTTCGACTAAAACTGCCTGACAGGTTATAGAACCACTTTTTTGAGAAACCAGAATAGAAAACCAGTAGTAGGTTTGCAACTACTTCTAAGAAATGTCATTATACCAAGTAGACGTAATTCCTGGAAAAAATGTAGGTATTTCTGTATACAATATAACATTACGTACCCAGCACAGAGTACTTTTATATATATGGTACCCAGCCTCTGGCTCCATCGCTTACATTAGAATAAGCCAGTCGGGACATAAACACACGATCGTCGATATATGCAATCGTAAATCAGTGCGGACCGTTGTCCGTCCTGCCGATACCCGCGTTACCAGTCTATTGTATAAACAGTATGTAAGTCAAAAGATACGGAATTTATTACATTGCTGGGCCCATTTTATTGGTTCAGTCGTTTGGCTCTGAGGTTGAATTTGTGTGTATTTTTGGGATTTCGTAAGGTAAGGTACGTAGGTATTTAATCTTATAAATAATAAAAAAAAATATTATGACAGCTGTATTACGATGAAGCTGTATAAGAATACGTTGACGAAATAGAACCAAGACGTCAAACAGCCCGCACTAATAATAAAATTATTACTTAGTTATTATTTGTTATTGATTGTGTGATTCTTTAGAGCAACAAAATAGTTATTTGTTTTTCTTTATTTTTAATTTTCAATATCGTTTTCATGTAAGTTTTTTTTTAGCTTATATTTGTACTCTATGTTATATGATTGTATTAAAAACTTGAAATATCTATGTAAGTGCTGTGCACACCTTTAAGTGACAAATTCACCCTAGATTTTAAGTTTAATTGTTCATTACCCCTAAAAATGTATTAGTGAATAAGTCGTTGGAGTGCCATAATTAAATAAATAAATAATACAAGGTGTAAACGGATACTTCGCGAAGTCGTCAACCAAGCATTCTGTACAATACATCAAAGTAAGTAAGTAACTCGAAAATTATTGCTGGGAAACGACATTTTTTTTGAGGTGATAATTATCACGTTTTGCGGTAGGATTCAATGTAACGCACTCACGCACTCAAAACATTGCGCTGATGGATGCATTGAATAGTACGGGGGTTGTGGAGGTATTTGTAGTAAAGTTAAAACATTAAAAATCTGAATAAAAACAAAAAAACTTTTGCAAAAGTTGGAAATTTGACCTTTAATATCTCCGTAACTAGAAGGTTCCTAGGTATGGTCCAAAACAAAAAATATCACAATGACGGAGCGAACAAGTGCTTTCCGGCTTCGTTAACACCCACTATACACATTACGTACTAGGGCAAAAACTAACATTGATCTGCTGAAAACACACTTGTTGCCTAAAATAATCAAATTCGAAACAGCGTATCAAATGAATAGTATTTTTAAAGTAAATAAAATGCACAAAACAAACATACAATATAAAGCTTCAATATTGCATGTCACGGAATCCATTTTCAGTTATAATTTAACAAACATTGCAAACTATTTGCTCGGATTAATGGAAATTATTTCGTATTGCTGACGATTCTCACGGACAATCATATAACATTCAATTGTGTGTTTAATTATCTATCATGCATTGCTCATATCCGATTATAGTAGTAATTGTATTTTGACGATACCTTTGTATGAGTATTGGATTGATTTCCATTGATTTTGCTACCAGCTTTTGATACGAAAATGAAAGACCTTTGAGAGTGAGGTACTACGCCGTAGCCCTTGGGCTACGAGTGTTTATAAACTCGTAGCAATGGCTACGGGCGGCGTGGAGCTGTCTACGGGGTTTAACTAAAATTTATTATTTGTTTATTATGTAACAAACTTATTGAGGTAAGAGTTAGGCTTTATTCATCATCAGTCTCCTGCCCTTATCCCAATTTATTTGGGGTCGGCGCTGCATATCTTCTTCTTCCATACTTCTCTATTACAGAGTTAGACTTTATTACGGTTCTGTTAAAGCCAAGGAACAGTCATACTCGTAGAAATGAAAAGTAGATATCATCTGTTTCTTCTTGAGTTATACATGAAATTAACTTTTACTATGACAAATATATTATATAGCATTAAAACACATTACAAGGGATCCCTAAGACCTGGCAAAAATAAAGACACACTGACAACTTCGATGAAAGTTAGCCACCTAACTTTGTACTGCAATCAACTAATTTAACACAAGTGGACATTTGCAGCAGCCCGTGAATTTCTAAAACTTGTAGTTCACCGTTAATTAGTGTTTCCTAGACAAGTTCAGGTTATGGTACATAGTTCAACACTGATTATATCCGAGGCGCGAAGGGTCCCACCGCAAGGACGGGTCAAAACTTGTCTGGACCTGTTTAATTGCTTCTCCTCGCCCATTCCCATTACGACTGTTGTTAGCCGTGCTCTTTCTAGTTTTAAATGAGGTTTAATGATGATTGCAGACCAACCATTTGGTCTTAATTACAATGAATTAAAGCCGTACCTCGTTTTAAGCACCTGCAAGTAGGCAGGTAGGTTATAGCTATGTTTCTATCCAATATATTTTAATTGAATCTTTGATTAAATAATGTCTAGATGGAGCGTCGCCCTACAATCAAAACAAAGAAACCGAGACAACAATTTCAAACATGTGTGCGTGCGGCAGCGTGCGGCCGGTGTACTGAGACAATAGACGCACAGTGTAAACATTGTGCGTCTCTGTGTGCGAACTTAGAAGCCATCGTTTGACTGATTTTTTTTGACACGTTTGCGTACATTTGATGCTCTATCTAGACATAAGAATAATCAAAGAATTTAATCTAGATTGGAGAGAGAAATCGGTTTTTCACACTGGTTTTACAAAAAGCTTTATTAAAGCTGTCCCTAACAACCAGTCAATAAGCAAAAGATTGTCGTCAAAACACATTTTCGAACACAAATTTAATAGAATAACCCTAACCGACTATATGAATACACATTTAAATAAAATTGTATTATTTTCAGTACCTTGTTACTAACCGTTAGTGTACTATGCCCGGGGCCAGATCGTTAACCGCGGTTAAGACCTTGTTGGCAAAGACTGGACGTGCAAACAAGCCCACTATCCAATGAACACCTGTTTAAATAAATACTGTACTCCACTACTAAGTGCAACTGATTAAGAGTTTATGAGATTTCGCTTGTATGAGAATTAATCTAAGCCGTCCTTGCACAGATTAATTTCCAAGATCAGATCCGAAAGATTACTTTTGCCTTCTGCATCATGGTTCTGATTAATGGGTCAATCGAAAAAGACATATTCATTAGCCCATAACCCAAACAACATACACCTACTATAATAAAATGCTAGATGTAAAAAAACTACTTACGCTATGCGACATAATAAGACAAATTGGATCAACTACCAAAAATTCAGCACAACAACAAATCTAAACAGTGCAAAAATAAATATTGTGATAACAACTGAACCGTGGAGATTTACGTAACAATTTGTGTTTACTTACATTTTCAGGAGGTATTTTGTACTTGAAAATATTTTCAATTGTGTAAATAAAGAATTGAGCAGATGTTTCTACCTACATCGTTTATTTTTAAAAGAAATTTTGCGAAAAATTGTTTGTTATATAACAAAAAATGTTGTGGAGAAGAGTTTAATAAAATGGCATAACATCACACCTGATGATCATCTTAAAATGAACTCAATATCGTCACAGCAATTCGCAAAAAAATCACGTTAAAATAAAATGACGTTACAAAACAAGATTTATAGAAACTTACAAAATAAGAAACACATTACTTATATCATAAAGATCTGTCCTGTCCTATATTTTTATAATATGAAAAAATGCACTGTCAATAGAATTTTACCGTAGGTATGTTTACGCTGTCACTGAAAAGCACACAATATCCTTGTCCCAACTTTCTACTGGCTTCCTAGCGTCGGATTTTCCGGTATTTCAAAAAAGCTTTATCCTTTTCAGGGACTGGCGAGCAACTTGTCTTGTTACAATGAAACTATGAACCGAAAATGTCAGTCATTTTCTCCGCAAAAGCATAGTTCTTTTAAATTTAAAATTCGGGTAAAAACTGCTTTTTAGTCGCCAATTTGGCAAGAGATTATTACGAGTATGCAAACAAAAATTCCTTATTTTGTGTGTACGTATTTTTAGGTCCAACATTTTTAGGGTTCCGCAACCGGATGGCAAAAACGAAACCTTATAATTTCCAAACGTCTGTTCGTCCTCTGTCTAGTCAGATATCACACTAAGGTAGCCATTGCACTCGGAGACTGTATCGATAAGTATTGGAAAGTATATTCTGTGTACAAGGAAAAAAAAACCTTAATTCTAAACATAAAAAGATGAATTTGTGTATCTGCCAGACAACGTTGCCTGAAGCTGGTTTTCAACTGGTCCTGACATATAAGGTAGCATTGACGTGTGACTCCTGTGTGAGCTTTACGATATTCACATAAAATATTAATTCATATCTTTTCATACAACGTACTTTCTGCATAATTCATGCATAAGCCACTTTTTCATCTTATTTAGTACCTACACTTACCTTAAACCGTGAATTTAATTTTCAAGATTACGGTGCAGACTACCCTAGTAAACCTCACCTATCCAATATATTTTAAAACCTTAGTTAATCACTCTGTAAGTACCTTGTAATACACCGTGGAACGATCTTTTGAGCCTTTATATTAACTTTTAATGGTCGTCCATTTTGCTAAAATTAATATGCAATTTGCATGTTAATCGACTGTTAAAAGGAAAATCTTAATTTTAGTCTCAAGATGAAGTTCTTAGCTTGTTAATGAAATTTTCTGCTCGTACAAATTGTTCCTAATGAATAGGTTCGAGTTGAATAGTTTTGTAATGTTGAGTAATTGCCTACGTTTAGTTTTGTGCCTGGTAAGCAATTAGTTACGCGCAAATGTTAGGGAAACGCTTCATTGAGCAATGCTTAACGACGTTTTTTTAAAGGTTTCATTTATAAATTCAAAAAATAGAATTAAAGTAATCTTTACAAAAAATATTATTAAGTAGGTACATTTTTTTTTCAACTTTATTTATGCATAGTTTAGTTATAAAGAAATCTTACAAGACCAATGACATTTTTATTACGAAGCCGCTACAAAATTATCACTTCTGTGAAGTCAGTAACTTAGATTAACTTCTCTAAGAGTTTCTTGTGAAGTCTGAATTAATCCGAGAGAATTCTCCGTCATCTCTCCGAGACCCTGCGCTTTCTTCTTTTAAATTGTTCTCAAAAGGTGTGTTTTTTTTGTATTTAGAACCTGTCTAGCTACATCGAATGCTCTAAAACTCTTATAAACTTAAAAATATCAACCAAAGTGCCGATTCCATTGAAACATAACAAGAAATATGAAATAAGAGTTATGAAAGCGTTTTTTTTTTTACAAAATAGCCACACTTTATTGCCCCTAGGTCAAAACAAAACAGTTTGGGAAAATACGAGTCAAGTATTGCGGATTCTATTCAACGTATCTTGATGCAATTGAAGAACAAAATCAGTTTTACTGTTACATTCAAATTCCAAGTATTCTATTCTACAATGAAGCGAAACAAGCGTAATACTTTCTTGGCAGACTCTCAACAACATCTGCCCCACAATCTTGAGGGTATTTTTCTTAATGTCACTCGGAAATGCTTTGCTACGCTTTATTATTGAAGAAACCTTCGTAAACAGTGCTATCGAAACTTGGACAAACGCCAAAACTTAAACTCATTACCATACACCGGTCTATGGGTACCTAGGTGTTTTAAAATATGAATATTGCATGCCCCTATAAGAATAGAATTCGTTTTCTTTTCTCTTATTGCTTTTCGGTGATTTTCAATTTGTATGCATACCTAATGAAAAAGCGATTTTCTTTTCAAAATATTTATGAAATATAGGGCAACGAATTTATGCAATAGGTATTAATTAAAGGGCAAGCAACAAAGGAGAATGGGCCTCGGTGTATAGGCATCTGCCCCAATGTCCAATAGCCCTAAGGTATTGTAGGAGAACCTTTGCTGCTAACACGACTTTTGACAATTCGCAGTACGTTCGAAATTATTAAGCTAAATAGGTAACTAGTTGGCCAACGAAGTTAAGATTTTCTTGGCAACCAATTAAGATTTTCTGGGTAACCAATAAAAATAACGTTTAATCCATTGCATAGATCTTGTCAAGGAAAACCTCTGCTATTTAACGACTTTCGCCTATTTCATTCACAGCGAACGGAATACGAATTGGCGAAAGGCGTAATGACCTAAATAGGTTAGTAGTTGGACACCAAAGTTAAGACTTTATTTACCACTAATTAAGATATTACAGGCAACTAATAGTCATAAGATATACACTATTGGATAAAGCTTTTACAAGAGAATTTTTGCTACTAATACCACTTTTGCTAATTCGTAGTCTGTTCAGAATTATTGACTTATATGTGTATCTAGTTGGGCACTCAAGTTAAGATTTTCTGGGTAACCAATAGCAATAAGTAGTTATACACCATTCGAAAGAGCTTTCAATGAGAATATTTGCTACCATACAACTTTTGCTAATTCGTAGTCTGTTTGGTTTTATTGATCTGATTAGGTAGTTGATTGGGTACCGATCTGTACCTCCTCTTTGACTCTGAATCGTGAAAAGTTCAAAGCAAGAAATATTCTTCTTGAAGAGATCAATCCATCAGGGGCGTGCCGTCCATAGGGGCAATTAGGCCTAGCCTACCCTACCATTCCTACCAACAACGCAACAAATGCATTTATTATAACTATATTAATAAAAAATAAAAAACTCCTGTCATAATACTTATAGCAACTTGTCGCAGCCGTGTGACGTAACTGATAAATACTACGACGCTCGCTCCCGGCCGTCTAGGCAAGGCCGCAGCCGGCCTAATTTCCATTGATAAATTTACGCACACTGATCGTTATTTTCGTGTATATGAACGGCACACATAGTAAATAGGGGCGTAAACTCCTGCGAGTGTAGCTGGCTAGCTGGCCACTGATTGGCTGCCCCACAAAGTATTATCCGGCTAAAACGGTATGCAGTGATGCAATTATATTTGGTAGTGTTTTTTTATCGACAAAATAACAATTGTATTTTTCTTAGAAGCCATATTTGTTTCATGTGACTAGTAAAATTTATTTCGCGATCTTCAGTGTTTTGATTTTTATAATATCTGACGTTTGTAATTCGTTTTGAAACGTATAGTAGTGTAAATATTATTTGTTGTATTTGTTTATTAAATTAGAAATGGTGTTCTGTTGTGAAGTTTGCGCTGTTAGTGTGTTTGTTAAAAGTTAAAAACAGTAAGTATTCACAATCGTTTAATGATAAGATTCAAGTTGTGTCCAAAGAAAGATGAGTAGGTACCCGAATTACGAGAATTAACCTAAAATTCATCGTCATTTCAAATTAATCTTTCTTCTGTTTGCATTGTCAGTAAATCGTGATTTGAACCTTGATTAATGCGGAGTTCTTGTATTTATAACTTTGGTTTTAATAGGCTTATTTTAAAGGTTTGTTTTTCAAATATTCCGGTCAGAAAACTCTACCTTTTTTTTTGTTTACAGCGCACTCTGTTTTATTTTTTAGAATTTTTTGTAGCGGAGCGACATCCTTCGTTCTTGTATTGACAGAATTCCATTGAAATTCCTGATATTTGAGCTAGATGGCGTTGTTTCTCATAAGTGAATATATCAATAGATGTGAGTACTTTGAGGGTCATCTTAGCGTGGCTGGCCTACCTTCCGCGGAGAACCACTGCACGCCACTGCAATCCATCAATACATATCTGAACGCTATTGGCCGTTGGGGTAGAATTAACCTTCTGTCCAACCTACTGTTACTGTAGGAATTTGTTCCTAAAACGGCAGTTAAGATGTCAACGTTTTGAAAAAGACGTTTATAGGCTTGTAGGATAATGTTTGAAATGTATAGTATCAGTGAAAACTAATAAATTGACGAGATAACATTATTTAATTTAACTTAATTTCTCATATTTAGAGCTCTGTAGCTCCTCTATGACTCTGAATCGAGAGAAGTCGTCATAATACGAAATGTTCTTCATAACGAGATCTATCCAATAATATACAATCTTAACGCTATTGGACGCTAGGGCAATTTTGCCCAATCTCCTTTATTGTGACAATCTTGTTTCTTATCCATTGTTTCTGTATCCTGAATACATATACAAAAATTAAAAATAACAACAAACATTTTAAATTTTTTATTGTCACACAAGCTTTACGAAACTACTAAACAAAATCGAAGATTTGGTCTGAATTAAGTTAGCAATGTTCAATCCGCTTTATTAGTATTTCCAGAATAATTACGTTGTAATAACAAATCACTTTTTGAAAACCTCTCACTATCAAATCAACGTAACGAATGCATCGGTTTACGTTTATTTCTACAAGCCTTAGGCTCGATTTGATTACTGAAATCTGAATGATGGACTTCCGTACAAATTTTTGCTCCCTATGTAAGTAACCCTTGTAGGGAAGGGGACGAATTGTTTTGCACTTCTAAACCCAGCTGTGTTTGTTACGAGTAAAAACTGGACTAGGCTTTCAAAACTTGCCTAATTGTTTTTGCTGTGACAAGATAATTCAAATTAATCACTCGCCTGACAAATCAGTGTCTAGACAACTTTTGAAGTTTTGTTTGGCCATACATTTTTTTAGGGTGTTGATAGATTGCTGTTACTTAACGTTCGTTAGAGAAGATTAATTGGTTCGTTTCGTTTTATATTGGCTCTATTATTTAAAGGGTGCTTTAGGTTTTCTTTCCGATGGTTGCGGGACTGTTCGAAAGAGATAACACAAAGGGCAAAAGAAGGAACATGGATGGGTTTTAGTCAGTAAAAGTCTGGCACTCCCTCCTGCTCCGCCCAGAGCGGGAGGAGTTATTTGATGATTGACCATCCGCAATCCGTTTTCTTTCCGATCGCAAAAACGTACCGTAACATTTTAAAGGACCACTTTTCTAACAACGAAACGATACAAACGATGGTTTCAAATCCTGTAAAATAACTTCTGCCACAGATCCAAGTAGCAAACGGGGACTTGTAAAGCAACTCTGTCAGCCGTTAGGATACAATAAAAAGGAGCAGTGGGGAATAACTACAAATTCATAGATGTATATGTTTTACGATCATATTCGCACAATGGTAGTAAAGTTGCTGTAACTTCTCAGGTGCAAACTGTCTGTACAATGGGATTTGTATCATAATGTTCCCGGTTTTGAAGACACATTTTATATGATAATAAGGGAACAAAGGTGATTTTTTGAGCTTGAGAAATGATATGTTATCTGAGAGACAGTTTTAGACTTCCTGCAACAACAATGTCAATAAAAAATAAAATGAAATTATGCGAGACATCAACAAACAATATTTTATTTAATAATCAAATGAATCACAAAACATTTAACCAGAAGAAATTAATGGTTCATTCCGTACTCTTTACAGAGCCGTGAGACATGATGCGCAGCGGCTGCAGCTCGACGCTGCAACGTCGCGACGTCATCCCCGGTTGCTGGTCGCACGCTGAATGCCTGTAGTCGACAAGTTCCAGCCATCATTCTACCTATCACCCTGCAAAGCATATTTTATTCAATATCTCTTGAGCTGGAAGTAGCATTATGACCTTCTTTAGTGACAAAGAGAATACAACATTACGCGTAGAGGCTTAGAAAATTAGGGTAATTCATCCGTTAACAATGTAGAACTTAACAGACATGATAATGTCCAGTCTTAATAATCAAGAGACTTTATTTCGGAATATTACCTCATCACCATTTAAATACAAATTTTATACAAACTGAGTTCGATCAATAGGACTGGAACTAAAAGATAAACTATCTACATTTATTTGTTTATCATTCCACTAAAAGCTACGATTCGGGATTAAGACCCGGATTACAACTTGGTCTACAAAAGGACGGCGGTAACAATTCAATTATACCCATGACCATCCCTAGTTCACACAAGCGAAAGAATGGAAACAATTTAGTTTTGTGTTTACAAAAAATTTGATATTCTACCTTACGGTGGAAGGGATCTTTAAGTCTGGTAGCAAGAAGTCTACTTCGTAGTAAACAACCTGCATGGCTGGGCCGTTGTCGTCTCTAATTACAAGGTTCTTGGCGCAAGATTCTCCAGGTCTTACGCTCACACATTTGGCTGAAAAAAGGTTTACCTCAAGACAAGGTGCGTGATGTATAGCAACAGTTTACACCATAAGGAGAAATATAAGAAGAGGAATACATCCTAGTCATTATTTCGGGGATAGATGTATGTATGTATGTATAAATAAATGATGGAAACATTCCTACATCGTGAACGTCCACGTGTATAGTATACTAGCCACTGCCCGCGGCTTCGCTCGCGTTTTGATCGGAAATTATCCCACGGGCACGTTGTAAATATAACCTATGGCACTCGGGGATAATGTAGCTTTATTTTAGTGAAAGAATTTTCAAAATCGGTTCAGTAGATCCAGAGATTAACCCCTATACAACCTCACAAACTCACAAACTTTACCTCTTTATAATATTATATCAGAAGAAGTATAGATATCCTTCCTCTTACATCTACAACATGGCATAAAGCTTATTAAATGAATCAAAAATTACATTATCTCATCAATCCAACTCACCGACTATTTCGTAAAATACAAAAACCCCGATGTCCTGCAAAGCCTTGTGCCATTTAAGCACCTTCTCAACTGGACCGGAAAACGCCCGCGGACCGCTTTTGTGTAGCGCCTGAATGCGACCGTTTATTATTATAACATCGCCACATTTTGTAGATATGTGCGATCATAAGCTATTTATGAGAGGCAGAGATTCTAGGTATAGTGGTTTTATCTTGTGTATTTTATACGATGAGTGGTAAAATAGTGATACTTTGTTTATGAGTGATAGTATGGGCATGCACGTTTGGTTCATGAATATGTCTGCTAGATAGAAGGAAAGATCGATGGATATTTGGAGCATTAATTTAATCGATTAACAAATTCATAAATAATATTGACACTATCAAACAGTTTAATTCCTAAATTTAACATGTTAATTAGGCATTATCTAAATGGATGCTTTCATTGTAATTAGATTAATTGTTAACATTAGGTATCAATTAGTCGTGCTATGTATCGTGAATCTTTCACATGTGATATAATTATGGAAGTCTAAAATATTTATGAACAAAAACGTGCTGTTTACATATTCAAGCATTTTCAGCCTAAAGATTTCAACTTGAAAGAAACAAAATGTAACAAATACACAGACAATAATAGGGTAAAAAAACAAGGCAGGGCAGAGGAAATAGCGGACCCTACTTATCTCTTTGCGAAGCAAAATCGAACGGCCTAAAGGGATGTTCGAGAAATTACTTTTTTCTTTCAAAGACAACGGCATGGAATCACGGATATTGCATCGTCCGCGCGCACCGGCACACTTCCTGCAATGAACTTCACTGTATTTACTTAGAACAAACCAATGGTTCGAGCTGGACTTGTGATTGGCTTAGGAGATTGATTTATCTTATCAATAGAAATAAAACTGTTTTGTTTAAACACGTGTGATCAAAAAATCAATAAAGTAGTTAGTGTAACGCTAGATGTCGCTAGTCAGCCTTTAAGCCGGCTGTCAAGCCCGCCACGCCTAGCCGCTACGTCACTTCCCCACCACGTGAGCCTTGCCCCGCCAAATTCCGAGCCGGGGGAGGTGAAGTAGCCTCCAGCCGGCCAATGATATAAAAGCCCGGAGCGATGATTTTGTGTATTCAGCCCCTGGCTGGAGGCCTTAGATTCATTTTTAAGGCATCCACAGGGATTTGCCCGGTTAAGCAGTAGCTAGCCTCAGAGGCTGAACTGCGAGATGCCATCTCCAAAAAAAAAAAAAGAAATTGTGTATTCACTTGTTATTAATAATTGTAAGGGAAAACTCTGCCCGAATAAAAGTATAAGTCAATTCTCTCGTCAAGTCTCTTTATTTTTACCACTGTCGTTATATTAGTTAAATTCATTCATCAAAAACCGGTTGTACAAAAACATTCTTGTTTTCGTACTCAATTGCTACTCATGAAGCACAATGGGAAAATAAGTTTCAAAATATGAAAACTTGCATCACAAGTTACTGTGACAACGTGACAAGATTCCCCAGACCACATTCTGTCCTTATAGCAATAGTACTGACCCCAAATCGTGACCCTCTGCCCGAGATCCTGGCTACAGCGACAGCGATGACAAAGGAGAAAAATCTCCCGCTCTTACTTTTATCACAAGCAATTTCTTTAAGTTTTCATTTTATGAGTCAACTCTATATGGTTTTTGATATAAGCTGCCTGTCAGACCGGCGGCGGTGGTTTGATATGGGTTTACGTTGAGGACGGTTGCAAATATAATTAAATTAATTGTGTGGATAATCTGGTAGTAGGTAGTTGAGGAATGTGCTGCTTATGAAGTAGGTATGCCATTTATTTTCTCTGCAATCTGTACCGAAGCGTTCAAACATAACCTTGTCTGAATATAACATATCAGTGTTAACGTAATCTAAAAACGAACAGCTGGTGTTATTTTTTGTCAAGCAAGAATCGATTCTCAAGTACTTTACTTCTAAGCAGTCTATTGTGCCGTAGAGCGAAAACCCAAGCAATTTTTATACTTTATTGGATATCGTATTGTAATTTGATGTCCTTACCAGGACCATGTGCGGATGATAAATTGACTTGAATGACGGAAGCGAACATTGTCCTATATTTTTTAAAACACCGTTTTATTATTTTATTGGTCGATTGTGTTCTTTATGATACACAACGGTGTGATAGAAGCTCAAACAAAATGAAGGTACTCAAGTTTATGAGATTGATATTTGACTTTTGATGAAATGAGGTGAGATATTTGAGTTACGGCTACCTCAACTACAGTAAAGTTATATAATCCAACTGCTATATGAATTATAAATGCGAGATTAAATACAGGTTTGGGTAGAATGGGATATTATACACTTGGGAAGGTACGCGGTGCTAATATAACAGAGTGGTAGTTAAAAGGGGACGATAATAATTGTACTCAAATATGACATGTGAGAATTATGAAAATTTGTATGCAGGATTATTACCCTTTCTTTGAAAACAAACATTTATTGTATGTACCTAACTATGAAGTTCGTTAACAGTTATTAAAACAAGAAAGGCCCCAGATATTTACTAAACCGTAAATATGAAGGTTCTCTACGAGTACGTAATTACATAATTTACCTTCAGTCTCTCCATCCTCGTTAAGACTTGGTTCTGTGGCTCTTTTTTCGTAATTTCAATATCCGTAGATTTTTTGGGTGTTACTGCAAATAAGATTAAATATGTACGAGTACGAGAGCCTGTCACAAACAAACAATACAATGTTACAAAAGTGCACTGGTTATGAAGTTTCCTGCTTTATCAGGAGCTTAAGTACTATGTTATCTTATGAGCTATGCAGATGTTAAAAAGGTATTTGTTCTAAATGTGGGTCAATTGAATTCGGATTGTTCAAAACCAATCAATGGCAAAACTCAAAGAGATAATTTATGGACTTAACCAGTTGATGAAAATGAGCACTGATCCGCGCCATTGCGCTTCAGTCACTGTAAATAGTACAAAAGTTCTCCTAACAAATTCTTGCAACCCATTGTTCTATTTTCACACGTTTGTTTAACTTATTACAGTCCAAAATTATTAATATTCTGTTTTGTTGCGATAACATCTCGAACTGCCAAACAAAATCTGCCGCAACGACTTAAAACCCGGATATGTCCCGAACAAAGTGTGTACACGTCTTTAATTAAATCACGTTCTGACGGTGATAGGGAGACTTTTTGAACTCACAACCCATTGGGGGCGCAACTTGAAACGCGTATCCTTCCAAGTATCGCGAAGTTTCCCTTTACAACTTTACTTCTCTCGAAAATACAGAGTAATGAGCTTGTTAGAGCGAGTTACGAGGCTTTAGCACAGGTCGGCCAAGAATACTTTTATGTTTGACAGCGTACAAATTGTGGGTGCTTACTTTATATGCATGTTTTGTTTGAAGTTGAGTGTTGTTGATCTGAGGACGCGATCAATAACGTCATCCTTTACAGGTTTGGTTACTCACCTGAGTACTTAACAACTAAACATACTTAGGTCCGAAATGTTGCCTATAACATAAGAAGAGAATGAATGACTACAGAACCTTCGAGTGGATCGCTAGAAATGGATTAGAATATTTTGGATAGAAGCGAAGACATCTTGAAGTGAAGCAGAAAGTTCCCTCCAAAAACTTAGTCATAAACTAGCGTTACTTAACACATTCAGTGCCGGGAACCCACCTGGTGGGTTCACTCATGTCGCACTTGGGATGCCGAGAACCCACCTGGAGGGCTCATTTTTAATGTAGGTTTTTCTTAGCGAATACAGCATCAAATAACGTAAAAATAAAAACAGTTGTATATTTTAACAAGATTAATAAGAATACGCCGTGGTTTCAAATTACAAGCATTTTTATTTTCAATCAATTTTCGACCTCTTCCTAGATGCCGAGAACCCACGTGGTGGGTCCTATTTCAGGGATGAAAAACCATAGGCACGATTTTAATATTTTCTAAAAATAATTATTTTTCCATTTTAGGACACGAAAATGAGTTCAAAATCGAGGCTTTTTAGTGTTCGGCATCAAAATAGACAAAAACTAATACTTATTACTGTGAGATTTAGTCTGCCTGCCCGTTTATCACTCACAGGCACGCACAGCTACATATTTCAGAAACTATTATCGCTACAGACTTGACATTTGGAATAAATAATGCTTAGCATTTTTCAATTAAATTGCCTAGACTACGATCCCGCCATCCTCTTCGTGTTAGGTTTCTTTAAACCTCAAACCGCAAAAGCAACGACTTCCGAAAGTAATTCTAACTTTTTTTGTGTTTTGTTTATAAATATATTTTTTTTGCGACATTTATATTTGTATATCGTGTTTATAAACCGTGAAGCTTAAACGAGCGAGCTCATCTCAGTGTGAATACGGTTGCGCGAAGTACGGCAAGGGCACATATATGATTTAAATCGATGTTGTATTTAAAATAACTGCACTACTTGTGGTCATTAACTTAGCAAAATGTCATCAAATCCGTTTTTTGTTTGGTTTATTGTGTTAAGATATCGATATCCATCACAGCTGCAAAGTATCGCTAGCTAATTTAATTTAACCCAGTATTACAAGTGAAGGAATAGAATATGTAATTAATAGTTACTGGGTGGTTCAAACAAAACTAACTGTCAAAGAAATTACCTACAAATGCAAATGCAACGTTTGTAATCATTCAAAAGTTTTAAAATGTTATTTATTAAAATCTAAAAGAAACAATAATTGCGATTACGAAAACTAAATTTAAAAAAAAATTGCATGAAAATCTCACAAAAGGTTGAACACGGGATCAGAGCGGGCGATTTTACTTTTTCATTTATTTTTTTATTTCTTTGTTATTGCACTTCCCCTACCCTACTAGGGCATGAAAATACCCCCACAGATAGCTAATAATTATAGCGATAACACCCCCTGAAAACTCTATTTTACCACTTATTTTAGGCTTTTAAATCTTAATCCCAAACCTAATGCCGAGAGCCCTCCCGGTGGGTTCTCTTTTGCGCAAACGTAATGCCACGGACCCACCTGGAGGGTCCACTTGCAATATGTATGGTGGGATGGCACATGCGCACTATGAAACGGGGGTGGACTCGAATGTGTTAAGCACCTTTAAGTTATTGCCAAGAAGGTAAAAATGTCTCGCACTAATGAAAGCAAATATAGAGCTTACCATTCACTGTGTGCTGCTGAACTTGTTCAATTTGCATATATTGCTTGTGCTGGAAACTGGGTTTCGGAGATCCCTCGTACGATGTAATATTTTTAGGCGGTTCTTTAGGTGGTGCTATTCATGGAACAAAGAATGAACCTGTTTTAAAATCAAATCTGTGCAGGTGGCTGCATACTGGTTGGATGTTATTTAAGTCCATCGACACGCAAAGAAGAAGACAAAAAAATCTATTCTAACAATCTAGACTTTTAGAAGATTTTTTGCATTTTTGCAGCAATGAAATGCTGCCAGCTTTACTCAACTTAACAATCAATCCTTTGGACACATTATTTAAGAACTATCCTTGTAAGTTCGCGATTAGCTGAATTCTAGACTGACCAATGGTCCGCCAACCGCTAGTATAAATTAATGAGTCTTCATTCGATTAATCTTTAGCGGAAATCTCTAGAAGACGAACAATCCAACCAATTCCGTAAAGTCCTTCTAAGAAATCATTGACTTACCACTATTAATACTCGTTAAGACCTGAGGAGTAAAACTTTTAGCTTCATTCCTATCTGCTCCTCCAAAGCTAGAGTTTTGGTAATGTGTGCCAAATCCAGTGTTTAAAGGAGGAGCCGAATTGGGCTCCCTTTGCATCTGTCGGCCTAGAATGGATAAAACCATATTGTGTTTTTTTTTATATATATACACAAAAACAAAACAAAAACAGATTTACTTCGAAAGATCTGGAAGTCTTCTCACCATGAGAAGACTTTCTGGAAGAACAGAAGGTTGCGTGTTCATATCACATCGGGGTCGCCAATTTGGAAGAACCGGTGGAGGATAATAGCATGAAGGAGTAAGTCCCAGATCTTTTTTTCTCTTGTCATCCAAAACCAACCTTTTTCCCGCTCTTTTTCGCTCGACCGTTCTGACGGACTGGTTGCGTTCGGAAAGCCACACCTTTGAAGGTTTGGACTTGTGCCCGGTTGATGTCAATAGGCTTGACCCCTATTAATTGGGAATTGAACATAACTAATCCAAAGACTGATTGTAGAAGCAGGTTCCTACATCAAGTAACATACTTTTTTGTTTTTTTTCGGATAGGAAATCCCGCTCTGGGCTGAGCAGGAGGGAGTGTCAGACTTTTACTGACTAAAACCCATCCATGTTCCTTCCTTTCCCCTTTGTGTTCCAGGGTCGCAGTATCTCTTTCGAACAGTCCCGCAACCCTGGCAGGCATCGGTCCTTTCGGACCCCTTCCTGTTTGCTGACTCTCTTTGAGGCGCGCGTGCTAGCCCATAGCTCACCGGCCACAGGCCCGCGAAGTAACTTACTTAACGTAGTAAAATCATAAGGGTGCATCATTATGGATAAAAGCGCGGTTAATTCGTACGATGCGTGACCAAAAGATATAATGGAAAAATGATAAACCGCCGTATGTATGTTTTTTTTACCTTGACCTATGAAGGTCAAGGTCATAATAATCTTTTCTTTAGACGTCATTTCGCTGTTTCTGATAAAACTCATCACGCTTATCATTTGAGCTATATACGTACAGTAATATCTATTTAAGTCTTCTTAATGTTCAAGTTGCGTGTCAGGTAGCTCTCAAGATTATGCATCGTAAATCAGAAAAATATCTTAACACAAAAATTTTAAGTGCAAAAATATGTTCCAGATAACAAAGTGGGGTACCAGCACTATTGTAATGTACCTATGAGATTTAAGCTCAATCATGTAGGTACAGTAGGTATCATTAATTATTCAAATTTACAAGGAATTAGACCCGTGATTCAGACTTTTCTTTTAGGTATCAATATTTCTTTAGGTTTTGTTGCTCGCAGCTTGATAAACATAAAATAACATTACGCCTGTAATCCGCGAAGGGTTAGGCAGAGTTGTACCTAATATTACACCCACATTTCACCATTTATGTCTAAGTCCCATGTAGGTAATAGTAGGTGAGCCTAGCCATCAACTGGGCACAAATCCAGACTCCGTGGCTGCTCTTGAGAAATTCCTAATGGAAAAACACAGCTCAACCTGGGAATCGAACCTAGCCTGAGAATCGTAAATATTCTTAGCGTTAAAATATTTTAATCGAAAACACAAGAAAAACTAAAGTAAATAGCCAATGAAGGAAAAAACCTAACGCAACGCGATATCTTGAGGTGATCCAGAGCTTGAAAGCTTCATTGCTACGAAACGTAGCACTCGTAGGCTCGTAGCAGGGAGCTTATACTACGGGACTTTAGCTAATGAATGTTATACATACGAGTAGGTCATACCACACCACCATCATCACTCATCACCTATACCTACTCGTCCTCTACTGCGAGCCTATTGCCATCAACCGGGCACAAATTCAGACTCCGTCGCTGTTGAGAGTATAGGTAATTCCTAATGGAAAAACCCAATTACACTTTGCCCCACCTGGGACTCGAACCCAGGACCTCATGCTCAGGAGTCGCGCTTGTGACCACTAGACCAACGAAGCAGTCCGAGTTTAAAGTATAGGTATTAGATGCTAAAACGAAGCAATGAAACATAATAGTGTCTTACTACCTACATTGCAATTAACAAAAAACTCACCCGTAACTATAAATTGAGCGCTGTTGTCCGAGTAGTTGGCCAAATATCTTGGATCGATTCCCGTCACCATTTGAGTTTGAGCCGGTAACATCTTAAAATCAAATGTTTGTTTTTTACCGAGAAAATAGGTAAGTATCTGTAACTAATCTGAATAAATGTGTAAGTGTAGGTACGGTAGGTCGCTCCGTTAGTGGTAACAAAACCAGTGTAGGTACCTAAGTAAGCTTGCCTGTTAATATATTAAAACTATAACCACGCTAGCGAAGAACAAATAATAGGTACCTAGTACTAACGTACGCTAGGCCACAGATAATAATTACTTCGTACTAGGCCAACTCATTGTCAAAGTTAGCCAGTTACCACTGGCATGTGGTCTGGGGGCCTAAAATGGCCACTTTATCAGAATCATAATACGAATCATGCTAAAAATATAAAACTCTTAAAATGGACTTTGTTGTCATAACCATAAAGACCATTTTTAAGAATTTTAAATTTTTAACGTGATTCATATTATGATTCTGATAAAGCTTCCATTTTAGGCCCCCTGGTCTAGTGTACTTAAACAATCATCATAACAGTCGGTCTAAGTCATATAAATATAGAAAACATATTTATGGTCTAAGTAATAAAATCATATTTATTTGAAATAGGCCTCTCCAATCGCACGCCATTTAGGTATTCGATCCTAACTCGGCCATTCTAATCCAGTTGATCCAGTTGTTACCAGCATTCTTTAAACGTAAATAATATCAAAGCAATACAAAATACAATACATACATTTTGTCCAAAAACACTTGTATTCATTTGAGCTACTTCCATGTAAGTTGAGCTAGGAATATTTTGTATATTCGAGAATTGTGCGTAAGGGCCATTACTGCTGTAGTAAATATTCTCAGTGGGTCTGAAAAGCAAGAAATAATACATTTTTAATGGGAATAGTGACTAAAAATAAATGAATTTATAATAATTATATGATATCAGGTGAAAAACTTCCACTGCTCCTCGCATAAAATACTGCATCACCCAAAGGTTGACTGGTAGAAAATGCCTAAGGCATTAAGTCCGCCCCTGTACTTTGCGCTTGAAGTGTTAATATAATGATAAATGATAAATAAATAAAATACTACAATCGGTAGATAGGTAACTACTTATACAGTCGGTAGGTACCTTTTACACTTCTGCCTATCCCTTCCGAGAATTTAAAAAATGTCTTACAATAAAAACAGCAAAAATATAAATCATGAAATAATTCGTTAAAAAAGTTTTAATTCTAGGTCAGTATTTAGTGCGAAATGGCTTTACTTACATCATATTATTTCTCCCTGCGTTCATTGAGAACGCCATCATTTGATTTCCCTGCGGATAGTCTGAAAAATATTTATTTCTTTGGATAAACTTGTAACACGAGGTAGTTTTGGAAAATTATCAAATAATCCTTACCTGCCCCGACCCGAGGTTCTCTGATAACGTATCTATCCATTTTCGCTTTGATCATAGAAAAATAAAGGTATTTTTACTTTCGGAAAAACGGAAAAGTTTTAGTTCGCGCCAATTTTTTTTGAACGATCTTTTTTGTTTTTTTTTTTTAGTTTAATTCTGCATAGGCCAGTTAGTATAGTAATTTACCAAATACCACATTCTATCCCTATAATGTTTAAATCGATGCAAGGATTTTTCTAAGGAGAATATTATCGTTACGTAAATATTGTTGTGTATATAACTCTTGGATTTTCGTAAATAAATCATACAAAAATAATATGGTGTAAATAAACTGGACACTTTTCCTAAAAAAAAACTTGATAGCCATATAATAAAAGGAAAAAAAACTTGTTTTCTTTTTCTAATGACGTAATGGCTTGTTTTGGTATTTCTTTGATCAATGTGCCAGTAAAAATAGAGGTTAGCAACTGTTTGATAAAATCAAAAAATAGTGCATTATCAATTCAAAAAACTGTGACTAAGATTTACTGATTTACTATTCTCTAAAATATAAATAAAGATAAACCATAGCTAGCTACGTAAACGATGAAAAGTGTCACAATGACGTTTGCTTTCTGACATTGACACTTTGACTTTGTCGTTCACACAGTTTCGGATTATCGTAAATAATTCAATTCAATTCGAATGAATCACTATAGTTTTTGTACCTAACGTAGGACCAGCAAACTCATATTTACTTAAATAAAATGGAGCTTCAAGATACTTATTACAATAAGTCAGAATACGTAGAAACTGTATGTGGGTTTTGTACCAACTCAAAAACATCTTGGTACAACACTGGTCGTCTTTACACCTGGTTTTGATATTGTTACAGGCATCAGGTAACAAAGTAAGCAGACAAACAGTGCTATGTGGATCTCAAAACATTGTTCTACACGGAAAAGTGATAGTCCAAAGTGATGCTATAATTAGAGGAGATTTGGCAAATGTGAAGACTGGAAGATTTTGTATTATAAGCAAAGGCTCAGTAATACGGCCTCCTTTCAAGAAATTCAGTAAAGGGTTAGTGAAAACCTTTAAAACAAGTTGTAAATAATTGTTCCGGTTTAAATATCAGTAGACTCAGATTATGTATTTCCTTATTTTAAAATCTATGAATGACTTATCATTCTGCTATTGTCCCGTGTCAAGAAATTTGTTGCGCTGATCCCTGCTTGCTTCTATTGCCTCAGCCTGATGGCTGAAAGAAAAGGGATAGGATGATTCCTGCCCCTTTTGTTTTTCATATCATCCCTCACATAATCCGTCAATAATTTATTTAGTTTTCCTCTACCTGTCCACCCATCAATAATAATTATTTATACCATCACTATAAACCTCCTCCTCCTCCTTTTACATCTAAATACCCTTGTCGCAAAAGCTGAAAAGCCGAAACAGTTTTTTGTAGTGTGTCACCCCACTCACTGGTGTGTGGTCTACGGAAAGACTACAGCTGTGGTGAGGTAGTGCACTTACCTAACCCATTTGTTCCACCTGCTGAAAATCTCCCACCTGGACATGAGCTGCCACGGCTGACCTGAAAGACTTTAAATAGACTCCAGACTCAGGTTGGTCGCAGCAAGGAAATCCCGCTCAAGTGGAGTTTTATTAATGACTCTGCTCTGGGGTGTAAATGTGGTGCTGTTCCACAAATGATGGGGCACTTAATATTGTGTCCTGCGTATCCTGTTGTTTGTTCACTACAGGAACTGATGGATGCTACCAAAAGCGCCAAACTAGTAGCTCAATTCTGGGCCGACACCATTTAGATTGCCATTGACACGCTAAGAAGAAGATACCATCACTCTTTTAGTTACATGCATTTCATTCCTCCTCCTCACTTAGATGAAAGACCAATCACATTATTATTATTTCCAGTGTGGCCTTCTTCCCATTACAAATGGGTGATCACGTGTTTGTTGGTGAAAACACAGTTGTAAATGCTGCTGTTGTGGGCTCTTACGTCTACATTGGGAAAAATGTTGTTATTGTAAGTTTTTACACTTCCTTTCTACTTTCCAATAACTGTGAGGATTCTCACACAACCCATTTCGCATCATGTAGGCAGCAAAAAGTAGATGTCAAAATATTTTTTCCATTTCTTGCTTGGGTCATACCAGAGATTGGAACAGGCAGAGTATATTTACGTACGCTAATTAAACAGTTTTAAAACCAAATTACATTATTACATGCTTCGTTGGTCTAGTTGTCGCCAGCGCAACTACTGAGCATGAGATCCTGGCTTCAACTCCCGGGTCGGGCAAAGTAATATTGGGTTTTTCAGGAATTTCTCAGTAGCAGCCACAAATGCTGCAGTTGTGCCTGGTTGATAGCAATAGACTTGCTCCCTACTGATGTACAGATGGGACTGTACTGTTAGGTAAACCTCTGCCTAACTCTTCACGGAATACATGTTATGCTACAAAATTATTTGGGATTTAAGAGCTAGGTATAATCCAATGTTAAAATTTGAACTTTTTCTTAATCTAAAAGTTCTACTCCATAAACTATATTTTCTATCTTTTCACTTATTTTTTTGATACAAATAACAAGTCCTAAGTTGAAGTGCCGGTTGATCTTTATTTCTGGGTTGTCATACCTCAGACAACTATCTCTATCCAAGATTGTGTAGTGATTGTAATATTGATATTTAAAATATACCAATATTACCCATTCCTATCTCTGTTCATAGTGTTACGAAATGTTAATAAATATAACTCTTTTGTTAATCGAAAAAACTCAGCTTTTCTCATTTTATTTACAGGGACGGAGATGTGTATTAAAAGACTGCTGCATGATTGAAGACAATTCTGTGCTTCCTGCGGAGACCGTTGTGCCATCCTTTGCTAGATACTCCGGCAGCCCAGCTCGACTCATCACCACATTACCTGAAGCCATGCCTGACCTCATGACAGAATTTACCAAGAGTTATTATCAGCATTTTTTGCCTACTACTGTACAGTAATTAATTATATTAAGCATTATTAAGGTGCATCCACGCCCAAGTTACTTTTTATGTGGCAACAATATGTATCAGTATATTTGGTAATAGTGTTCTAAGTTTTGTGACTTTTTGTTTTCCACTAAGACCCCACATTCCTATGGTGTTCATCTGTATTATAATTTGCAGTATAACTTTGGAATCACTTGACTGTTTCATACTACATTCGTTTTTAACCATTATATATTAACCAAAAATATTTTGCAGGATAGTGCCAATTGAATGGCTACTAAGACTTGCAAATATTGCTTCACAAAAAGTTGCTGCTATGTTGATGCACCTATAATTATAGAAAGCAACTAATTTATTCCTGCATTATATTTAATTATAATAACAGAAAAGCTAATCAACTATTTATAAGGATGTATTTCTAAGGCTTTAGTGAATAATAAAAAAAGCATTTTCTAAGATTTCTTTGAAGTATTTATTGTTGTGAAAGCAAACAAAATTACCTACACTGTTTTTTTTTTCACATTTGCCCATGGCTCATATAATGTGACTATATTTGACAAGCTAACTATAAATCGAATAGGCTTCAAAAAACACAACTCAAAAAAACATCCACCTCTACATCTACGCAGACCTAATAGAGCGCAGCCTACGAACTAGGAAAGACCCAAACAAAGTACAAAAATATTTTGGGACTTATGTTTCTTAACGGTGTTTCTATTGCTACAAAAAAACAACAGGTTTGAGAGTTTGCCTCATGGGGTTGCTCGGTCAGTCTGCTGGCTGCTGCTGCTCCTATGACCTCCCACGAGTGAAACAAGCTTGCTATTGAACCGATTAAGTTTGTCCCTTATTGTCCTCCCCAGGTATCTACTTCATACCGTTAGAGCATTTATCTAGGTTCATACCCCACAGGGGTCGGCTTTAGCGTGTAGATCATAATGCTTTATTTATAAAATTAAAAATTCCTCTCTGGAGGCCTCACTCTCAAGGCACCCCACTGGATTGGATTACCCGGTTAATTAAGGTGGAAGTTGCGCTTCCACAGCAGGGCAGCCCGCGAAATTCAAATTTTTCTTAGGTTTTTTGCAATTTGCAGGTCAGTGTAAGGTTGTATGTTGATGAAAAATGAGTCGCGCTAGTAACACGTATGTAGTTATAGAATTATAATAATTAAAATCATCAATACAACCCTCTAAGTTCATTTAACCCCGTTGAGTGACTTTTTCATGAAATAGTTACAAATTGCAAAAAACGTAAGAAAATTTGATTTTCGCAGGCTACCCTGACAGAGATACGCAATAGCCCTGCAGGACATGTCGCGGTTTGAAACGTTGTGTCCCGCTCAATGGTCAGTTAGTTGTTCCGGTTCTGTTGGTTGGCCTATCAGAGCAGAAATCGTGAGATTTTGCTCTCGCTCCGCTCGTTTGTGACAAAGTCGTTGATTCCAGTGTTGCAAGAAATGTTTTAACCGCCATTGAAAACGTGGCTATTCTGCTTGCTAAATACTTAGCCCCAGGCTAGCACAGTTAATTCCCTCCTCCCTAAGTATAAATCGTGGCTAGATGCCCCTTATAAGTAGATATTCAAACTGACTTGTGTTTGCGCTAAAAAAAAACATTTTATATTTATTAGTCTATGAAAAAAACTGGCGATTAAAAATCTCTTTTTAAAACATAATGACCTCAACGAAAATATCTCTTTTGAATAGGTAGGTACTTATACCTAAACCCAGAAGCCCCTCGAAAATGTATCTTGCCCACACAATCATTCATGGTTTGCCCTACTTACACAAATGTCCCAGTCATCGTTATAACATTTATGGCAGCCATATCGCGGGCCTGCGAAATTAAAAAAAAAGTTTCTATCATGATTGATTTCATAATCAGCCCTTTTTTTTAAGAGACTTTGACCACAGAGTACATTATACTATACTGAAAACTGTGACCCAGCTTTTTATAGCACGGGTTCAGACCCATTTTTTTTCTTGTATTTTTCATGTTTTCAAAACCCAAAAATAAAATTAGCGTTCCATTACCAGTTTATCCATTATTTCAAAGTTTTACACTGACAATGTTGACCTGTTCCCTTGATTATTTTTATTCTCCAAACGCAGAACGGAACGCAAATACAGTTTGATGACAAGACGCGAGTACGTTATGTTTTCCAACAACAACTCTGCTTAACTTCTATGACCCGTATTTTATTAGCAGCAAAGGTGTATTTCCTGGTAACAAACACAGAGTTTCTGTGCAATTTTTATGTTGAGTAACTTGAAAATATTCCTGATTGCCGTCGTCGAACCTTTGATCCATTTCGTTTTATTTTAAATTAAAATCGTTTAAATAGTGACTTTTGAGTTAAATTAGATAATATAGATGTTGTGAAATAAAATAAGCTCATTTTTAGTATGGAATATCATTATTCCGACCTTTCCGTGCCGACGGATCATCTGCTAACTGGTGGGTATTAGTTTTTCAATGGTAATGATAATATACAAAGGTGTTTGTCGTATTCATAGATTAAATTGGTTAATTTTGCCCATAAGCTTACCTTGGACGAAACATCATATTGAAATTCTTTTCTGTTCAGTTTTTTTTCGGATCAGTAAACAACAGTTTTTTCCACAGAAATATGAATGCTTTTTCAGAAAGTTGAATTTATATCAACTATTAAAAAAATATTTCATTGACGTTTATTGCACCCTTGTTGTATTATCACCAGGCTAATGTAGTTCGATTTGTCAATGTTAGATGGTTTTTCCCCATTAATTTTTACATCAAATATCTGGCAGCAATAGTGTGATGTTGTATTCGGTTATAAATAAATAGAGGCTGAAAAGCTTTTTAAACCAATCATCAATTTACTATCAGCATTCAATATGATATGTAATTTCTTAATTTGCTTTGTCACGACATAGTATAAAACAAAGTTGCTTCCCACTGTCTGTCGCTATGTATGCTTATATCTTTAAAACTAAGCAACGGATTTTGATGCCGTTTTTTTTTAATAGATAGAGTGATTCAAGAGATAGGTTTATATGTATAACATTGCACCCGTGCGAAGCCAGGCGGGTTGCTAGTTAAAGATAAACTGTTGCCATTCTTACTTGTTCATTAATATTAAATTTTTACTTAATTTCCTTATTATGTAAACAGAATGTAAGAGATTTTAAACAGTTTTCTGACCTTTGCAACCTTAAAATAATGAGCACTAGAAACTATAATAATACTAGAAACAGGATATTGTGTAAACAGTGGAACCATCTAAGGAGTTTTTCATGGAGATCTAAAAGATACTAAATAAACGGCAAAAAGTGTAATTCCTGATATTGAAGATAATTTACTGATTGAAATTAAGTATGTGATTGGTTAGGCGCTGCAAAAAATATTCTGGGTTTCCATCAACATAATAATTGATAAAAGAAATCATCTCAAGTTGTCAGTTTATTTCTTCCATACTTCCGTATTACTTAGTCATCATCTTATGAGTTACCCTTTCTAGCCATATCATCTGTCACACAGTCTTTAATATATCTATCCAATGTTCTAACTCAAAACTTTGCCACAACATTTTAAAAAGTATTAAAAAAACAAAAATAAATGCATTGATCGAAGAATAAATGTGACCGTTTTTATCTTTTAACATTCTTATTACCTGTTTTGATTATGGCTGCAAAAAGCTCACGCCTCAAATGTCATCAGTCAGACGTAGACCTATCTCTGAGAGGGTGGAGGGAGGGTCTGTGGTCCACCATGCACACCCAGTCCCTGTTGATGTCTTGTCTTTAATAAAATTTTTGGTTGAAGGACATGGTTGGTTTCATAGGAAAAAAACCTTAACAAGAAATTAAGAATTACTAGAGTAAGGACTCTAATCCAAATTCAAATTTATTTCACCACAAACGTTTGAAAAAAACCTTTTAGATTACTTAAAAGGCCCAAAGCAGTATATAATATAAACCGTAGCATAAAGGTAGCATAATATAAACCGTATTCAGTGCTCTGCCTTGAGTGTGTTTCTTCAGCTATCCAGACCATGATGCATTACCTGCATATGAAATACCTGGATAATAAACAATTTTCTATTTCTCTGTACCTATCCACTAGTTCATAATTATAATACATTTATCAGACCCTAACTCTCAGGTTCGTACACTCCAGATTATGCTCAGCAATACATGATGCCGAAACAATCAGCTGAGTATGAGGTGCGGGCCAGTGTGCTGGTAGACGGCGGCGACAGGTTTGGGGTGTCTGCGGTGGTGTTCGACAAGTATGAGGAGCTTATATGGATGGGGAATCAGGGGGTAAGTGGTAGTTTGTAATTACTTGCAATATCCCCCTTTTGAATGTTATGCTGGAAAGATTACCCTAACTAAAGCTGCATCCATAAAAAAATAAAAGAAGGATATGACAGAATCCTCAAAAGTTTTACAAAATTACTTAATATTATTATGTTGCAAAATCTTGCTCTAGAAAATGTAACTTCAGTGTGCATGCATCATAAGAGGAGATCAGAATAGGTATAGAGTTTATTTGCCTAATCTTCAAGCAAGTAAGTAACATGTAGATAATACCTTTGTGAAAGTCCCACATTGATTTTAAAGTTCCAAAATAAGTGAATTAGAGGGAGGTATTATCCACATAATACTTACTTCCTGAGAATTAGGCAAATCAACTCGAATCTATTCCAATCTCTTGACCATAAAAAACACATTTATTAACTTTGCAATAGTTGAGAAAAGGCTAATAAGTAATAATAAAGCCTTTTAATTCCGAACTTTTACATTTAAATACTACTTACTTACTTTCACAATATATCTCTGCACTCGGTGTGCCTCACGGCATAGGCCTCCTCCAACTCCTTCCACTGTTTCCTGTCCTTCGCCTCTCTTAGCCAGAGAGGACCTAAGGTCATTTTAATTTCGTCCTCCCATCTTCTCACTTTGCGGTCTCGGCTCCTAAAACCATCTCGTGGGTACCACTCGGTCACCAGTTTACTCCACTTTTCGCGCTTGCACCGAAGCATATGCCCAGTCCATCTCCATTTTAATTTATCAATATGTGATAAGATGTCTGTTAATTTTGTTTTGCCTCTGATTTCTATATTCCTGAGAAAAGGCTAGGCCGATATTAATATGAGACAAAATGTACTAATTTATATATTTTTTTTAGGGTCATGTGACATCGTACTACGGTCCAAGCATGCAAAAGTACACATCATTCCAAGTGCACGAGTCTGAAGAAGTGAGGGATATCTTGACTGTTGAACAAGGCATTTTCGCGCTGACCAAAACTTCCCTGCGTCATCAGATCCGCCGAGGGATTCCCAAACGCACCTTCAAGTAAGTAAAAAAACATTACCCTCCTCAGTTGGGTAAAAATGTTTAAGGCTACTGACCAATGCGTGTTTTGAACTATCCCGGATACAGCTGGCATCCTTTCCTTCCACTCTTCGCCATTCTGCCCAACTTCTTTCCAATTCCTAAGGAAGACAACGAGATCGTCTCGCCATCTCATTCGTACCGCGACCCCGTGTTACTGTTTCAGGACAACAATCCTGTGTATTACTGACCCACAGTCATTCAACTAACAACCCACAACTGGTTCGCGCGATGAATTACAGCCTCTCACAGTGGGCCGCTATTCCAGTAGTGGAAATATGCGGCAGACATGTCCTGCCCAGTCCCATTTAAGATGGAGACCTTTTTTTACCCGACTGCGCCAGAAGGAGAGTTATGTTTTTCGAGAGTATGTATGTATGTTTGTATGTATGTATAATTGTTTGGCACGCTCTGTGGCCTGAACGGCTCGATGGATTTTAGAGAGAGGTGTCGTTAGATTCGTATTTACTGTGAGAGTGACACTGGGTATATCAAAATAAAAATTATTCAATAATAAAACAAACAAAAAAAACGGTAATTTAAAAAATTAAAAAACCCGACTCCGTAAAAAAAAAAGTAAAAAGCATAGAACATAGCGACTTAACAGTCGGGACCCATTAACATATAGAGACGGCTTAAATCGTCCCAATAATGGGTCCCGACTGTTTAAGTTGCTGTTCTATGTTTTTTTTTTTATTATTACTTTTTCTTTTGTCATGTCTGTTTGTAATTTCAAAGTAACAGCTTTTTACTGAATGCATATGAAAGTATTATGTAATACGATACTTAATATAGCAAAAAAACTTTTTTTTTTTCATTTTTGTCTGTCTGTCCGTCTGTCTGTTTGTTCCGGCTAATCTCCGAAAAGGCTGGACTGATTTTGTTTTACTGGCTGATAGATGATGTTTTAAGGAGTAACTTAGGCTACTTTTATTTTAGAAAAAGAATTAGGGAACCGTGCAAAAAATTGTAAACCCTTGAAATTTTAGCAAAATCCGTTTCAAACGGCTAATCTCCGAAATGGTTGGACCGATTTTGACGGGACTTTTACTGGCAGATAGCTGATGTCATAAGGAGTAACTAAAGCTAACCGATTCAATAAGGAAGTAATTAGTAAAACTATATTTTCTTTTCTAGATCAGCAAACATGACAGACATGCAGTGTATCTACCAAGTGAGTTCTCACAAGCTGATGATGGGTGGACATCAAAACAAGCTGATTGATCTCGACCTCAACAAAATGGCGGATACGGCTATTGTAAGTGTGATTAACTATTGTACTACCGCGCTCATTGACGTCAGTGAGCGCGTTTGTACATACAATTGAACTACATTGAAATGCATCTTGTCGCGCAGTTCTAGTTGATTTGTTTGTTTTTGTGTGATGCCCCGATTTAAGTCCTATCCTAGAGTCGATAAGTCTTAATTTAAATATGCCTGGAAGCATAAGCAAATTTTAATAGATCTAGCCCAACTCGAAATATTCTTGGAATGGCTGATATTGTGAACAGGAATAGAAAATATTGTGAGGGGTCAGTAGTTCTTTGCATTCTCAAATTTGAGCAATAAATGTAAATCTCGGTGAATTTAGAAGGTTTGCCTGCGTCTGCTTAACTATATACATAATTCTTTGAGTGCCTTGATAGTAAGGCTGCCAGTCGGGGGCAAAACACTTTCCAACTAAGCGTCTAGAGGGGTGCTCTCTCTCTGTGCGCTGCTCTCTCTGTGTGAGGTATGGACCTCGGCTTAGAGCGTCGTGCAGAGAGGGCAGCAAGGGACAGGATGGATCAGACCACTAAGACCCGGCGCACATTGGCGGCACGGCTTGGCAAGGTATTTTTAGGTGACGAATAAAAATATAACCTAATGCTATGGATATAAAGTTTAAATTTCAATGTTAAGTCTGCCGACACGCCATGCCTAAGCATACCGCGGTATTGTTTTTAACATTTAAATTTCAACTTTATTTCCCTACCATTAAGTTAAGTGCCGCCAACGTGCGCCGGGCCTAAGTTTACATTTACACCATCAGCCCACACTTTAACATTTTTTTTCTTTCCCAGCCAATTCAAGAAGAAGGCTGCGCCGTTCTCCGCAGCGGCGGCGGTTCCTTAGTCGCATGCGGCAGTGCGTCCGGAACAGTAGCGTTACGGGACATACGGACCCCCACCACGGCTGAACATACCTTCAGGGCACACTCTGCTTGCCTTTCAGACTTGGACATGCAAGGGGATCTGCTTATCACTTGTGGATTTACACAGTCGTATGTATCTTATTTTTATGTATTATGTGTGAGAAACGTGATTAAGGTGGATGCGCAAGGGTAGCCCGCGAAATTTAAATTTTCTTACGTTTATTGCAATTTGCAGGTCAGTGACAGGTTGTATGTTGATGAAAATATGAATCGCGCCAGTAACGCTTATGGAGTTACAGAATTAAAATCATTTAAATCATCAATACAGCTCTCCAAGTTCATATAATCCCAAAGAATGACTTTTTCATGAAATAGCGATTGAATCGGGCGGGCGGGCTACCCTTGCGCATCCACCTTAAATGCTTCCTTTTAAGTTAAATGCAATGATAGGTTGGTCACGTTTTTGTCGTACATGAACGTGACCCCAGAGTAGTGCAGTAGTAATGCACAAGTTTCTGCTGATGTCACAAAATCTTGCTTTCTCTTCTCTTTCACTTTTCCTTCTTTTTCCAGAAACAAGATTAAAATTACTTTTTCACTTCTAATGCTCTAAAATGCGTCTTTATGTCGTGCGTAGGCGACATAAAGTCGCTTTTTATGCTCTAGAGCATAAAGTAAAATCCTCGTCAAAGACCAAGGCACAGGGGGCCTACAATGGAAGCTTTATCAGAATCATAATATGAATCACGTTAAAAATTTAAAATTCTTAAAATGGTCTTTATGGTTATGACGACAAAGTCCATTTTAAGAGTTTTAAATTTTTAACGTGATTCGTATTATGATTCTGATAAAGCAGCCATTTTAGGCCCCCAGACCAAGGCAATCGGTCCAATTAACAGTCACACAAACAACTTCAACTTCATAGAATAACCTCTTTATTTTAATTCGTTTTGTTAGTATTCTAAGAACAAGGCTATTTCTCATTGCCCTGATGTAACTTTCAATTTTAACTAAATTTACAATACACATAAACTGTCACTTACGGGATATCTTCCGTGATGGTCTTTAATGTCAACCCGCGATCATGGCGCTTGCAACAGCGTCGAAATATCGGGAGCTCAAAATTAAAGACCATCCATAAACAGTGAAAGTTTAAAACAGTGTTTAAATTTACAATATTTACATGTTGCTGTTTCATTTCCTCGCAATCGAAGAGAAAAGTAGAATGTACAACTCGTCCATAAAACACATTTTACACTCTATATCCATAAACGATAAACGTCTCGCGTAAAATGGTGCGTTTTATGCACTTGATGTACAATCTATAGTAGATTGTACATCAATTAATCATACATAGGTAGCAAAAATATCAGCTTTGTATCGTCATTAATTCTGAAAACGGGATATTTACCATACATTTACATTTATTTTTACATTTTTTAATTTTTTTTTTTTTTAATTTTTGCCATTTTTTTTCTAGATGGCGCTGTGTGTAATGTCCAGCGATATTTATTTATTTATTTACTATGTGTTTTGAGTACCTGATATTTCGGCACTGTTGCGGGAGGGTCAAAACACATAATAAACATGGCAAATATCCCGTTTTCAATGTTACTGATAATGTTAGTGATCATGTCAGTTTAAAAACTTATAACAGCTTTTTATTGTTGTCAAATCTTATAATTATTTTTTTAACGACGCAGCATAGCAAAGCACAGATTAAGTAAGTACAGATACTTCACTCCATAGAAAAGGTTCGATACGTAACGCTTTAATAACCTGCAAAAACATTACAGACGTTCGTGCGAGCTAAAATGTATCTTACGCTGACGCCCGACAGTATCTATTACGTCGTCTGGCGTGGTGTCGGGCGATCACGTGCGTCCTTTAAAGCAATGCTAGGGCTGTCTATGCTAAGAAATGATTACAGTAAAGATTATAGGTGACATAAAACAGTTTTTTACATTAAATTTATTGAAAATCTCAAATGCTTCGGTCAATGAACTTTTTACCCTCTCGTAAATTTCGATTATTAGATCTGATCGTCGCACACATCCTAAATCTAACAAATAACTTTAATAAGTACTCCTTAGGAAAACATGCACACATAAATGTGTAAATTCCACTTCCTTTAGCATGTTATACAGGTTGCTTCCTGGCCGGCAGTTAATGTTTTTTTTTTTAGTTATTCAAAAATAAAGTTTCTAATTCTTTAATGTAATTAATAAAAGATTCTGGTGGAACTTTTAGTCCTCCAAAAAAGTTTGAGCTTTTATTATATGCTTTAAAATGAAGAAAGGTTTTTTTTATAATATACTAATGTTGGATAAACTTTTGTTGGTAGTTTTATTTTGACAGCCGTACACTGCAATATGCACTAGATTTTGCCATTATTAAAAGCGCGGGTGCAGTACGTACTCCCGAGCAAGCGCGTGGCAACCGACTGAATTTAGCTCGCTCGGGCGAGCGCGAGCTGTAAGTACTTAAGCGCGTAATTTTGTGACGGAGGCCTGACCAAAGTTTATCTATAACTACCTACCTATATCAGTTTACTATTGAGCTTTTTCCCATAAACAAGTTAAAAATGTCCAGTTCCTCCTCAGTGTGGGCATCGCTACTCATGCAGTAGCTGAGCCCTACGTCCTCGTCTGGGACGTGCGCTGCCTGCGCGCGAACATTACGCCGGGTGAGGGCGCGTGGTCGCTGCCCACGGTGTCGCCGCCGCTGCTGCTGCACTTCCTGCCCGCCTTCTCGGGGAGAGCGGTGGCGTTGTCTGGTGAAGGTCATGTTGCGTTGCTGCATGTCAACGCGCCTGGTGCGGCTGAGCATTCTATGTTTCAGGTGAGTTTAATATTTGGTAAGACTATATCAGCCCATAATGTTCTCCTGCCCCCCTAGCAAGGCAATACTATCTCTAGTCTACCAAGACTCGACAAAGCTCTTTCTATATAACTTGACATATCTTGTCATTCATTTCATACATTTCTAACATCGCCATGCTTGCGGCGATAGAAATCTTTCCACAATCTGTCATAAAATGACAATTCAATTCGACTCTTCGTCGACAAAACCCGGTTTTACGGTGGTCATGCTAGTGGGATTAAATTAAATTATACTAAAGTTTAAATTATCTGAAGAATTATTTTTGCATGGTCATGATTGTGATGTAGAGGAATGAAGAAATGTCGAGACTTAAAGTTTTGAGTATGAATGTGGATCTCGATGACTATAAGATTTGGGGAAGTCCAGAAAAATTGATGGGTCTACTCTGTAAGTGATAATAGGACTAGAAAGGACAAATAATAGACAAGAATGGAAGAAAAAGACATGCGCCGACTCCAAATCTATTGAAATACGGGCAGGCAAATAATACAGAACTTTCGTTTTATTTCCAGGTGGACACTCAAAGTTCCCTGTGCAGTGTAATGGACGTGTCTGCTACTAGTCAGGCGTTAGTGTTCGGTGACCAAGCTGGACATCTGCACTTGTTCTCACCACAACACAACCATGAGCCGGTCTTCAATAACTTTTCAAGGTGAGAATGTTATTTATTATAGACATTTTAGAAGATACAGTGAATACAGCAGGTAAAACAAAACCAATTTAATAATTAAATGAATTCGTAAATTCTTGTAAGCACTGCAGTAACTGACATGAAGAATATGGCGGTAAAAATTAATTTAAAAGCTATGCCATTTCTCCATCTGGTGGCCTACCATGACGTCGTGACGTCGTCGACGTACCACGACTATGATGTCTTAAAGCTGGAGTAATTCCAGTGTGAGAAAGAGATGGCGCTAGACGACCTGTATGGCTCTGTCTCTTTCTCACACTGGAATTACTCCTGCTTTAAGAGGTCATAGTAACCCCGCTGGTTGTTCAAATGATGGCTACTGCGAGTGCTATGTGTAAGTTCCTGGGGTCAATCTCCGCAAATTGTATTTGGTTTTCTCAGTAACATTACAGAGTCAAAACCATGGATTTAGTTTATAACAAATCCCGTTGCGTGTGACTGTTACTGGTTTAATTCCCCTTTTAGGAATACAAGCGTGATTTCTTCTTAATCGTGTGGTAAGTGCCTAACCTGGTGTCAGAGTTTATGCCGCCCAAGGGCATGTGACTTGGCTGTACATGCCGTCGATAAATATCTCTCAGGCATGCTGGTGTCGATGTTTTCCTTGACCGAAGCAAGTGATAATTATACAAAACGAACAAAAATCCGAAAAATCAGAGGTACGTGCCTTGGGTTCGCACTCGCGACCTATGGCTTGGCATTCCGACGGTCACACCAACTGCTATACAAGCATGATACTAAGTAACATTCAAAGAACAATATTTTGTTTCCAGAGCAACGGAGTTCGCAGATCAAGTAGTAGGCATGCCGTTCGTCGCGTTCAGCGACACCACATTCCAATTTTCCACGGTACCACTGCCACAGCTCTCGTCGGGCAACAAGTGGTTCAACGAATTGCCTGAAGAGTTCTTCAAGCAAGTATATAGGTATGAGATTCCTCCTTAAATCTCTTTTAGCGATAAGATCGGCACTTGTATCACCCTATGTAATGTATACTTGTTTATGCCTGAAATTTGTGTAGTTACGTGGTAAAGAGTATTCTATTTCCTGGCCATGTCATGGCAGTCAATCGCCGCCGCCGTGGAGATTAGCCATCGTCGTGGGAGATATAGTGAGCAAGAGTCTGCGCAGGCTAGGCATAGGCAGAACATAAGTTCGTCGAATTTCAAGTTATTCTTAAGCGAAAAAAAATGCAAAAGGAAATTTAAAAAGAAAATCATAGGCGAGTCGATTTTTTTTTTTTTACTTGGTCGCTAACTTCACATCTCTAGTAACAAAAATGAATTTTCAGGGGATCCCCTGAAAATTCATTCACTATAAACTTCGTTCCACCTTTTGAGTATATTTTGGCTAATTGCACTCGGCTAATTTGGCATTGAGTAACGTAACGAAATGAATAGGTCTGTAGGGTAACGCGTTCGAAATTTGTATACGAATTTAATGTTTCTATGCATTATTGATTTCTGTATTTTGTTGTTGAATATTAAGCAAATAATATCGTTCATTACTAAGTCTAAACGGTTCGTACTGGTAGGTATTTAATTATATCCTATACCTCTCTTGCAGGAAACCAAAACCGATCGACTCCGAAGTACTGAAGTCTATGAAAATGCAAGGCCCTATTGGATATGCACCGAATCCTAGAACATTTAAGAGAAATCAGGTATCCAATAAAGACCCATTATAACTCATTGTTTTTTATTTATTTATTGAAAACATCCAACAAAAAGGCCTTTGTCTTGCCGTGGACGTTCTATACCACCAATCATATTGGTGTTAATGATTCAACGAAAATATAACATCAAGGTTTTTATCTTTTTTGTTTGAGGAGACTGCAAAAATAAGAAGTTAAATTAATAATTAATGAATAAAAAAATAAAAAAAGTAATAATAATAATTATAAGTTTTTGTCTGATGTACGCACGGCGACTATTCAAGCTATACAAAATCCGTTTATGAACATCTCATGGTAAGGAAAATCTATACAAAGCGAGGCTATATTATACTGGAAATATATAACTTGATATGTCTTGATGACTTTCCTTGACTATACATAGTCAAGGAAAAATAATTAGGTTATTATTTTTATTTAGTAAGTCATTGCTAACATTTTTACTGAAATGACATGAACAAAATGGTGATGTTTTTTCCTCTCTTTAAATTACATTAAATTCGAATGTGTGAATTACCTTTAAAATAACACATCGGGAATGTTCACAGATGCCGTATATAGAAGATAATTTCGATGAATTGCAAGCGCCGAGACAGAACGAAAGTAAATACGTTGCTCAGCCAATACCCAAGCATTATCAAAAGGTACAATATCAATTATTTAAGTTTGACAAGTGAGTGTTGAAGAGTGTCTTCGTTTCGTCCTAAGTAAGTGTAATGCTCAGTAAGTAGTTCGGCCTTTTTTGTCGAGTTGTCAGAGAAACCTTTATTATTACGAGATTAGAGTGCTAATTCTGGGGAAAATTGCGGTAGGATTGACCAAACAATTTCGCTCTATACAATCAAGAACATATATCAAATTAGCCTGAGAATATTTACGTTTGAACGTCAAAATTACATAAGAGTCCCTCAAACGCTTGCCTTAGCTGAGGTGATGAAGTGGCGGAACAAAGTTTCCAGCAACACGTCTGTCTGTCAAGTTAGATGAACTTTAATCTATTGAATCACTTTGAGGGACCTTTGAATGTCAGTACGTCTAGTCCAGGGGTGTCCAACATAATTTTATGGAGGCCCGAGTTCAGTATTTTTGCAACCGCAGTAGGCCAAAAGAAATGCAAAGTGACCTCATTTTTTTAAAACAATGTGCAATATTTATTGATCTACACTAATATTATAAAGAGGAAAGATTTGTATTTTTATGTTTGTAATGAATAAACTCAATAACTACTGCGCCGATTTCAAAAATTCTTTCACCATTATAAAGCTACATCCACCCTGAGTAACATAGGCACCCGTGCGAAGCCGGGACGGGCCGCTATGGTCTTATAAAGTTTTAAATCGCTCGCGGGCCGGATGAAAGACCTATGCGGGCCGCTAGCTGGCCTGGGGGCCGTATGTTGGAGCCTGGACTATGCCATAGAAATTAACAAACGTTTGCTGTATCGGGCGTATAACTTTTTATACGTAGACTAAATCAATACAGGGTCTGGAACATGGTGATGGGATATGGGGTTCATAAGTCGCTGTCTGCATACCTTCATTGTTACTTTTACATGTAAAAGTTCTGTAATTTTGAAACTAATCTTATAAAAAATCCATTTATTATTGCAGATAGATATACGCTACAATAAACACGGTCCGAACGAAGAATTAGATAAATGTAACAAAACAGGGCTTCCAGGATTAGAAACTACGTTACCTAATGCTTATTGTAATTCTATGTTACAGGTAATTTGTAGTAGTTTAAACTTCTTGTTCAATACAATACAGGGTTTAAGGCACAGCCCTCAACAAACTGACAGGGTGCATTCAGCTCCTTAATTTGAATCATATTCCACCGGAATTTTACTCCAGTTTTTTTAAATTCGTTTTTTCAATTACTATTCCTTTATTTCAATGTAAAATTACATTCCCTGTACGCAGCACTCCATTGTACGTAAATCATACGGCTAAAATAAAAAATCCAGCAATTGATACTGTAACGAACGACGCGTGTAATCAGCTATACACTTCTGCCTAGCTACAGAGTTCATCGAAGTCGTCGTCACGCTTGCCGTTCGCTACGTGTGTTTTGCTACGGTAACGATACATTGCGTGTGAGGAAATAAAACAAATCAAATTTATTGGATTCCCATAACATTCCAGAAATAATTTTTTGTACCGGTCATCTTAGTATGATATATTGAATTCACCACATCAGTCTGTGGAGGACTGTCCCTTACAACCTGTATATTTATACGGCATGGAAAATAAAATGGCGCACCTATATGTGATACTTTAATCTTGTACGATTGAGCCGATTAAGGTTCCGCCAAGGTTGCGGACGCGTTTCGGACGCGAATCATATTTTCACTAACATACAACTTGACACTGTCCTGTAAATTGCAAAATACGTAATAAAATTTAAATTTCGCGGGTCGCGCCAAAGCCAAGAATCGTAGCAGTCGCGGTCGCAATCGTGAGAGTAGAACAGTGAATAGTACGAGAATTTCTTAAACCTCTACTGAGCCTCATGCCATCTCGCTCTTGCATTTCATGACCGAAACTGGCACGTACTTTGGCATACAGTAAATCATCGCTGATTTTAAAGTATTGCATGTTCGTTACAAGGCTTCTAAGAACCTATCTAATCACTAGATTATAAGACACAACTTTTTTCAGGTTTTATATTACACATTGCCGGTAAAGGCGACCCTCTTAGCACATACATGTGCCAAAGAATTTTGTCTCAGTTGCGAATTGGGTATGCTCACTTTTTATTTATAATATTTTTATAGGTTATTTTACATGACCTGGTGGTCTAAAATGGCCGCTTTAGCAGAATCATAATAGGAAAATAATATGAATTACGTTATAATTCGTAAAATGGTCACAAAGTGACTATTCATAGTATTAACTGCGTCTGTGACTATTTAAAGATTTTTAACGTAATTCATATTAGGGGCCATCCATAAATTACGTCACACGTTCAGGGAGGGGGAGGGGGTCGACGAAGTGTGACAAGGGGTGGTAGGGGTCTTAAATTTTTGACGTCACATGTTTGAAATCTAATATCTTTAAGTAACTATTACTTAACGAAAAATTTAAAAATAATTTCAAATCTTATTTGTATGAACATATAACATTGGAAATATGTGACGTCACACTAGGGAGAGGAGAGTCTCACAAATGTGACCAAAGACGGGGAGGTAAAAAAATCATGAAATTCGTGTGACGTAATTTATGGATGGCCCTTTTATGATCCTATTATGATTCTACTAAAGTGGCCATTTTAGACCCCCAGATTGACTTCCATCGGATAAGTTCCTGTTTTTAATCTGACTTATAATTCAAAACAAAATTCTAATACATTTATCAATTTATTTGGTAATTTGTGGATATCCGAACACTGAAACAGGCCTCAAGGCAGGAATATTTCATATTCTTCGTAGGTTTTAAATATCAACTCTGGGATGGAATCACTGTTATTTAGCTTATGTGTATAGCTTTTTACTGGTCGCATTTCATTTCGCCGAAAGCTTCGCTGTTATAGGTAATTTCATCGGCTAATACTAATAGCGCTAGCAAAGATAGCCAAGCATCATCTCTGGTCGAAAATCTGTTACTGTTTCAAATTAGCTTCACCTCCTTTGTCAGATTGGGACTTGGCTATGGTCACGCTATGTACGCTATGTGTAGCTTTGATCGACTTTCCCCGTTTTAATTAAAAATTTACTGCGACGGCGAATGCTCTGCCAAATGAATTTCGACCGTACCGTGCTCCAATATGAAACAAACTTTAAATTCTTTAAAATAACAATGTTTTAAACATTTCAGGGTTCCTTTTCAGAATGTTAGACACATCAGGGGGCGCACCTTGTCAAGCTAACAATTTTCTCCGCGCGTTCCGTACAGTGCCTGAGGCGGCCGCTTTGGGACTTATATTACCGGACCGCGGCGCCGACGCAAGAGTTGATTTAGTTGCTTTGATACAGGTAAACTTTATGTTGTATGTGTTAGTGTTAATTTTGAATGATTGTTTAGTTCTTCGGAAAAGTAAATAGTTTTGTGTTAATGTTCGATCTATTTGTGAGTTTAATGTAAAGAAGTATACCTACATAAAGCTCTGGCCATATTGAAACGAATCCCGCGCGATTTCCGGGACTGTGCACCGATTGTGTCAACTAACTTGTATGGAGATGTTCAAACTGGCGCATAAAGCCGTGTGAGTACCTAATCATAACCAACGACGCGATCATATTTCGCCTGGATGTGGCCAAAGCTTAAATCTCGGTTTAAATACGGAATATAAATAGAAATATGGATAATACGTTCTATAATTTGTGCATTTATGTTTCATACATCTACCTGTTATACTATTTCCGTCGAATGAAATAAATCTGCCTACCATTGTGATAGATCAACCAATCATACATAGGTTGACATAATGTAGATGGCATACTGAAAGCAAAACCTTCTCATTGTATCGCTATTTCTTTATATTAAGATAGTTATATTATTATAAGACGCCATTGTACCTGTAGAATTAGCAATATTGTAAAAGAAGTGTGTAACAATTTTTATATACAATAAAATATATTCTATCCATCTCTATATTTATTGCTTTTTAACAAATAGATAAAAAACCAAATCAAAAACCAATTAAAGAATTTCAGTCCTACGTCCACAGAGTTGGAACCGTTTCATCCTACACCAAATTCACTACGAAATCCTCGAGACTCGTAAGAAAGAGAAGGCACTACTCGTAAACAGTCCGCCTAAGGCTGTTCGAATTCCTAGTTTGAATGTTAAAGTACGTCCGGTGCCCCCTCAAGTGGTCAATGGATATTCAGAGGAGTATCAGTATACGGAGTTGGAGTTCTTAGGACCAGCTACTGAGTTTGAGTGTCAAGAGGAATTGAGAGAAGATGGGTGGACTGCGAGAGAAGATGGTGAGTTTATTTTATGTTTTGTTTGGAATCTTTGACGAGCATAGCTATCCACAACTGCTTCGATTCGGATAGTCGTATGTCTATCTCGCTCGCTTTCGTAATGCCAAAAAAAAGATAGACATACGACTTGTCGAATCGAAGCGTTTGTGAATAACTATTCAGGATTGATAAACGCACGTGATTTAGCTTAGCTTTGTTCCTTTCACTGCTTATAAATTTTCTTACTTTAAATGCAGTTTAGAGCTGGTAACATATCTACACCAAAACATGTGCTAACGTTTATAAATATTGGCCTTAGTTAATATATACCTCAAAATTGATATTTTGGTAGTGTGAATGTGTTTGTTTCTGCTTTTATTTATTATTATAGCATTTATTTCGGGCGACGCCTATAGTGTTAGTAAAAATGGTCTTAATTTCTTTATGAAAATAATAATTTCATTATTAATTTAATAAGTTTATTAAATCCCAGTAGCGATACTATTTGGACCGCCAGATTATGGAGGTGAGTAAAAAAGTTCATATAAATTTAAGAATGTTAATAGTATAATCATTTTCATTTCACTTACAAAGAGGTGTGTCTTTTAGCGATAAGTCTGCTCGTGTCACCGTATGCGTAATGTCTACTTTTTTACCTGTATTTTGTACGGTTTACATAATAAAGAGGATATTTTATCTATCTATCAATCTCGAATTATTCCACTGCTGAAACTCAGGCCTCTATGACGTAAAGAATAGAATATAAAACGGAAGCCAAATGCACTTTGGTTATAATTAAATTGTATCT
The DNA here is from genome assembly GCA_947578425.1 of Eugnorisma glareosa. Classification (NCBI taxonomy): domain Eukaryota; kingdom Metazoa; phylum Arthropoda; class Insecta; order Lepidoptera; family Noctuidae; genus Eugnorisma; species Eugnorisma glareosa. The sequence goes on from OX387973.1 coordinate 6,594,073, forward strand.
AAATTGCTAGGAGCTGGCGACGCCGACACAGTGCCAATAGATAACCACGAGCTACCGAATAACCAGCAAGCTGATAGGGAGGAGTCTGAGATATCGCAACTGTTCGCCATCGGTAGGCATCAGCTCAATAGATGTCTCAAGTGTAATAAAGAGGTAAGATGCTAGTCTACATAACACCGCTTGACCATCCATCTCTCAGTTGACCAATCAGGGTAATCTGTTTTGTTTGTTAATCTCAATATCTGCTTAGCCGGCTCAAATATTACTAGCTTTTTCCCAAATTAGGAAAAGGCTAACGTTTTTGGCTTTCACTCCAATCGGTAGCAGCTGGCATCAGTATTTCTCTTGGATCTATTGCTCATCTGGCCGCCACAACCCAGTTAATGGGCAACCCGATACCACCTGGTAAGACTGGTTGTCAGACCTTAGGGCTTCTGAGCCCCGAAACGACTGTCAAACAATCCATAAAATACTTCAGCGTATCTGTGGTTTTTAAATGTCAATATTATGCCATTTCCGTTTCGATTTTAATGATCCATATTGACATACAATCGATATTTGGCGGATGCAATTTTTGTTTGCTTGTATTTTTTTGTTTTCATTCTTTATATTGTTTGTTCGAAAGCTATTACTAATATCAATCAATTATGAGCTCTATTAACATATCTCTCGTCTATAATCAGGAAGGCCGCGAGTCCGTAGTCCTTGCCTGCGCCCTACAGTATCCAGCCGCCGTGCGCGAAGGCCCGGAGCCTCGCGGCGGGTTCCTGGAACTAGTGCGAGCTTCATTGGCTGCGAGACGAAGCACGCCCGCCTGGTGTGAGCACTGTTCTAGGTTCACTCCTACTGTGCAACGGGGGAGGATCGTTAGGTACGTTTATTTAAAACAGGGATCCCCAAACTATTTTGGACAAGTGACCCCTTTTCCAAAATGAACTGTTACCTCAGACCCCCATGGCCAAATTACCTACTTTTAAGATCAACCCCCTTATTCATAATGGTCCGCTAACTTAAAACAGCTGCTACAGTGTGTTATTTTTCATTCTGACTTAGGTCAATAGAAGAAGACAGAGTGAGAATTAGCAAAGCTTTAAGTTAGCAGACTATTATGAATAAGGGGGCCTATCTTTAGTTTTTTCCTATTGACACAAAATACCTAGGTACTAAGGTACCAATTGGAAAACTTTGCACTTGGTTAAGTGAGTAAAATTGACTTCATTTTCGTATCAAAATTTAACAAAATAAAAAGACATACAATTCAGTAAATATCAAGTTTAATTTATAACGATTATTACAAATTAGGTACTTAAAGAATTTTAAGTAGGTAGGAAATTATATTTAAAAAAGTATTAATTCGCAAAGAGAAAATAAAACATTCAGTGTGATGGATGAACCTGGTGACTATCTACCAATCTAGCTACATCCGGTTCAATATTGGTGAGTTGCAGCCTTAAATCTCCACGTTCGTTGATTTTCAAACGGTTTCTTTGTTTCGTCAAAATGTTTGTTACCACACTGAAGCTTTTTTCAACTAGGTATGATGATGGAAAAGCGATAAGGTATTTTTCAGCAATGTTCCACAATGTAGGATACTGTGTTTCAATGTTGCGTTGCAACCAGAACTTCTGATAGCCTTGGTTGAACTTCTGCTTAAGCTCTTCGTCTGTGCTGATGGTAATCAACTCTTCTTGCATTATCACATTGGCTTCTTCTATGGCTGTGGTATTGTACGGATTTATTATCCATTGAGGAATTTGTAAATTTAAAAGATCCTCAAACCTCTCCGTAAAATCCTTGTGTAATGCGTCCAAGTGAGTGACATATAATAAAATGTCATCATCTTGAAGCGTTTCTGGTAATTTTGACAAATGCAGAAACTGCGAATATTCTTTTCTGCCTAAATTTTGTTTATAAAGGATTAGTTTACCCACGAAGGCCGATATTATTGATTTTGTTTTAATCAAGTTAAGATCGTCACCCTGCAGCTGCAAATTAACTTTGTTGAACATTCCAAAGATATCAGTCAAGTAATAAATATCTGTTTTACAATTGTTCAGATTTTCTTTCAAATTCGGATCTTTTTCTTGTAAAAACTCCAACACAGATTCAAAAACGGCTGAAAATCTTTCTAAGCAAGAGCCTCTTGATAGCCAGCGAACTTCAGTGTGAAGAAGTAATCGAGTAAAGACTTCGTCGTTTTCCTCACATAGCTGAGCAAATAACCGAGAGTTCAAAGAATTGCTTCGAATCTTGTTGATAGCATTTATTACATATTGTAAAGACTTATGCAATCTAGGACTCAGCTTTTTTGCTACTAAATGCTGCCTGTGAATCACGCAGTGAATGACCAGTACATCAGGCAGTTGTCGCTTTAAGTGAGCTATAAAACCACGATGACGACCAACCATAGACGGTGCACCATCAGTCGCAACAGAAACAATGTTCTTCCATGGAATAGCTTTGTCAGTAAAAAAATGTTCCACGGCCTGAAAAATTGATTCTCCTCTGGTATCAGTCTCTAAATATGTAGCAAAAAGCAGTTCTTGGCACATATTTTCATCTTTGATATATCGAACATATCCTAACAACAGAGCTTCATTGCCGGGTAATGTAGACTCGTCCAACTGGAGAGAGAATCTGTTGGTCTGTAAGAACTTGCATAAAATGTTTTCCACATCGCGTCCCATCTCGTCTATGCGTCTCTGAACGGTGTTATTGCTCAAAGGTATTCTCTTTAAAATATCATGTGCGGGTTTGTGCAATACATTGTTAAGGACCTCCGCAATGGCTGGTAAGATAAGCTGCTCTCCAATTGTGTGGGGTTTCCCCGACTTCGCTATTAGTAAAGATATATTATAGGACGCTCGTAAACCATCATCGTCTTTAATAGATGATGACGCAAACATCGATCTTATGGATGGCCTTTTGTCTAGTTTTTCTTTAAGTGCTTGAAAAAATGTCAAGGGCTTACTTTTTTTGTCAGCATGTACTCTCGATAAGTGGTCATCCAATTTTGAAGGCTTCATGGCATCGTTACTGAATACTTTTTCACATATGAGACACATCGGCAAGTGTTGATTTGATGGAGATGCAATAAATCCGAACTTCAAGTAGTCCAAACTGTATTGTCTGCATTTTTTTTTCGTGTCCGCCATCATAAAACTCTCAGTAATCCTGCAAATAAAAAAATAAGAAACTAAGTACCTAAATTAAAAACAATACCTAATAAACTGTTAAATTTACTGGTAAATTTTTACAATTGAAACAACTGAGGCAACTGCAAACTGTTGCAAACAATCTACAGATAGCTCAACTGATCATTATCACACAGTGTGCAGTGGGGCAATGCTGATGCGCTGTGCCGGATAAAAACTGTTTGGTACTTACCCTGTTAATTTTTCATAAACTGCAGATATTGTGTGGTTACGCTATTAACTCGCGTAGGGAGCTCAGCATTTTGTAAATTCTTTTTCAGTCACTTTACTTCACTTAATTTAGCTATGTAATAACTTTGTAATCTCTTGAAATAAATGAGTACTTATATGAGTTATTATCGTTCAAGCTCCAACGAATTTCAAAACGCAAATGAACTTTCAACCTAAGTGCAACCTCGTTAAATAGTAAAATATCAGGAACATGTTTGGACTTGCAACTTGATCCTGAATTCGTTCGTGTTAAATCGCGCAAGCGTCAAATAGAGAGCAAGTCAAAACGCGCCTGAAAGGCGTACGCTCGAACTCATTATCTTGCACAAACTTGTCCACACTGACTTGCCGAGTTTTTCATCTTGTACGAACTTGAGGCTTTATATTACTACAACAATGCTATTTCCTACATAAATATTAATTATTCTTAGTACACGTAACACAACATAAACAATACAGTACCTACCTACCTATCTTGAAAGTTTTAAATAAGAACTTGTGTTAATTTAATAGGGGTCGATTTTTAGACCTCGTCGACCCCCATAATCAGTTTTCGTTTATGTCGACCCCTAGGAAACCCTTAAAACTTTGGGAATCCCTGATTTAAAACATACTACCTGAGTTTCAATGTATGGGTCTAAGCGAAATTGCCTTGAACTGATCACGTATCACCACATTTGTCGCATTTATTTCGAGTCGCGTCTTCGTGTCGACGGCATAAAACCCTCTGACCGGCTGAAGCCAATTCCGGGTCTATATTAAGGGACCTATCGCACTAAGCAGCCAAGACCACGACTTGTCGCCTGACCGGCCGCTATCTTAAACAAAATTAGCCAGTTGCCCGGTTGTGCGACTGAACTTTCTTCCTGGTTGAAGCTTTGGGTCAAAGTCGTGGTCGTGGACGCGTAGTGCGCGAGGTCCCTAAGTGTGGTCACAAGGTCTCTTAGACGTGAAGAACTGACAAAATGTGTTCAGAATACAATTGCGAGTTTTTTTTTTAATAATGTTGAGTGAGTTTGTTACAGATTACCACCGATACTAGCAATTAATTGTGGCGGTGCGACTGTTCGAGAAAAAGCTTATTGGGCGAAAGGCACGCAGAAAGAAATTGTAAGGACTCCCACATACTTTAATAGGGTAGTGGACACACCAATCAATTGAAATACTTTTGTTGTATGAGTTGTCAAAATGCGACTCCCAATTTTAATTCGCGATCTTGTATGGCACAGCCACGTTTGACGTCACTAATTTGTCAACTCAATGATTTTAGAGCATCTAAAAATCAAATTTTACAGCTAAATGGAAACTAATCGGGTTTTCAGACTGGAAATAAAATATTTATTTAGTGAAGTTGTTTCTTGGCATTATTGGTTAATGGTGTCTACTATCTGATCTTGCTGGAGTTATCTTTCATTTGACAATACCGCAATGAATAAATAATTATAACTTGTTTTATCTATAATGTTCTAGCCAGAGACAAAAAGAGGCGGCGGTGGCAAGCCTTGTCGTTACGGCCTACACTGCGCGCGACCCGGCTGTCACTTCAAACATCCCGACAGGTGAGATCACTTTTTTTAGCGTTCCGTACCTCAAAAGGAAAAAACGAACCCCGTATAAGATCACTCGCGTGTCTGTCTGTCATAGCCAATTTACTCCGTAACTACGGGACCGATTGAGTTGAAATTTGGTACACATATGTAAGTTGGTCCCGTCAAGAAAGTTATTTAGTTCGATAGGGTAAGGCTCTTTAATATGTCCATGCATTTTTGATACACACTCGTAAGAAGCAGTTTAATGATTTTTTAATTTTATTTTCTAGGCCGAGTCCACAAGCAGGCTCATCGAAAAGTCCGACGCAGGAATCGAACTGTGTTCTACCCCAACAGCTACTTATAAGACTGCAATCAGATGGAGATGTTGTTATTAATGATAAGGTACTTATGATATTAGCATTTTATTTTACTGTTAGCCTGTGTCATCCCACTGCTGGTCAAAGGTTTTCTCCCCATGACTTTCAAATTCTTCGATCCAGGGCCAATGCGGACCATTGGTCGTTGGTTTTGTCCAGCTCGACCTGCCATCTCCTGCGAGGTCTACCGCGTGGTCTTCTGGCTGTGTCAGGGCTCCACATTGTGGTTATTTTGGCCCACAGCTCGTCGGGCATACGGTAGACATGGCCAATTGGCCAGCCCTTTAGCTTAGCGCCTTTTTGAGCAACGTCAGTAATTTGTGTTTTGGAGCGCAGTGTGGTGTTGCATTTCTTTGGTCGGTAAGTTTGACGCCTAGGATACTGCGCTCCATTGCACGTTGGCAAACCTTGAGCTTGGACTTTTGAATGTTTTTCAAAGACCAAGTCTGGGATCCATATGTCAAAATGGAAAGAATGCACATTTCCATTTTATTTTAAACTACATAAATTCTGGTGTGTGTAGTTACAGTAGTAAGAAACTGAATAATAAGAGGAAAAAAGAAAATAGCAAAAGAATATGGTACAGTAATAGAATATTTTGTTAGGGACGTATTCACGAATCGTGGAAAATCACCACGAAAACTATTTTTCGGGAGATACCATTGCCACGAGAATACAATCGAAATTAAAATACCGTCGCTCTGGGTAGATACGATGTATGATGTCACGGGAACATTCAACAAAAAGAGTTCTGGCAGCGGTGGGATTCGAACCCACGCCTCCGAAGAGACTGGTGCCTTAAACCAGCGCCTTAGACCGCTCGGCCACGCTACCCTGTACACATTTGACTAAATTTTATATTCTGTTCCTATGAAAACAGGTTTTCTTTTAATATTATACAGTAGTTGTTGTTAATAGATTAAAATAATAAATAACGTTTAGCCGCATGCTATCTGGTTTTCTTATCGTGAGTGATAGTAGATACTCAAATTGTTCCTATGATTAATATCTGTTATGAGTTGCAAAGATCAGAATAACAGCAGTATTTTTATTATTTTAAGAATACTTTTAGCTAGCAATTTTGGGTATTTACGAGGGATGCACTTAAAGTATCGGGAATGGAATATTTCCACTGTTCCAGTCATATTAAAATCTTTTTAATTGAAAACTCCTTGGTTTTAAAAATCGAACACCATTTATTTATTTAAAAAAAGATTCTCGATCTTGTCACAAGGTTTTGTCAAACTTGTTTAGTCGTTGAAAAAATGGAATTGACTCGAGAAAATTCAAGAGCGATGATTTATTATGACTTTCGAAGTGGTTTAACACAAAACCAGTGTGTTGACCGGATGATTTCTGCATTTGGTGATGAAGCCCCATCCAAAACCACAATTTATCGCTGGTTTGCTGAATTTCAACGTGGACGTGTCAAGCTCAATGATGATCCCCGTCAAGGTCGTCCAAAAACTGCAGTCACCCAAGAAAACGTTGAGGCTGTGCGTAAGCTGATTGAGGAAGATAGACCTGTGATGTGACATACCGCGAAACTCGGGCAACTTTAGACATTGGCATGAGTCAAATACAAATAATCTTGCATGAACAATTAGGTGTAAAAAGTTGTTTTCCACGCAGGATCCTCAAATGCTGTATACAACATCGTATCAGGTGACGAATCCTGGATATACGCGTACGAACCCGAAACAAAAAACCAGTCACGAGTTTGGGTGTTCGAAAATGAGTTAAAGCCAACAAAAATTGTTCGTTCACGGAGTGTTGAAAAAAAAATGGTGGCCACGTTTGTCTCCAAAACCGGCCATGTTACGACTATTCCTCTTCTTAGGGACAAAGAACGGTTAATGCAGAATGGTATGCTAGCATTTGTTTGCCACAGGTCGTTTCTGAACTCCGTAAAGATAACTGCAACCGCCGCATCATCTTCCATCACGACAATGCGAGTTCTTACACCGCGCACAGAACAAAAGAGTTTTTAGAGCAAGAAAACATAGAATTATTAGACCATCCGCCGTACAGCCCCGACCTAAGCCCTAATGATTTCTATACTTTCCCTAAAATAAAGAATAAATTGCGTGGACAGAGATTTTCATCACCTGAAGAAGCTGTGGACGCCTACAAAACGGCCATTTTGGAGACCCCAACTTCCGAATGGAATGGTTGCTTCAATGATTGGTTCCATCGTATGGAAAAATGTGTCAAATTTCGCGAAGAATACTTCGAAAAGCAATAAATACATTTTGAAATAGTAATGTTGTGTCACTTCCATGATTCCCGAAATTTTCAGTGCCGCCCTCGTAGTAGTAATATGTAGAAGGCCAAATATATGTTTGCACTAATGTATACTTATGTATAAAATTAACAAAAAAACGTAAGAATCAAACGTATGAATATTTGAACAAAAATAAAGAATAATACATAAAGTGATACCGAAAACGAACAAAAACATTGATCGCAATCATTCGTTTTTACCATTAAAACTAGAAACGGAGTATTTACCAAGTTTACTGTTGTTTTTCCTGTTTTTAGTGTTAATGATAATGTTAGTGACAATTTTTTTTTTTTTAATAAATAAATTCTTTACTTCACCAAAAGCCACAGTACAAGATCTATAGACTAAGAAAATATAAGGCTTATAACTAGGTCACAATAATAATAATGCTCTGCTCTAACTATGTGTATGAGCATGATAGTTTAAAAACTTATATTCGTTTTTACCTCATAAATTACTGTTACAAAACAAGTACCTACCAGTAAAAACAAAAACCGATTGTGTTTAAGTTATAGAAGGCACAAAAACATATTCGTTATTTTTTGTACACAATACAATGCAGGCCTCGTTGGTCTAGTGGTAGCAGCGCGACTGCTGAGCATGAGCTCCTGGGTTCGATTCCCAGCTCGGGTAAAGTGTTATTGGGTTTTTCCATCACGAATTACTAAGTAGCAGCCACGGACCCTGGATTTGCGTCCGGTTGATGGCAATAGGCTCGCCCCCTATTACATGGGACTTGAAACATAACTGGCGAAAAGGGCTGGTGTACTATGAGGTACACACGGCGCCACATGAAGCTGTACATTTCCAGTATAACTTGGCTTCGCTTTGCATAATTTCCTACACAATGAGAGATCCGTGTAAATTGGTTTGTATAGCTTGATTGGCCAACGTGCGTACACCTCTGCCCTACCCTTCGTAGATACCAGGCGTGTGTTATGATGTTAGAACGCATAAATAAAACAAAATCCTTGTACATTCTAGATTGAATCCCCAACCGAGCCCTTCACACCGAACAGTAAGGCTGACAAACAGAAGAAAAAGACCGCTACCACGCAATCAGAGGAGGAATACACCCTGTCTGCGGCCGTCATATGTGTTGAAGACAATCCTAAGAATTTGGTCGCGTACATACAGACGGCGGCGAAAGACGTTGAGCCGGTCTGGTACTTGTTCAATGATTTGAGGTAAGAAAGATGCTTTGCTTAAATATAAAATTTATGTCTACAAGTAGACTATTCATGTAAAATCAAAGATTTAAATCGTTAGACTCGCCCTATCAAAATTCATGTAAAACCAAAGATTTAAATCGTTAGACTCGCCCTATCAAAATTACCATGTTGTGTTTCATTAATCATGGCATTTGAATTGTATTGTCTCGCTCACTTATTCCGAAGATTGTATGAAGTGTGTAGTGTAATGTCAACACTTTTTCTCGTGACTAATGCACACACACTTAAATCGATTGAAATCGTTGATAATGACTCCGAATAAATAGTGATATAAATTACAAAAAAAAAGAAAAATGATGTGATATAAATAGGAATGAAAGTGAACTAGTCTGATAGAGACGATCATGCCAATTTGCTGAACACAGGCTAAACACAGGCCAATGGCTTAGAAATCATTACTGACAAAACCATCATGATCGGCGAATTCACGGAAAACGATTATTGTAGGAAGTCGGCTCATGTAATAAATTCTACGTTCCAGGAAAAAAAAATAACATACACACGCAATGAGGGCTATCATTTTTCAAGCTCACCAGATGGCGCCACTGTCGGTTATGGTCATGTCAATAATTCTATTTTATACCTTAAAGTACCAATAACTTCATAAAAAAGTTTATTTTATTACGTATAACAACATAGTGTAAACTTCAGATACATTTATTTACAATATTCTCCCTAAAATTAGCAAGCATGAAACATTTAATAATAACTTTACCTCCAAGTAACGAATAAGATCCTAAGTTGCTACTTAAAATCTTCAAGTCATAATTAATCAGGAAAAGCTCAATCTAGACCACAATTGTGAATATTAGTAAAAATACCTGCTAAAAAAGCACGCAACGCGTGAACTTTCTATGAAATCTGACATTTTGGTGACCTCGTGCTACAGTAGCGTCTCTAGCGGCGATTTCACATGCGATAGCCCCCATTTCGTAGTGGCGACTAAGCTGGGATTTGGGGACTTTTTGGGGTTTTTCTGTGCACCCAGAAGTGGAAACAGCTTTCTTTGTGCCAACTAACACTTTTTTTCTCATTTATGTAATGAATAACTATTTAATTCCCAGTATCGTTCCTGTAAGCGCAGACGAAGTGGTACAATTCGGCGCGTGGTGGAAGACGCCGTGCGTTTTGTTCTACACGTCGAGTAACTCGCGACTGGCGCCCGTAGAGGACCAGCCGAGGTCATAGCCGACGCTCTTGTATGGGCCTTATAGCCATAGGTGAGTCTCATACACATAGTAAATAAGAAAAAAATATTAACAGGGTGTAACAAGACCCTTAACGAAGCCGTCAACCTAGCAGTAACTTTACGCAATAAATATTGCTGGGAAACGACTTTTTTTTTGTGGTGAAAAATCACGTTTTGCGGTAGTACTCAATGTAACGCATTCAAAACATTGTGCTGACGGATGGATTGAATAGTACGGGGGCCGTGAATTTATACACCATAAAGTAAAAAACTTTTTTTTTAAATACATGTTAAATTTAAAAAAAAAGTTGTGAAAAAGTTGGAACTTGGACCTCCAATATCTCCGTAACTAGAAGGTTCCCAGGTATGGTCTAGAACAAAAATATTATCCCAATAACGGGGAGAATAAGTGCATTTCAGCTTCGTTAAGGGTCTTGTTATACCCTTTATACACTTGTGCCAAACATAATGTGTTATGTTTTGTGCCAGACATTAACTTAAATCTCTTTTTTTAATCAAAGAGATTAACTCTCTCACCGCCATAAAAACTTTTACATGAATACAACCTACTTTTTCGCCGGTGATCGTTGCGCGACATCACAATATTTGGAAGATAAAAACTGCCGTCGAATATATTTCCTATAATATTTCACCGGTGATTCAGTCGGGACCCAAGAACACCCGAACTCCCATATAATATTGGGCATTCTCAATGGCTGCTCTGTGGCTGTCGTTAACCCGTAGGTCTGCTATAGTGAAATAATTCCGCCTTTTCTGCGACCGAAAAATCTTGTAAAATATTGGTGTATTTTCCATGTATCTTGTTTTTCCAGTGCTATAATCGGTCCATACGTAATGAGCGAGATGTACTACCCAGTACCGGCACAGACGCGCTACAACTACGTTCAATAAATTAAACTTATTCCATTACGATAAGCTCAAGAAAACGTTCGGCGGCACAAAATTGTGTGAACAAATGTTTGAACTGAAATAGAAATTTTGATAGTAATGTGTAAATTAAATTGGAGCGACTTTAGCTAAGAATTGCATCTTCAGGGTAAAAACGACGTAAGTATAGTACCAGGGGGGCTACTATGACGTCTTAAAGCCTTAGGCCACCAAGTCGCAAATATGACACATGTGAGTTTTTAAAATACGTGAAGTCAAAGCATTTAAGTCCGTATTACAGAACGTCACTCAAGCATTTCTTCTTAGCGTGTCGATGGCAATCTAAATTGCGTAAAAGCTAATCAAGCTGCGTTAATTTGGAAGCCCAACTTATTAAAAACAAGGATATATAAAGACAAGGAATCAGTTCGCAATTTTGCGTATGTTTATTTAAATTATGTGTCTTTTAAGACGGTTTTTATTTGGCTGCTGTATGTGAACTTCTCGCAAGTCTGACTTACACCTTTTTTAACTGAGGATGCGAAATATGTAAATTTATTAAGTTACTAAATAAAAGAATTTTATATTCATGCAGATTTTACTCATATGAAAGGCGGCCGTCCTATCTCAAAACTAAAAGGGATTGTTACATAATATTATGTATATTTCATCTCGCGATTATATGTGCCTAAATGCTTATTATACGGAAATATGTATTCCTTATTGCCTAAAACTGCTGTGTAATCTACCTCAAAACATATTCCGTTCCTTTAAATTGATGTTCTTTGCAAGTTTTGAGATGCGGGCGGGTGTTGCGTGTATTTTTATAAATGTAACTGTGAAGTTTAGTGAACAATATCTAAGGAGAAGAGATTTCTATTGACTCAAGATTGTTCTAGAATAATTGATAGGTAAATGAATGAAGTTATGTAACTATGTCCTGAATAATTTTGTTTTTGATAACTGCTTGTTTATTTTATTGGTCCAATTTATTACTTACCTCATAAATCAATAACGCAAACACAGACTTATGCCCTAAAAAATAATGACTAAATAAAGTTATGTCAAGAATACAAATCATAGACGGAGTTTTTTTTATTTAAAATCCTGTCATAACTATATTCAGCGTTTGTATAAGTATAAAGGGCTGGTATATTTTTTTGTCGCCGTTAAATAGTGACTAGCTTGATATAGCGATCAGTTGTCCAAAGTTTATTTATGTTAAATCACTTAAAATAATTTACACAGAAAACATCGTTTCGCGTTTGTTCACAATTTGTAAGTTTTACTCAATATAAATTGTTTAGATGTAAGAATTTATTTATTTTGGTTGTGATATTACGAGTAAATTAGCTAAATACTAAATTCTGTTTCTTCCAATAAATTATGTGTCCCATGAGCCAACCAATAGGCTTCCAGAATATAGACGATTCTTGAGCAAGCCAATTGATGTTGTATGTAAAAAAATGTAGGGAAGTTGCCATACTCCCTTATTTGTGAGGTCAGTATTAGAAGAAACTGAAGGGTCGCCATGCGACTTTGGTACCATGTGCGTACCAACTTTAAACTCAAATTAGCTTAACCAGCTAAATTAGCTGGTCAGGCTAATATGAGTTTTTTTAAGTATCTGGCCGTAAGTACGATATATCATGTTTTTTTCTTTTTATGTCATCATTGGCAAAGCTCTTGGTAGTTTAGACAAAATATTAAGTAATATCTACTTCCAAGCTCTGATCCCGTAATATTACTTTATTACCTTAGACAAGTTAATATCGTGTTGTTCGATGAAAACGACTGACTGAAAAGTTTATTATTCGTTTTAACGGAATGAAATGAGAGATTAGTCATTATGTTATCTTATTAAATGCAGTTGTGCAGATTATTTTTATTATGTTGCATGAAATAAATGTTACACTAAAGCGTGGTGTGCACGAGCAAGATTTTCACAAGTTGGCTTCTGAAACCGACATAGTTTATAAATCGCAATTTCGTCTGCATCACATTAGAGAGAGACATTTTTCATTGATGCTCCGCTCCTGTTGGCCGTAGCGTGAAGTTATACAGGGTGAATTTTTCAAGTGGGCGTGGATGGCCAAATCCGACACTGTGAGGAATATCGAAAAATGCTCAGAGGTGTCTCGAGCCCGATTTTGATGAAAACTAAAACTGCATCATTGGATTTTTGAAAAATCAATATTCCTGGCCAGGAACCGAAACCATCGGTTTTGAAAAAAAGAACATCCTCTATTTTCACACAGTTATGTCAGTCCACTCAGTAGTACCTACCAGAAAGGTGTCGATAAATTTATTCGTACAGCCGTCCTGTAGCGTCGAGTAGATATTGAATGTTTGTTGGTCTAGACCTCACCCTTATATGGGGTGGAACACCGACGCGAAAACAAAAACAAAACAACCTCTGTTTCCTACAAAAGTGCAATATTTACACAGCTGTTTTTTTTTCAACCGATGAAAAATTTCCATGTCTTTAAATTTTCATCGGGGCTCAGAATGATGTACAATACGCGCCACGAAAGATGAGACTTGACACAACACGTAGTTTGACTTGCGCAGTTAAGGACTCTTTAGCGGTATGAGGTCTACTGAGATCTTTCGTGGCGCGTATTATACTGAATACGTGGTAACCGTTTTCGCGTCGGCGTCCCTTCCACCCTGTATATGAACACACATTTCTGGTACCCGCTGTGGACTAACTTCAGACCTCCTACGTAACTGAGAGGGTGTCCGAGGTAGCTGCGCGGTGCGGGGGGGGGGAATAGTCACGTGGTGACACCCAGCTGTCATTTGCCCCTCCCGCACCCCGCAGCTAGCTCAGACACCGTCTCAATTAATCGGTAAGCCTTCTCTTTTTGTTTTTTTTTTCTGCAGTCTGGTGAAAAAGCCAACTTGTGCAATGCTGCTAGTCAACCTCATGTACAAAAATAGCTGAGGCTATCTAAGTATTTTTCACTTACAATAAAATTACATTTCTGCTCAGAACATACTGCGATTTTTCTATTGAGTGTATTATGAAGTCGTATTATTATAAAATATAGGTTTACGCACAGTAATTCGGGCTGCATAGTACCGCAAAATCCTTCATTTAGTAGATTATTTCCGCATTTTGCGTTTTTTCGTATATTTTGTATGAATAGTGTGTTGGAAAGCAGTGCGGGCCCGAAGCAATATAATATACTTGTTTTTATAATACACTAATGATCGCAGTGCGTTCTCAGCCATATTATCAATTTTCGAAGTTATTCCGCTTGTACCTACATGGTGGCTGGTTTTAAATAAAACGAAAGTTATACAATTTTAGTTTTTATTTATTGTCCTTATCTTACGTGAGAAACTTAATCATAATTCTTAAAAAAAAAATGGTCTCCTAACTGACAATATTGTATGGTAACTTACATAATAATTACAGAAAATATGCTTCCTGCATTGATGTCAAAGCGAAAGAGTATCTAACGTTATCAGCATATTTCCTCTTTTTATTCGGTGACAAAGAAGTTTTCAAATCTCAACGCACGTTCAAAGTACTGCACGGGATCGGTACTTCAACTTGAGTCGTTCGGGATTCTTTTAACGAAACTCCACGTAACGGCATTGCCCCACAAAACTCAAACTCAAAGCGTTTATTTCAACTAGACCTTAGCAGGCACTTTTGAAAGTCAGAAAAACAAAGGCGAAGCTACAGTCACAGACACAAGGCATAATAACTTGTGATAGTACTGTAGTTGCCCATTCCAAAGCGTAGATCTCTATGGAGAAGAATGGGCAAGAAACTCCATGGACACTCTTTTCAATCAAAATATTGTTACAAGATCTTGGTTACATCATTCATGTTGAGATTATACATATATGTGAGAACGATGTAGAAAGACGTGCACATTAAGAGCGTCTAGAGTAAAAGATTATAACTATCAGCAATTTAAAAACAAAGTAGTTAAAATAAACCGTGGCAGCTAAGAGATGACCAGTCTCAACTGACAGCGCCCGTTCACCACATTCGAGTCAATGAAGGATAACTAAATTTAATGGAAGCTTTACAATGGTTGCTTTAGTACTCACACATGTGCTATGCAGTCATATCATCATCATGATCAGATATAGAGGACGCCACATCCCAGCAGTGGGAACATTATAGGCTGATTATGCTTATGCTACGCTCAGATAGTAAGATAATGGTGAGGTGAGGTGATACCGATCCGATGCAGAGCTTATCAGTTTATTGAGTTATGCTATGGGCATTAATATAGCCCGGGTCATTCCTCAATCAAATCTCAAACGGTATCCCACCGATCCTCTGTTCAGCTTGATGATGTTCATCAAGTGCACGTGTCCTTTCAAACCTCCTCGTCGCTACCTCCTTTATACTATTATACACTGTCGGATAGTACGCTATGGTAGTCTCAAAATGTTCCCTGTCCAGCCTGAACAACTCACAGTTTGTCACAGCCACCACCGACGCGGTCCTGAAGTGGTATTTCATGACTAAGGCTATTTCGCCGAAATAATCCCCGTCTTCGAGATGGCAGATCTCCTTCCCTGAATTTGAGTAGATGGCTACTGTACCTCTGTCGATGAAGTAGAGACAGTCGCCTGAGGAGTTAAAAACTAGATTTTTATCTTTAAATCGAATTACGGTTACGGTGGTTAACCTCAATTGAGACTAGCCAAACGCTCGAGATCAATTGCAGAAGTATGTGTGCTACGTGCACTAGTAACTGACTAAGGGCCTTAGCACACCTCCACAGAGAGAGTAGCGGAAGATCACGAGAGCCAGTTGAATTGATTAAAATGCCAAAAATTTACAGATATGTGCGAAACATTCGGTACTGCAATAAAAATACGGGCTGAGCGCGGGAGGTATCACTCAAACTCCGATGAGAGGACAATGAGTGAGGACGTCTGTGTAGACACGGCGCAGGATTGACGGCGGGCTGGCCACGGCAACCGAACCTAGCAGACCTTTCGGTCCGCGCGGTTATGTGTGAATTACATACCTATATAAGGTATACCTGCGAGACCTTCAAATTATATTTTATAGAATTATCATATCGAATGATGATTTTTCTTTCAAAATTTCTTTTTTTTACCCGACTGCGGCGAAGCCCATAAGGAGGGATATGTGTGTGACCTGTATGTATGACGGTTTCTTTGTTTCCTCGTAACTCCTAAACGGATTAAGGGATCTGGATAAATTATACGTCGTTAGATTCGTCTTGGTGGCGCTCGATTGTGGAGTTTTTTTTTTATTTTCTTCTAATAGTTTTAAAAGGTGATTACAAAAATATATACAACTTACCTATATGTTTAAAAGTAAGTGACAAATCGTGTAAAAAAGCGAAAAAACCGTATGTAGTTAAATCGTCTGCGAAATCTTTCACGTTAAATTAAACAAAAGTTGGAAACGGGCGGGGCCCATTCCATTTTCATAATTTTATATAATTCAAATGGGCCGCGCCTGCTGCCATCTTTTTTTTTAAATTTAAAATGTGCTTGTTTTTTTCTTTTCAGTTTTTTTTTAAATTTTTTACAAAAACAGAACCTAGCCAAAAATGCAGAAGATCATTACACCAACTATGAGAAATTGTAACCACTTACCAACGGTACTGATCTTGAATATAATATCGCCAGCGATGTAAATGACAAGGCGTAGTTTGACAGCGATTTGCACCAGCAAGGAACTAGGCAGCTGCTTCAAAAAGTCTAGTTCCCTCACCAATTGACGACCGGTGTGCATCAGGATATCTTCACGCAGTTGTCCGGACACACATCCTAGCATACGAGATTCCTAGACAACGTACAGGGGTCATGGAGGTATCTACAGTTAAATTATAACGTTTACCTACTATTTTATAAGTTATAACTTTAATGTTTTTTTTTACAAGCTTTTATTTAACTTGATCCTGAAGCCTCAAAGGTTAATAGCACGTACACGAAACTTAGGTAGTTGAAGTTCCTAGGTATGGTCAAGTACACAAATTAAGGGTGTTTTAGACCCGTTAGTCATAGACACTACTGGGAATTCTTCATTTGCCTCCCTTGACGCAAATGTTTGGGTTTATTGCTTCGCTACGCCTATGATTTTAACCATTGCAGCCTTGAAACTTGTTAATATGCGGAGCTACGAGTATACGCAAAACTGCGATCGTAATACCTATGATTATACTCTTTTGTTTTGTATAATATATTTGCAACAGCATTACCCATTGACGTAAAATACATTTTCGTAGGTACCTCAAAGAATTTCGACTGAAATCGAATGGCATAAAATTTCAGGATTTTTCTCTTAAGTCTTGGACGGAAGTTTTTATGCACCATATATGTCTCCAGCTGTTTTTTCATAATATAGTACTGGGCACTTGCGGATTCTTTTCCAAAAACTGCTAATGTATATTTAAGTGCGTAATGGAATATGAGGAGCTGTAAAATAAATGTGGGTAGGATGCTAGTGAGAATTTGTTTTAAGTACCTCAAACTGCGGCGTTGATCGTTGCTGAGCACGAGATCCTGGTTTAGATTCCCAGGCCAAGCAGTGTTAATGTGTTGTCCATTATGAATTATCAATTGCCGCACGGAGTCTGGATTTTATGCTCGGATGATGGCAATAGGCTAACTGGCGTAATGAGGATGCAATATGGAACACCTGTGTCTACGCTTCGAAAAAACCAGGCGTTATATCATGTTACATAAAAATATGTTGGGGGCAAGTAGCAACTGGCCATGTCTGCCGTATGATTCGACCGGCTGTGGGTCAAAATAACCACATTGTGTAGCCTTGACACAGCCAGAAGGCGGCGCGGTAGACCTCGCAGGAGATGGCGGGACGAGCTGGACAGAACCAACGCCCAGTGGTCCACATTACTAAAATAATCATTTGTCTGAATATTCACATTAGCTATTGTATAATATATTGTACTTATGTAGTAAACTACATTTAATACGAGGTGAGAGCCTGGGGATCCGTCACACAGGGTATCCTATTATGGACGCCAGTCTCTCACAAAGGAACATATTTATTATGCATTTGGTTACAACGTTATTCTTACAATTATATTTATTATAAGTGAACCTTTGTGAAGAGAGAAAATAAATATATTGTATTGTACATTGGCCCTGGTTTTAAAGATTTGCAGGTCATGGCGGAGAGCCTATGCCCAGCACCGGTATGACAGAAAGTAACAGTAAGCAGCAAACTAAGTATCACTTTTCAATAACATACCTTGGAAAAAATCCAGCATATAACAAGGAAGTTTTCTAAACACCCTTTTTGTTCTAGAAGGTTCATGTTAGTATTTGTCGTCAGCATAGCAACTGAAACAGTTTGAAACTTCATTACCATTCTAGACGATAAAGATCTATGGGCTCAAGAATTTCATATCCCTATCAGAATCTATCTTTACTTTGCTATCATATAAATGCACCTAACAGTTTAAGAATAATGGGGTGTGAAAACAAACATATGATTAGCCGGCTAACTACACCTTAGCTTAAACGCAACGGTTACGTTGGCGGTATTTGATCTGATTACATATTTTTTTAACAACTGACTAAAATTTCTATGTGGAGTGGGGGTGTTCAGAATGATAGACTGAATACGTGGTAACCATTTTAACGTCGGTGTTCTTTCGACCTTGTATAATATAAATATAATGGAAACTAAAGTTACTTTTTATTAGGGTTAGGTTGCGTTAGTCTTGCTATCAAACGCGTTACGGAGCCTACATCCAAGTTAGTCGCAGCTAATCACCAGTAACAATCGAACTATCAAGTCGTAGTGAACATTTTTCATTTTTAGCCAACAGGGATGCGGCCACACTTAGTTTACTTTCACTCTATTCTTTAATCGTAACAATTCTAGAGGTATAACATCGCGGGCCTGTGGACGGTGAGCTATGGGCTAGCTCGCCGTCCGTCCGTCTTATGACGACAGGCCGTGTCGACGGCGCGTTCGTGTTCCACGCGCGCCTCAAAGAGAGTCAGCAAACAGGAAGGGGTCCGTAAGGACCGACGCCTGCAAGGGTTGCGAGACTGTTCGAAAGAGATACCGCGGCCCTGGAACACAAAGGGCAAAGGAAGGAACATGGATGGGTTTTAGTCAGTAAAAGTCTGACACTCCCTCCTGCTCAGCCCAGAGCGGGAGGGGTTATTTGATGATTTCCCATCGGTAAAAAAAAAGAGGTATAACATCATTGGCGTCATATAACCTATGAATATGGCATCATATTACCTATGAATAAAAAGATTGTTGTAATGTGTAGGCTAACTTACCTGCTCTATCAACCGCGTAAATTAGTCGGATTTCTGAAGTTTGGTTCCACAACTTTCCAACGGTTAACCACGAACAGTTTCTAGGATTTTTCGGGAAATAAGTACCCTCAATTATGTACTCCACGGCAAATTGAAAGTAGATGTTCCAAGATACGAAGATTATTAAGCAGAAAAGGACCTCCACAATAGTCTTCTTGAGAAACTATGCAAATCAAAATCAAGACTTTTAATCAAATTAAGTTCAAAATCAGCAAAAAATAGTTTCCGTATACGCCCCTTCGCCATTTTAGCTGGTAAGAAGAAGTGGCAGAGAGTGGTAAACTCCCCGGCAGAAACACATTTCCCTGTTAGGTAGAAACCCGATTTTATGCAATAGTATACAATTTCAGCTAATTTGAATGATTATGGTGTGCTACAAAATTAACACAACTTGTATCAACCTATCATATTCAAAACCTGCCTAGTGTTTTCTTAATTTGGGATTTACTTTTAGTCCGACCAAATGCAGATCTCCACGACCCAATAACTGGGCAACAGACCCCTTCGCAAGACTGGTTACTGGTATTTGTCAGATTTCGGGCTTCTGATCACCCTTAACAACTGCCAAGACCAGTAGCGATATGTGTTTTTCGAGACACGGATGGAAGTAGACTATACCTCCTAAAACACCCTCTTATCATAATGAACGTTTCAAGTTCCTTCATGATACACATTTATTGATATCTGAGGTAATCGGAAAACTTGAGCCTATGCGAGAGCGGATGCATTCTACCAGCTTCTACGACAAATCCTTTACAGTCGCAGCAGTACGGCTATGGAATGACTTGCCCGTGTCCGTAAGGCGCACTTAATCCTTGTCTACTTTTAAAATAATGGTCAAAAAAGTTCTTCTTTGCTCTTTTCGAAGCGTCGACTAGGCGTATAGAAATTATAATATGAATTATTCTAAATTGAAATACCTGTAATTTGTATGGTGTAGGTACATAACTAATAAAGGGTATTTTATATATCTATCTACATGTACATTATTTAACAATATTACAAAATATACTCACGGAGACCTTCATAACGGTGAGAATATTGTTTAAATAAACCATTATGATAGGTATGCGTACTATCTTTATAGCTTCCAGGACCAAAGCAAGGGTGATGTGCTTGTTATAAAATTCGGACAGTAAACAAGCAGATGCAAGTAAATCCACAATCAACCAGGTCTTTAGATAGTGCAATGCTATTTTCTTCATGGATAATATAGTAACTTTGCGGGAGTACCCCTCAACATATCCGGTGAAGAAGTTAGCGATAACGTTGAACACAATCATGATATCGCAAAAATACATAAAGTTTTCACGCAAGTTCTGCAGGGATTATTAAAAAAATGTCTTAGCTGCGAATTATACACAAACGGTATAAGGTGACAGCGCGGCGCAGGCATGATGCCGCTTCAAAACGTTTTCATACAAAATGTACATAGGCGACGTGTCGTGAATTACATTCAAGCGGCGCGGCGCAGGCACGCCGTTCTCTTTTTTCGTTATACTTTCCACGCTTGCGCCGCGCCGTCATTTTACGCCGTTTATGTATAATTCGCGCCTTAGGCAATTGCGTATAAAATCTGATCAGAGGCATCGCTAAAATGTACAGCAAAAAGTGCACACGCTACTTATACGCCTTATAAGATTACACCAATAGGTTATAGCCGTAGTGACCTTACGGTACGGCCGTACCCTTGTCATCGAGGTTATTATTTTTATTTCGGACGAACGTTATATTTTTGTAGATAAAAGCGTGCTAAATATTGAAATATGCATATAATAGGTACGGAAGGCGGAGAATCGGGTGCTCTGGCGCAACATGGCACAGGTCTACTATGTCCAGCAGTGGACCGCGATAGGCCGAGTCGATTATACAAGGTGTAAATGGATCCTTCACGAAGCCAATCAACCAAGCATTCTGTACATTGAACTAAGTAACTCTACGAAAAAAATATTGCTAGGAACCGACTTTTTTTTGGTCTGAAAAATCATGGTATACGGTAGCGCTCAATGTAAACGCACCGAAAACATAGTGCTGATGGATGAATTTATTAATACAGGGCCAAAAACTAGTTTTTTTTTAAACGTTTGAAGAAAATGTCATTTAATCTCCAATATCTCTGTAACTAGAAGTTATGGTCAAAAACAAAAAAAAAATAGAAATGACGGGGAGAATAAGTGCCTCAGGCTTCGTCAAGGGTCTTGTCGCTTTAGAGGTACTAACTTCGTGGAAGTAAGAGTCGACTGCTGAATAATGGAAAGCAACAACAATCGAACACACAATCATCAGAACGACGAACGTAAATTCTATATAGAATCTTAGCTTGCTGTAGGGGTGGATGATGTAACGATAATTCTGGTGATGTTGGTACTTCTCCGCACACAAAGCTGCGTATGATCTAGGCAAAGGAAATACAGCACTAGAATTATTACAGGTAAGTAAGCAGTAGACCAACCTACCTATAACATTTTCAGCTCACTGCTGGGACATATACCTCTTCTCTGCAAGAGGGGTATGGGTTGATGTGCCTCCGTCAGCCTGGGTTAGAACTCACGGCACGACGGGTTTGAAGTGGATGCCGTTACCTACTAGACCATTCAAACTACCATGGGATGGTTACTAAAAGCATTGTTCCTTTTAAATCGCGGTATGTGATTCATCAGTCCTGTTGTGCATGGGCTTTCAAAACATCGCTTACGAGATGGCCCTTTAATTCACATTGTAATATTTTTTAGGACCTGTAGTACGCGGTAGAAAACTGAACCAGTAAACATATTATCATTGAGTAATCAGGTAGGTACAATTATTCTCCTCTTATTCGTGCAATGCTTTCAATCTTACTTTTTAACGTAAACATGCTTAATTACTTTAAAGAAAGCTACCTGTGCATATTGATGGCTCTTATGTCTTCAGCATGAACGGCCATTAAATTGAAAACCCATAGTTGTATTCCCTTGCTCTTTATCAGTTGTGCCGAAAGTCTTTCGGGTGGCAAGTGACAGTCGTGGCCTTGAAAGTAGTTGTGGGATGTTATAAGACTGACATCTGGGTTTATTTCTGGGTTAGGTTTACATTTTGCCATCTTTTTAGGCCCCTTTTTTTGCAACGTTTTTTGCTCTTCTTTTTCCACCTCTTTTTCAGACATGGTGATCTACGTACTTCGGTACTTCAATTTATGCAAAATCCTGACATATATAAGATGCTCTGTGCCTGACAGTCATAAAATGAATCCAACTGAAGAAATGACAGAATGACACAACCAAAGACTAAAATACTTTGGAACAACCGTAGTATACAGGGTGTAACAAGGCCCTTAACGAAGTCGACCAAGCATTGTGTACATACATCAAATTATGTTAATTTACGCAAAAATTATTGCTGCGAAACGACTTTTTTTGGGGTGGAAAATCACGTTTTACGGTAGGACTCAATGTTACTCACTCGAAACATTGTGCTGGTGGGTGGATTGAATAGTCCTGGGGTTGTTAAAAATATTCGTAAGATACAAGTATTTAAAAAAAATATGTGAAAAAGTTGGAATTTGACCCCCAATATCTCCGTAAATGGAAGGTTCCCAGGTATGGTCTAGAACAAAAAAAAATACCGCAATGACGGGGAGAACAAGAGTGCCTTTCGGCTTCGTTAAGGTTCTTGTTACACTCTTTATACTCTGTGACAAACATTTAACTTGGACTAACATAAATCTGTGCAGGCCGTAAAACGGAGCTAAAAAAAATGTAAGAAGGTGATATAATGTTGTATTTTTTCTTGACAAGCAGCGCCACCTTGAACTCCAAACTTAAACTGGTCGTACTTTGAGTCTATAATCTTTAATATCAACAAATGCCACAGAATGAAAAACATTTGAAAAGAACATTCATAGAGAATAGCAGAGAATCCAAAATAGTTTTTTTTTGCCTTGTTTTAGGTTTAATCTTTCTTTCACGTGAATGTTGAAATCATGGCAACAATCGGGCTATATTATGATAATATAGTAAATAATACGGCATGATAAAATAACATCATTTAATTTAATAAGTTATTGACTATGACAATGTCCATGGGATTGTGCTTTTGCTTCTTTTCCAGAAATCTGCACAATACTTTGAACAAAAAACGGCACTGAGTAGAACGTCTTCAATTTTATCGATAAGGATGATTTCCCTGGAAAAGAAAACATCTTTACTGTAATCTTAATACTATTATAAATGCAAAACTTTGGATGGATGGATGTTTGTTACTCAATTACTACAGAATGGCAGAACAGATCTGGATGCAATTTGGCACAGAAATAGATTATAGACTGTAGTAGCACATAGGTACGCTTGTTTTCACACACATCCCACGTGAACGAATTTGCGTGGTACACAGTTAGTGTAAGATAAATAAAAATAGTTATAAGAAAAATTACTATTACGAAGGCAACCGTACACTGCAAATCATAATAAGGGAACAAAAATACACTATTTGTACAGATTGCAGCAGCAGCACTTGTTTCTCTACTCAATGAAAAAGCTTTCATAGATGGCGACATTGCAGCTCGCTACTTCGCCGAAGCCAGTAGTGTCGCTGCGTTCAAAAATTATAAAATTGTAAACTCACCCAAAACAAAATTCATAAAAGACGTGATCGAACACAGGCTTCTTACAATTTAAATTCTCACATGTTGAAACGGGCCCATTACTTAGATCTGACATCAGTACGTTGGGCAGTACATTAAAATATTCTCTTAATATATCAGCTGGCACGAAATACGGCTTTATTGCTTTCTTGTATAATCCTTCTTTCATTGCTGCTGAAGTATAGTTATTACCATTTTCATCAGAATATGTATTGTTCTCTTCACTGGCATCTATGTTAAAGCCATGGAAATTCTCTTGCAGGTCTACAATGTTATTTTTATGCTCATTATAAAGATTTTCTCTAACGTGTTCGGAGTAAAAACTGTAGGTTTGTGGATTTAATTTTTTCACTGTGGTGTTTATCATCTGATAGAACTGTCTCCTGCAAATCTCATAGAGACTTGGTGGGGAGTAGTATTTAGAATCTAAGATAACATTGTACTGAGGTGGGCATTCAATTATAACTTCTAATTCTTTGGAGTCTTGGCTTAGTTTTAGTTTGCAGTAATGCCTTCTTTTGTCTGCAGTTTGGCTATTTACAGCTTCTAAACACCTGGAAATAATAAGTTGATAAATGAGAACATGTGCTTTGATAATTACGGCACAGTAAATATATTTAGTTCAGACAGTTTTCTTCATAATCACAACCTACACACGTGGTTGATATAAACAACGACATAATTTCTAGTTCTAAGAGCATATTATAACACCAAAAGATTAAAACCACACTTCTGTTCTATTTTCCCTCTCGCAATATGATGTGTGAGAGTTACGATGCCTTCGAGGATTTATTGGAAACAGTTGAGAAAGACAAGCATCATCGAAACTTACCCAATATTGAGACATCTAGTTTGTTGATCTCTGAACATATGATACCACAGCGAATACGGCAAAGTCCTCATGTTAGAGTTTCTCCAGAATCTAAACTCACAGTGGTGATAGTTGTAAACGGCTCTCTGGGGTAGCCATCGTAATTTGTTATCTGTAAATAGATAGAAAAACAACTTTTATGATAAATTGTCCAAGAGAAAAACTGATGAGATATCGAATTATTACAGAATACCATAGCAAGGATGCAATTAAAGTAGTAGTTAAACTACGAATCATAAGAGTATTAAACCTGGATTACATAATTATACAGATTCAATTTATTGCAATTATCGTACTTTGAATTCGGTACTTTTCGCAGCCGTCATCTTTAATTTTGATATTAACCTCTGCACTATTTGGCTCAGCCAGTGAAGAAGATAGCGAGCGGGAGTAGAATTCTTAAATAAGCAAACCTATTTTTGCCCTTAGAAGGTTGGTACGTAAAAGACCTGTCTTGGTTTCTTATTAAATCTTGTAGTGGGCTTTTGCCGGAAAATTAAACTGAACAAATAAAAGTCTCGAGCAGGTTTTGGTCTACACATTAGCAATCACCTTCCCACGGGTGTAAGTAATTTGTTTTCCAAGTTCACCTTTTATGACATTTCTACAGACAATTGTTTATCTCTATTATTAGATTTCTAAAAAAACTTGAACAATAAAGACTAACTACATCTTGTTTTGAAAGTAAACATAGGATGATATAATATTCTTCGCTATTTGAAAACATGGGTTGATACAGTAAATAGACAAAATACATTTCGTTCCTAAACTTTAGTTAAACGTGTTTAGGTACATATTTAATTAAACTCAACCTATTCTTATTAGGATTTTATTTAATAATACTAGTCTACACTTTTGTGCAGTGGGTCGTCTTTAAGTCTTTGTCGTTTTCATGTAGATAAATATTTAAAAAACCAGACTACTTTTATGTTATAAAAAGGATTAGGGTTCCGTGCAAAAAAATTAAAACACTTGAAATTGTTAACAAAATCCGTTTCAAATATATTTTTAAAGTAATTTCGCACAGACGAAGGTCGCGGGCTGTTGCTAGCTAGTATTACATAATAAGCGTAACCATACATTTACGTAGCTTTTACCAATCACAATAATCAACATTATTATCTTCTTAAACTTTCAAGTCCGTACTTAATGCAATACATCAACTACTTAACCAATTTAAAACAATGTAAGAAAACACTTTTAAACTCAAACGATCTGAGGTGGCCTTAGTCTTCAGTCCTACTCCCCAACATATACGTAAATGGGTCAACCAAATCAATGAGGAAACTCTAAACTTGATTCATAGCGGATAGTTTGTTATCCGAGGCGCCAAAACTACTGTCTTCGTTAACGTTAACTTTACGAGGGACAGTAAAACGTAACTAGAGCGCATTAGTACTGGCCACTGTTTAGCTGGAGATGGCCAGTAAATTAAATAGGTTCCTGTGATGTAACTCAAACGAGCCTTAGGAAATCATTTGGCAATGTGGATATTGGTGTGGCGTTAGTTTGATTTTATCATGAACACAATTCGGGTTTCAGAAATATACCTAATGGTTGTAAAAGTCTGCCATGGAAAGGCACTTGTTCTCCCTACCATTGCAATAATGTTTCTTGTTCTAGACCATACCTGGGAACCTTCTAGTTACAGAGATATTGGGGGCAAAAGTTCCAACTTCTCTATAAGTATTTTTTTTAATGCAAGTTTTTAATGTTATTACCTACTTTACTATAAATACCTCCACGACCCCCGTCCTATTAAATTCATCCAAAATCACAATGTTTTGAGTGCGTTATGTTCAGTCCTACCGTAAAACATAATTTTTTATTCCAAATTAAAATGTCTTTTAGTGGTAATAATTTTTGCATAGTTACATAGTTAGATCTACAAAATGCTTGGTTGATGGCTTCATGAAGGGTCTGTTTACACCTTGTACCTATTTGTTCTTTAAATTCCGCTGTTATTCAGGAAATATTGATTTTTAAACAATAATAAAATTAATAAATGAATAAAAAACAATATTAATTAAATTAATATTTTGTGTGTGCTACTTTTAAATTTTGTGTGTAATAAAGAATAAGAACATTTTAAATAATCCTAACACTAAAAATCCTTCATGCATGTTCCCGTGATAGAAAGTCATCTTGCATTGGTCCCAATCATCGACTGAGCTTGAAATTTGCCTACAGACATTACTATTTTGAGTAAATACCAAATGTTGTAAAAGACAACATTCAACTAATTCTTGCTACAACTAAAGCTTATAAAAAGCAACTAAAGATTTATTTTGAATCATGCTGTTGACGAGTGATGCGAGTGAAAGTATAAATAAAACAAAACCAAAGTATAAAAAGATAAGAACCTTGAAGAGATCTGCCGCATGTTGCAAATTCTTTAAATACGTTCATCAAACAGTGTACTGTGCGACCGTTAGCCTTGAAAAGCTCTGTTATGAAATAGTGCACGTGGTTAGTCACTGATTACCTCAAGCTTTCACTAGAACAACCACAAATTAGCCATGCAGCATGCATGCATGCATTCACTAACCACTTTTGATTAATAATTCTATCAATTTTGATGATAATATTCCCAATTTCAGCAGTTTATTATGATCATGCATAAATAAAAGAAACACTCGCAACATTTAATTCACCACACGCCTTGTGACACAAAATTTGAGTAACAAATTAAATTACCACAAACTGATAGATACCGTAGACGTCTTAGTTCAGAAATCCTTAGCGGCAACTCGGTTAATTCATTCTCATCTAATATCAGGAACTTTAAGCTCCTCGCTTCACCTATCTCTTCAGGAATATGCCTCAATCTATTCCCGCTAACGTCGAGGCACTTGAGACATCGCAACTTAGATATCTCTTTGGGTAGTTCGGTTATATCATTACCGCTTACGTACAGGCTCTCTAAATGCTCCAGAACCCCGATGTTAGTGGGCAAACGAGTCAAGAGATTCTCTTTCAAATATATGTCTGTGACTTCTGCTTCTTCACCTTTCAGTTGATGTAGTGGAAACTCGGTAAATCCTCTGTAATTCCAGTGAAGAACGGTGGTTGATAATAATTCATCATAGCAATTCATGTTTACAGTTTCGCACAAAAGTCTATTTACTGTTTTTCCTAGTTCATTTTTCACTTAACTGTTACACGCTTGTTAAATATAATGCACTCAAGGAGTCAGCACTTCGTGTGTTTATGTTAAAACGTATGTTCAGTTAAAAGCTTTGTCCATACGTCTGAAACGTAAAAGTCGGAGCGAGCTCCTCTGATTCCCGACTGAAGAAGACTGCATCCCATGTCGAGCGGACGCACGTTGAATTATTTTTAAAACTATAACAAGGTCTTTGCTATTGGGAAAATTCTGTTATTCTTTTACTCCGTTTTTTTCTTGATTCTGAGGATAGCTAGCAGCATTCTGTTTTGACAGCATTTGTAAAGTCATTAATAATAATTATGAGAAATGTGTTTTGTTACTTTACTTTATTAAATTCAGTGAATCTGTCAGCTTCTGTTGACGTAGTGCAAAGGAAATTATAGAACACTGCTAAATGCGAAAACAACATAATATTAACTATTGACAAAGTCAACTTTGAAGTACACGAAAAAATTCTTAAGCCATCCCCAAACAAAAATAATATTAATAATAACGATTATAATTACGGTGTCGTTCCGTATTATCACAGTAGTACAGTGATAAGCTCAGTATTGGTCGGAGAGGTTGGCGCCCATCCAACACACGCGCAGTGTTAGGTCGAGGACATTCGACCGTAACACAATAACAAATAATGAAACCACGCAGTTGACGAAACATCGGATGTGTAATACGTACGTTACTAACCAGATGGATTAATGCTCGTTTTCTGCACTAGCACCTTATTAGTGACACCTAAATAAATGGCTAAATACAAATATTTTGCTATATATTCAGGTGTCACTCCCGCAAACTGCAAACAGTTGGGAGCGCAAATCTCGGCAGTGAACTGAGCGAAAATCCAATTGTGTGTTTTTATTTACGTATCAACTAGGTATTCAACTACATATTATAACATCACGCCTGTAATTCCCGAAGGGTCAGGCAGAGGTGTACCTATTAGTACACCCACATTATGTTCAAGTCCCATGTTATAGGGGGCAACCCTATCGCCATCAATCGGGCACAAATCCAGACTCCGTGACTGCTACTAAGAAATTCCTGATGGAAAAACCTAGTAACACTTTGCCCGGCCTGGGAATCGAACCCAGCACCAACTATCAAGTATCGACTAGTGTTAGTAAAAACGAGTGTAAGACTCCGCACTTGATTGTCCTGGTGGATAGTATAAAGAGGCGTCTTTGGCCAACACAGGCTATAAGTCAAATAAATATTGATGACCAGTATAAGCTTCTAAAGATTTTATGTCATATTAGCTCTTGCCCGCGGTTTCGTTCGCTTTTTTGTAAGAAATTATCCCACGGGCACTTTCTTAATATAGTCTTATGTTAAGAAAGTGCCCGTGGGATAATTTCTTACCAAGGCACTCTGGAATAATATAGCTTCCTATTAGTGAATGAATCTTCAAAATCGGTTCAGCAGATCCAGAGATTACCCCCTACAACCTCACAAGCTCACAAACTTTACCTATATATAATATTATACTATGTAAAGCTCGTTATAGTATATATTCGTTCATATTTATACTAATATTATTTAAACTAAGTATAATAACATAAATGCGGAAGTTTGGATGGATGTTTGTTACTCAGTCACGCCAGAACAGCTGAACGGATCTAGACTAAATCTGGTACAGAGATAGATTATTGTGGAATAGCACACAGGCTACATTTTATCGCGGAAGGACTCCAGTAATCCAGATTTTTTTCTCACACTCTCTTTTGAAGTCGATTCAAAATTTCTCCACAAACGAGCAACAGCCTATTATGATAATTTATAACATTAAAAAATATACTCATTGATAAACCTACATGATTTATTGTTTACTTAATTTTAGCTGAAATACAAAAGAAAAACAGAATAGGCATACAGAAAAACAAATCTGGTTACTGCTTTAAAAAAATTGTGACCCAAAAATAGGAATGATTCCGACAATTATCTAAAAGGAAGCCAATATTCCAAACCAAACAATATCAACCAAACAAAAAAATATGTAAAGACTGCTAAAGTCAGTAATAAAATGTATAGCAAACATGATATGCTAAAATTGGAGCAAGCATAAAAATATTTGTCCTAGTTCTAACGCTGCATTCATTAGGACGGCTATTTTTATCATTCTACCCACTAATATGTTGTCTGTCTAATTGGGATACATTAACAAGGAAACCAAGCTTTCTCAGAACAGTGTTGAGCTTAAAAACTGCCGAAGAGATATGAGTTTTCCTAGACGAGAACGTGGTTGGAGGAAACTTTGTTTTATTGAAGCTGGCGTGTAGCAAACTGTGATATTAGCACTGTCAACATTTGTTTTTAATTCTATAGTTATTATACAGGGTGAACCAATGATATTTACGCTACTTTCATACTGAGCGGCGTTCAAATATCGTTGTGTTGTTACGACTGCGATAGATAATACGGAACGTATGATACAGAAAGAGATAGCTATCGCGCTTGAAGTGCTTAAATCACAACAATTTGCTTCTTTTGTCTGCAACAATTAGCTTCTTTTGTCTGCAACAATTTGCGCGCGTTATTGCCGTATCTACTTCCTTTTACTTATAATATCATTGGGGTGAACGGTTAGCGCGTATTCAGTACATTATTCTGAACACCACATAAAATTTAGCACAAAAAAAGCAGTTTCCTACAAAAGTGCAATACCTACGCGGTCAAAATGTATGGTACAGCTGATTTTTTTTATTATGAAAAATTTCGTTGTGGGGCGGTTTAGAATAAGGTACTGAGTACATGGTAACCGCTTTCGCGTCGGTGTCCCTACCACACTGTATACATTAAAAATTAAAACAATAAAATAAATTAAGCTTACAATAAACTAAAATATAGCATCAAAAAACTCTAATGGTAATGCCGCCAGTCTCTTGGGCACATTACCGGTTGACAGCGTTGAGGAGGAGTTTTTGATTCTATGGTTTAAAACATGACTTTGTTGAAGATATAAAATCTTCTCTTATGAGCGTTATCGTCGTACGGCATTTCATACCAACTTTCAAGTTTTTTTTTTTCGAATTGATTGAATCGATTTTAATGAAACTTTATATGCAAAGTTCTCTCTCAAATTTGACATGTATCTTGCTTAAGACACATGTCTAAAAATTTGAGAGAGATATGTTTAAAAAAAATTATAAATATAAATATCGCTGGACATTACAAACAGCGCCATCTAGGTGCCACACTAAGCAACGAGGCTTGTGTCGTGGACACCAGATAGTTGATAATACTACTTAGATACTTTTTGTTTGTAAATATACTTATACACATATAAACATCCATGACTCGGAAACAAATGTCCATGCTCATCACACAAACATTTGCTCCTACCGGGATTCGAACCCGGGACCCTTAGAACGTAAGGCAGCCTCACTACCGCTGCGCCATTCGGGTCGTCGATAATTGGATTTTAGATTTTCCATAGAAACAGAAATCTCCAACTACCGTTTTTTTAAAAGACATTTTGAAAAGTTCTCTTTCAAATTTTTAGACATATGTATCCTGCTTATACGTATGAATTTTCATTAAAATCGGTTCAGTCATTTCGAAAACAAATGACTTCAAAGATTGTATGATATGCCGTACGACGTTAACGCTCATAAATCTATTCGTATCATATTGTTCGCCACTGAGCTCGATCTTTAGCCACTCTCATCTCATCCATTGCCAGCCATATTTTTCTAAACTCAAGAAAGTCATAATATTTCGAAAGATATCTTTTTCACTCCGCACAGTTTACTTTAGCTAATGTTGCTGTTAAAATATCGTCTAGGAAAAAATCTAGATATTTGCTTATCCTCGATTTTAGGAATTTCAGACAAAGCATAGAAGTTGATGAGTTCCGTATGCTCTAATTCTATGGAATGGTCGGAACTGACCACCCACGTTTTCGTTCTCATGAATGGAATGCTCCAAATGGGGCTGTGTTAGTGATCATAATTATTATCAGGAATTCAGTATCGTAAAGCTAACAATTTTGTGTGGTTATCGTTCCAGTAAATAAAAGCATTTTTGATTATATCACATAACATAACATCAACGTAAGAGTTAGGCAGAGGTGTACCTAATAGTACACCCACATTTCGCCTGTTATGTTTAAGTCTGATAATATAGGGGGCAAGGCTATTGCCATGAATCGGGTACAAATCTAGCCTCAAATTCCGTGGCTGCTACTGAGAAATTCCTGATGAAAAAACCCAATCATACTTCGCCCGACCTGGGAATAAAAACCAGGACCTCATGCTTAGCAGTCGCGCTTGCGGCTAACGACCAACTAGGCAGCCATTACATCAACGACAATTTATTTACGTTTACCTTAAGTTTTATTATCATCTTCGTGACTTTGGTCCATGTTAGGGATCGGGTTGTGGGGCGAGGACGTGGGGGGGAGTTGTTCAATGTGTGGTCTACATATTTCCCTAATGTATTTTTTGTATCCTGGTTGCAAAACTTAACAAAACAAAACACACAAAAAGTTATAATATTTATGTATTTCAGGAAAAAAACTACATCAATTTTATTATTCTACATATAAGATATTGAATTCACAAAAAGTGCTATACAAAAGGTCACATCCGTGCCCACTAATAAATACAATAAAGGTACATACACAAGTATCACACATTCAGTACAAGTAGATCAGACTCTTAAGTAATATAGATGGATCACATCCAATTTAGGTGAATATTTGGAATATTGAATACAGGAGGAAACTACAAGCATTCTATTTAGCAGAAAATCAGGCTGTCGGTCTAAACAGTTAGCTGAATGCTACTTCTTTGTTACAGAAGCTTCTTTTTAGGTTACTGCTGAATTATACAAAATAGGGGGGTTACTTTGTGGGAAAGAGACAGAGCTATAAAGGCCGTCTAGCGCCATCTCTTTCCCACACTGGAATTACTCCTGCTTTAAGACGTCATGGTAGGCCACCAGTCAGCAGGTTGCCATTTAACAGATTTTCATTAGACTATGACTTTTCTAAGTACAGACGCCAGCGCATCAAGATACTCGAAGCTGACAAATTTCCCAATCAACTTTGAACCTAAAGCTTTAGCGATAAAGTTGAAAATCTATTAAAGAAATATATGAAAAATTGTAGTAGTTGTACAAATATGCTGTCAATTTCATCCTGTATTCATGAATTATTCTTTCATTCACGTTTTCTTTAAAAGCTTCATTTAAGCTCGTATAAGTTTCGGCTTCAGTTTCAGCT
This sequence comes from Eugnorisma glareosa, assembly GCA_947578425.1. Classification (NCBI taxonomy): domain Eukaryota; kingdom Metazoa; phylum Arthropoda; class Insecta; order Lepidoptera; family Noctuidae; genus Eugnorisma; species Eugnorisma glareosa. The sequence continues at coordinate 6,627,192 of OX387973.1, forward strand.
TTCACACTTGAAACTTTTTTAAGATACAGGTATAATCCCATTCATGCTTTCGCTGCGCATTCCGGTTTGATATTAGGCGGTACATAAATTAATGATACATTTTATGAATGTGAGAATTAAATTGATAGATAATTATAATTAAAATCATCGAGTACTTTTGAATTGTTAGACCTTCACAACATAGAGGTAGTTTAGATTTATTTCGATGAACAGTATTAATTAGTATCATAATACTTAGAAAAAAGAACTTTAACTTTATATTGAGAGGTATAAAATTTTTACTAAAACTATGAAAGTGACACCTATATTTAACTTAAATCAAGAGATTTTTAAATCCTAGCATTTGAAATATTTATTAAAATTTACGGGATAGGTATAGCTACTCGTACAATATAGTTTTTCTTTGGAATAAGTCAACATATTTTAAAACATTTAAAAATATATGGCAGTAGTTTGAAATAATCCTCATTCACACTATTAAATTCTATCTTTGGAAATTCTAACTAGATAACGAACCTCAGCTTTGTTATAATAATTTGATTTTCCTATAATTAAAAATTTCGTAGTAAATTTTCATTGTTTTGCCAAAAGCCTTAATTTATATAACATATTTAATTAACAACGATATACATTTTGGTGCAGACAGAGAATACAATTACAATTAATAATATGTATTGTTAAATATGTATGTATGTAAATAGAATATTTGAGTCATAATTCTAATAAAATCAATACACATGCAGAAAACTCCTAATAAAATTTACTAAGCAAAATTTAACTACATTTTATAACTGCAACTACCAGTTGTCCAACAAAGATGTCTATTTTCATCTAGTATTGTCAAATTAATAGAATTATTATACAACAACATTAGCATGAAATCATTTAAATCTATTACAATTTTGATTAACTTTAAATAAGTACACAAAAATACTGTAGGTAAATTAACAAATTAGGCAAGTAGCTAAAAGAGACTAGATTATGGCAATATTTTGCCAAACATTTGCATCTTATTCATAAAAATTCTTTATTTTGATTACGAAACTTCATAAATACTGCGTGTCCTTGTCATTTTTATATCAGGAGAGGGCAATAGGTCAATGACACCGTTTAGGATATACATTTTTATGAATAAGGGGGCTACCTATACATTGACCATGCAGAAGACTCAACAGGAAACATAATATAGTTCTCAGAGTCGAATAACTTAAAATCTACGAATGAGCCTGACGCGGCGTCCTCTGGCATCCCCGTCGTCATCACTGTCTATTGATGTCTGTCGGTGTCCTAACATCAGAGCTTGAACCTCAGGGTTCAGAGGAAGGGCTGGGAATGATGAACGACGAACCATCGGCACTGGACGGGCTCCTAAATAAAAAAAGATCTTAATCAGAAGTGAGAGCATTTCACCAATGGAAGTTAACGCGATTATCACATTTAAACGGAGTTCAAGAGCTGTTATTGTTAATTCTATTACCATAACGATAGTGACATCTCTTGAACGCGGTTTAGTTGTGCTGATTACGTTCAATTTCGTTGGTGAAATGCGACCTAAGTATTACTGGGGTTGTTTGCTCGTGAGCCAATAAGGAAATTGGAATAAGCTTCACATTTTTTTAAAGCATTCCCCATAAACTTTTTGAAAGTGACACACACATATCACACAATGATTTGTTGCTGACTGGTGTCAACACGTTTAACAGTCAAGTGCACCAGGTGAAAATACAGCGTAATTATGGCGATGTTCAAAATGGTAACAATAAGTTGTTTAAAGGTAGTCATTTTTGGGTTTGTTACAGGAAATAAAAATTGTGTTATCGTTGTAAATAAAAGAAATCACACTAGTGTTGATATCAACTGTGCAACACTGCGTATGTCACATATCGACATTGTAGTGCTGATGAGGTCAATTTGTCCAGCATCCGGCTTCCTCTGACAAGTGAAAATTCCCAGTCTAAATGTCCCAATCCTTGTCTGGGGTTTCGTCAACGATTTGATAAGGGTACTAAAGCTCAGCTTAACACAATGAATAAATAACCAGAACATCCTGTAACACTAATGAACGACGAGAATTACATGGGTTTATTGCCAGAATTACACACTCCAACGTTTCTAGCTAAGACCCCGTAATACTTACAAATTCCTTGTTAAAATTGGCACTGTAAATGTTCAGATAGTTAATTCGTAAATTGATGATACTGTAATTGAAACTGTTGTACAAATACTCCCGCAATTAGACATAATCGATGAAGGGTATTAAACTAGAGTATTTAATTAAAAGCAGAGGCAAGCAGATTAACAATATGCAAAGTATGTACCAATTAATATCTCCATTAGGGAACACGGGACATATTTGTCAGCTAACAAGTAATTATAAATTGGATGAAAGGGTTTCGCTAGTAAACCGATTTGCTACAGGTTAAAGCCAATTAAGATCCGACTAAATCCGCCACAAACTCCGTGGTAGTATTGATTGCGAATCTACGGCAGAAAATTATTGTACTGCTACAGATTGTATATGAACCTTTGATTAACCATTTGGAACATAATCATGTGTTCAATGGACTGTGAGTTCAATTGATTACATACAAACTTGCCGACACGGATGTGTATTGACAGATTTGATTATGTAGAGGACTATAATGGAGATGGTATCTGTCTACGTGCTTACATGCAACGCTGTATAGGATTTATTGAACTGTAAAGTGCTTTGGCTCTTTACGATTCGTGCATCCCATCGAATGTTTGTAGTCCAGGCAAGGCATGAAACAATTTAAGTTCAATCATTGTAATAAAAAAAGCACAGCTACAATAAATTCAAACTACTGAAGAGAATTTAAATAGTCAAGTTCATAAAATATCTAACTACAAGACGTGTGAGAACATCAATTACCTGAAAGTCTTTTTCAGTCGTCAGACAGACCTTGTTATGAAACAGAGAATATAAAACAGTGAAAGAAGAGATAGAACTTTAGAAATCAATAAAATAATAAACATGTAGGTACATTCACTTTTATCAACATTAATGTTTCGATCAATAAAGAGCAGACTTGCAGTGAACTCATAAATTATTTCATCAACATTGCGTTAGTACAAGAATAGAAATAGAAATAAAAATAAATTCATACCAATGAGCTTCGCTACGGATTGCCTTTTGACGAATCTCGGATCTCCTGATGGGGTCTCAGCGATTGACGCCGGTGCCGATCCTTCCTGAGGCTTCCTATGTGGTTCACTCAGGTACGAATTTATTGAATCCCCTCTCTTATTTGCTGACAGATACGGTCTTGTTTGATGAGAGTTATTCTTGTCATCCTCTTCATGATTCATAAATGATTCAGCGATCTGAAACAACTGCTGTCCGAACTTGCTTGATTCCCTTCGTAATGTTTTCTTATTAGCAAATTCTGCTAACGATTGTCGCCTTTCTCCATCAGGGTTAAGCTTCAATCTTGCTCTTTCTTCCTCTTTAACTTTCAGAACATCTAGTATCGCGTTGAGCAGCAGTACCAGGAGAAATACTGTGATGCAGACGACAGTGACCGAGTTATTTTCTGGTCTCAATGCACCAGGTCTATATTTGCGTTTCCTCACAGCCGGTTTCACAGTAAACACTTCTAAAATACTACATGCGTCTTTTATAAACAGTGGAATGACTTTTCGTTTCACATGAACTTTTAACGCTTCCGGTGGATTCTCTGGAATTGTATGATTTTCTTCGGGCATGATCGCTGTGTCGGGGGGTATTTTCTCGGGTACAGCTCCAACATTTTGTTTCATAAACCACATTTGCACACTATAGATACTGTAAACGATCACGGACAGAATAAAAAGTAGGATCTTACGGTCGTTCATGTTTACATCGGAAAAGCACTGGTTTGTTTTGACATAGAACCGCGCGTGCGTGTGTGTCTATTCGCGTACCACACGATATTGTAAAACAATGTGCGGAGATTGTAGTAAACGATTTATTAATTTTCACTTTTGTGGCTTTGTCTTGAATATTTTTAGCGTGTTATTACGTCGCGTTGTCCAGCGGCGTCATTTTGTGATTTGTGGTGGGTAGCGCGGAGTGCGCATGTGCGGGCGGCGGCCGGGTCGCCAGGGTCGCCGTGACTCGCTACTGTTCTGCGCGCGCCTACACGGCACTACTACACAAGTACACATACACGTTAAATTTCAACTATCACTGTATTATCTCTAATGCCTACGCCTTCTGTTTCTTTTCTAACTGGAACTAGCCGTGTTTTCCTTTAGATTTTATCTTGTATTTATTGATTCTAGCGCACCGCTTTGAATGAAAAATACTTTTCTATCAATATTAGTCTGAGTGCTTCCAAGAGATAACAAATGGAATTCAATAACCTTTATCTATTACAACTTTGTTGGTTCTGCATTTTATTAATAATGCGATGACGTGCTGCATTAGATTATATATTTATAGGTCGATTCTATCAACGGCTATAGCTCTCGACCCCACTTACGTGTCATTGTCCAATTGTCCTAAGAAATTGTTTGTCAAGAACAGATTCACTCGTGTCTGTAGTGTGCTGTGTGTTAAACATATATTTGGTTGACTCATCCTGTCCCTATAGAAATAGGAATGCGTGGCAAAGATTAAGTGATAAAAAAATTAACGATACGTTGAATACAGAACGTGTTATTGATTAAATCATGGACGAATGCTAAACATACATTTCATTCACGAAACCAACAAAAGAATCACCATTGTCTACAGGAATTTTGAGGCACTTTTAAGTCAATAATGAATGTTAATTGTGTATATGGATACCACGTCCGTGCTCTTTGGCTGCTGTTTGGTCCCCGTCTAGCCTTTGTCCGGACTTTACAACAAAAAAAGATTTTGACCTACTAAAAGAGGAAAATTAAAAACTCAAATGCCCGTACTTTCCTGCGGCCCTTAGTGTGTATGGACATTTATTACAGATGTAATATTAATATATTTTTTAAACTGCATATGATTTTATTCATTACTATGTACACAATTACTACAAATAGATAGATCTAAAATATATATAAATATATGTACAAGTACAAAATGGGAAAAGAATTTGATGTAACTGGGGATATATATATGTTTAAGGTATATGGAGGCTCACGAACTCAATTTGGACGCGAGCGGAGACTCAATAATTCAACAAGCTTGTAGACACGGTCTCGTTCCCGTTTTCCGTGTTTCTCTTCTAATATCTGCACGGAAGTGGAATTAACCATGTCACACACGGCGAACGCAGAATTTAGTGCATCCACGGATGTTGATATATCTATTTTTTAAGATATAAAAGGTGTAAATATACCCTTAACGAATCCGAAAGGCACTTGGTCTCCCCGATATTGCACCCATTTTTTTGTCTTCTTGAACCTTTTAGTTATAGAAATATTAGAGGTCAAAGTTCCAACTATTTCAAAGTAAAAAAAAAACTAGTTTTTAAGGTTGTAAATTTAATTGAAACACCTCCATGACCTGTTAACTATTCAATTCATCCATCAGCACAATGTATTGAGTGGGTTACATTGAGTTTTACCTTTAAAAGTGATATTTCACGCCAAAAAAACTCGTTACACAGCAATAATTTTTGCGTAGGATTACTTAGTTTGATGTACAGAATGCGGTCCGGTTTTACCGGGATTCGCAAGTTTCTTAAAACAATTGTCATCATTCCATCTATATTTTTGGGATGGTCCAAAAATTTAAAGATCCCAATCGTAAGTTAGAATTTGGTGAAAGGGTTCTCATTTTGTCAAGAGTGAAAACGCAAAAGCCGGCGACCAGTCTGGCTGCGAGCTGAAAAACAGCACTTGCGGTTGTTATAGCTCCGAAGCTACTTGTCGGAAACTGCATTGCTAGAAAATGCGGAATACAGGGTTATATAGTTCCTTTCTAATTTTGGACATTGGATGCTTCCCACCTATATGCAAAACACCTTCACGTGATTGGAACTCGACCACAGCTGGTATTATCAGCATTTTTGACATGCTTTATACTCGTATCAACCAAATGAATGATTGATGTGATCTTTTAGATCATAACTTCCTACATAGATAAGTATAATTATAGAAGCACTTAAGTGATGAAACTATTTGAAATGCGCCGATGATTGATAAAAGATAATAAATAGATGCAATGGTGTTTGAAATAAAAATTGGGTTGGATGAGTTATGCTGTGTGTGTTTTCATGTGGTTCCGCTTACATTAATCTGATTTTGAATCTTCTGGTTTAGAGTGAACTAAATAATTCAATGTAGACCAGAATGTACTAAATATAACGAAAGATTTTTAATGTAAACACGTAGACGTACGGTTGCTAAAATAGAAGAATCATTTTGATGGATCTAAAGTGAAAGAGAAGGTTATATATAACTTTGATTAGCAAGGGACGTGTGTGTTATTTAACAAATTTTAGATGGGTAGGAGTACCAAAGTTGTATTTTAGCAAAATTATTGATTGAATGATTCTATTTGTCTAAACTTGAGAATGGCAACATTGCGTTCACTTGCTTGTGTTGTTAAACATTTTATAAGGAAGGTAACATTAAGATAAAGTAGAGAACAACAGCTACCTACATACTCAAAAGTCGCATACCAAGATACAAAATGTTTTTGTACATTTATACAAATAAATAAAATTTAATTGTCTGTTTGTAATCTCAAAATAACAGTTTTTTTTACTGAATGCATGTGTGATGAAGTATATACTTCATCACACATGCATTCAGTACTTATAAAAAACACATTTTTTTTAAATTTTTGTCTGTTTGTCTATTTGTGCCGGCTAATCTACGAAATGACTGGACGGATTTTGACGGGACTTTTACTGACTTGCTTTTATTTTAGAAAAGTAATTAGGGATCCGTGAAAAAAAATTAAAACACTTAAAATTGGTAACAAAATTCGATTAAAAAGGGAGGTAATTTTTTTTTAAATAATTTCACGCGAACGAAGTTTGCCGGCAACAGCTAGTCATTTCTTATGATACTACTGGTTAATAGAAATGGCATCGGAAAAACTATTTTCTGAACTTCCTGTAGTACTAACGCAATTAGTGTACTAATGGAAAATTATTAAAATGTTTACATGCAGCCTTTTCGTTGCGCGAAACCAGAAACAACACACATTTTACAGGAACACTGAGAAACAAAAGTTTTCTATAAAAAAATGCACTGTTTATTTTTCACTAGCGTTCATGTTGTTTGTCTTGGCATCTGTACGCGATTGGTTTGTTATTTCATTGTTTCTGTGCTCTGGGCACTAATCGTACCTACGCTTCAATAATTCTAGGAATAATGTTATTGATTCCTTTAGTTATTAGTTGCATTGCAGTGAATGGTGTTTTTATTTGAAAAGATGTTAATTGGGAGTAGGAAGAGCTCTTGGCTAAATAATAACAGCCACACAGGTCGATCTCCTAGGTTAAGCAGCGCTTGCCTGGGTCAATCCGTGGATGTGTGACCATCATTACGTACCGAGTTTCCTCCTTACCACGAAAAGCACGTTAAGCCTTTGGTCCTGGCTGTCATTTGAAGATCATTTTCAGTTACGAGTAGTCAGAAAACCGAAAGTCTGACTACCAGTCTGACGAAGGGGTATCGTGTTACCCGGTAACTGGGGATCAGATAGGCAGTCGCTCCATGTAAAATACTGGTATTCAGCTGCATCCGGTTAGACTGGAAGCTGACTCCAACTTAGTTTGGGAAAAGGCTAGGCAGATGACGCTATTAATTACGATAAATTAGTTTTGTAACCGGCGTGCGTCTATGGCCAGATGTATGAACATGGACGAGGTGAAAGCAGTATGTTAGGATCGTAGCTGGTGGCGTTCTGTAGTCTTCCTCCCTATGGGAAAAAGCGCGAGTTTATGTTTGTATATATACATGGTGTAACAGAATAAACGCAAGAACTCTCGTGTATATCTCTCGTGTGTGTGGTAACTCAGCCATGAAACTGAACCACTTTTGTTCTATGACTTAAAAATAATAAAAAATAATAATAATATTAATTTATTTTTTATTAATTTGTTTTTTTAATATTAATTTGTTTAGAAATATTTAAAAATGTAATTTATATGTATATAATTGAATAAAGGAAATATTAATAATATTTGATTATCTCTTGTTTTTTCTTGTTTAGATTTAAGCTCTTTTTTATGTAATTTTTTGTTGTGTGCACTTGTGGCATGCATGTGGCACTTGTGGTTTGTGGCATGTGCCAAATAAATATGTTTTTTTTCTTTCTTTCATCTTTAAATAACGTTTTTTTAGAAAGTCTGTTTTAAAAATTTTAAGGGTTCCGTACCGGACAGACGGACTTCACAGTCCGTCTGTCTGGCTATCTGTCACCAGGCTGTATCTCATGAAACGTGATAGCTAGTTGAAATTTTCACAGATGATGTATTTCTGTTGCCGCTATAACAACAAATACTAAAAACAGAATAAAATAAATATTTAATGGCTCCCATACAACAAACGTGATTTGTTTTTTTAGATAATTGTACGGAATCCTTGGTGCACGAGTCCGACTCGCACTTGGCTGTTTTTTTTTTTGTGGATTTCTAGAAGTCTTAGAACAATAGTTGTTTATTTTCGAGGTTCGAGACACAACTTGAGAGGTCTAGCGTTTATTATGTTACACCTTGTATAGTTAAATAAGATACATCTTTCTCCGAGATAAGGTTTCATGTTGATGTGACTAGTACTTTCCTGATTTTTGTACCATTTGTACGTATGTACATACGTAAGCATCATCATCATCATCAGGACATCAGCCTACAGCAGTCCACTGCTGGACATAAGCCACCTCAATCCCACGCCATTCAACTCGATTCTCAGCAACTCTCATCCATTTGCTACCAGCCCTGCGAGGATCGTCACTCCGCCGAGCCGGAGGGCGTCCCACCTAACGTTTGCCAATTCGTGGTCTCCACCCAAGAACACGTCTACCCCAACGGATAGGTAGAGATAGGTGCTATGGACATATTGAGAGGCCTGGCAGATAGTCTATTTATGTTAAGTGTAAGGTAGTCTGGTATCTATCGAGAGTCGTCGTAGGTCATCATTATACACATAAGGTTATGGTTAGGTTATTTATACAGACAATAATATTGATTTTATTGTAAAGAAAGAAAAAGTAGTTACCTATTGGACGAACAATAAATACAATTTTGAAAAGAAAAGATCAAATAAAATAAAATTGAGATGATGTGTAGTGTTGAAATAAAACTGTTTTCTTATTGAACTATATAGTGTACCTGCCTCATGGATTCAACTGTTGCCGTTCACAGCTATTTCTACACACCATTGATGCTTAAAAGCTTAATCATCCGTTCGCTTCATAATCTACTTTGTATGTAGGTAATATACATATCCTTTTAAAATAAATTTTCCTCTGATCTTGACAAATACTTGACCACGTATTTTAGCATAACCATCTTCACAGCACAGCTGAACTCTAAAATTAATTTAAAAATCCCTTATACAGGAATATTGTAAAAGTGCTTGGCAATATCCTTGATAGCATATTTTTTCCAAAACAGTATTCCGATATTGCGCTGCAGTTAAGGCAGGCAGTTACGATCCCGAAAGATTTCCATTTCACGCTTCGTCGCATTCGGTTGCGCATTAAAATATGCAACGGGAGCCTTATTCTATGTAGTGTGAAGTTCGTGGCTGCGATATCAAGACGAGGGAGTTGGATCAAGGATAGACTAAAACTTCCGCTTATAGTGAAAAAAAAAAGGCCGTTGAATTATATGGCTTGCCTAACCGAAATTTATATTATTTTCAATGGCCATGCATGACTTATATCTCGAAAACATGACACTTAAGAAGATTTGGTCTCATACAAAACTTGTTTGTATTGATTCCAGTTATTGATTTATACAAGATTTGTGCGTGGCTGCTGTTAAAGGCGGAAGTTCAGCAGTCCACGCTTCATACCAAAGTATGTAAACCCCTTTACAAACTCGCAAAACAGTAGGTACTTGAAGAACCAGCTGTGGGTTATTTATGTATTACTTTGTCGTGTTTTATAATCATACAACATTTTTGAAGCCATAATTATGTAAGAGAGACAAAACAGATCCGTAAACACGGGTTGATAAACGACACATACACGTGATGCCAAGCTAGTAAGCGACTAGTTGCGCTTTTGTAGACATAATTGAACGCTGCGCTTATCAAATTATGGTCTGTTTTACATAAAGGGAACCCGAATAGTACTTGTTCTCCCCATTATTGCGATAATTATTTTGTTCTAGACCAAAAGCTCAAAGTTTTTTTTTAAACACATGTTTGTAACGTAAGATTTTTACTGTAAACACCTCCACGACCCCCGTACTATTCAATCCATCCATCAGCTCAATGTTTTGAGTGCGTTACATTGAGTCCTACCGTAAAACGTGATTTTACCCTAAAAAAAAGTCGTTTCCCAGCAATAATTTTTGCGTCAAGTTACTTAGTTTGATTGTCAAGTTACTTGTTAATGCTTGGTTGACGGCTTCGTTAAGGGTCTTGTTACACCCTGTATAGCTCTATGGTTCTATTAGAGGTACTGTTCATGTCGTTAATCTTCAGCTACAAACTACAACAAACTAATACCAAATGCGTGAACATCACTTGACATTAGCGTGTTATGTTCGGAAGCACCGCAACTACACGGTGGCACATTGCCAGTTGTTTGCCCTACAACCTGCCATTGACATTGGCAACATTTTGTTTCTTAGCCACCACTCTAATATTGGCGACGAAACAGCTGGCTAATGGACGGATTAATCAAAAATAATTACGGAAGTAAATTATTTAAATCTTCGTCATCAGTTCTGTCATAAATAACAATTGTGTCGTTGTATTACTACGTAAAGTATCAGGAAATGTTTTTATTTATTTATTTATTTTCCTCTAAATCAGGTAGATTACCCATAAATTTTAGTTAGCATTCCTTAACCTATGTTAGTATAATTCACACACACAACAAATAACAACACAATAAATAATAACGATAAACCTTAACTTACAATTCACTACGCCACCTCCTGTTCCTCCCCAGGTACCTGGTAACAGAACATGCACTGTGCGTAGGTACCCCATTAGGTGGCTTTCAATTTTACTAGCAACAATGCTCAGAAGACTGCTGCCGCTACCCCGCATCCGACGCAGTAGTGACGCGGATCTTTTACGTATGATCGCAAAGAAGTCATCTGTACGCGCTGCTGCGAACATCCCTGACGCGCTACAGAAATGAGGCAGCGACAGCAGTATCCTAAAAGTATTGTTGTATTGCACACGCAAGGCATTAAACGCTTTCTGCATGTATCTGGTCCACAAACTGCAGGTATATAAACCCTGGCAATATAAAACAAAGTTAACTTGACATTACTTTTACACTTTGCAAATCTGCGGGCCAGCATGTTGCATCGTACGGCCAATGCCCTGCGCTCATCCTGTTTTTGATAACAGTTTTATATGAGATAACGCGGTTGTCCGGTCTGATAGACTTTCTGCACTATCAGCTTTTAAAATATTTGGTCTATGAATGGTATCTACAAATTAATTCAGGGACATTAACTGTCCATCAAATAAACATACTACTCCAATTCACTGTGTTATAGCCATGTCATATAACTGTCAAAGAATTGAGAACAGTGTTTTGAATATTCGAATACTTTATGCTGGCAATACATTTGCTAAATATTTCATTTCTCTGACTGTACATTCTACCAAAATCAATGTGATCGTCTTGAGGGATTTTGACTGTTTTATCTAGCCTCATCATCATTAGCTTACAGCAGTCTACAGCTGGATATGGCTCTCCCTAAATGTACGCCACTCAACTCCATCAAGCCAATTCATCCCAGCTATGTTGGGGTCGGCTTCCAGTCTAACCAGATGCAGCTGAATACCAGTATTTTACATGGAGCGACTGTCTATCGACCTCCACAACCCAGTTAGTACTGGGTAATACGATACCCCTTGGTAAGACTGGTTGTCAGACTTTTTGGGCCACTGACTACTTGTCAAAGATCTACAGATGACAGGCGATGCCAGTAATACAAATATCTGCTATGTACACACGGCTACACATCAAGCTATACATTTCCAGTTTAAGCTGATCTCGCATTGTATAGGATTTCCGTACAATGAAAGGTCAGCTTATACTGGAAATATATAGCTTGAAGTGTAGCCATGTGTGTACAGACCCGTAGGGCACAGAGTCAAATCAGTCCCACCCATCTCATCATTAGGTATAAGCTGTTCGTTTTGGTGATGTAACAATGACATTTGTATGTCATTGTTGCAAGATTCTTGTAGGTATCTGAAGAGAATCTCATCATCATCAACAATAACATAACATAACATCGACCTTTGTAACCCTCGAAGAGTTAGGCAGCGGTGTACCTAACAAATACACCCACATTTCGCCACTTATGTTTAAGTCCCACGTAATAACCGACCTATTGCCATAAACCGGGCTTGAATCCAGACTCCGTGACTGCTACTTAATAATGAAATTCCTGACTGAAAAAGCCAATATCACTTTGCCCGACCCGGGAATTGAACCTAGGACCTCATGCTGAGCTGTCACGCTTGCAACCACTTGACCAACGAGACCGTCAGCAATAAACATTTGCAATTTAACAACTTGACTCACCAAGAACTATGATACTTCTGTAGCTTGACTTTTAAATTGAACCACAAAAGACACAAATAGTTTTATTGAATTATTTCCAGATATCAGACCTAGAATGATCAGCACAGTAGACACATTTAGAAGACGTTTACGGCAGTATCTAATGGAATCGCAACGAAAGTTGGATATTGTCACACTGAATATCTCAAGTATATGATTTATAAACTATTCTACCCTCTTTCTAATTAGCTTGATCACGGAACAAATAACTTTGTCGACTAATGCTGCACAAAAGTAAAGTAAATTGATGTATACAATAATTATTCACACTTAGCTCGATTTTTCTATTGTTTTCTATTTTATGTTTTATTTTTATCATTAATATGTAGTTATATTTGTTATCATTACATACACATTTATTACCTATTCAGACACATACCATAATAGTAACACGAACTTCAAAACTGATTTATATCCGTCACATCACCTACTAGCTGCTCGGCAGTTTGCTGAACTGGGCCTATTTGACGCAGCCGCGAGACACACAATTTAGATTTAAGCTCTTTTTGATTTGTTTTTTTTTGTTGTGTGCACTTGTGGCATGTGCCAAATAAATATGCACATAATTAATAATAATATGCATAATGTGCATATGTGCAATATATATGCATTTGTTTTCTTTCTTTCTGTCTTTAGCTACAAATCCAGCAGTTGATAGTTATGTGGACGATTGATTGGATGATTGGTAACAAAACTTTGTGCTTTATCTTTCGCGATCAATGGGTGTGGGCGTCAATGTGTGTGGTTTGAGACATCCGTGACGAAAATGAAGGAAAAGGGATAATAATGATATTATGTCATATTCTGTCAATAATTATATTTTGATTTGATTTGATACAGCGTGTATCAGCAATGCTTAGCCATATTTGAGGGTGTGAACAACCTTCGCCAATTTCGAAGGACCAATATCGACCTCACGAAAAAATAATCAGATCTATGTTCCATACATTTGAGTCGAGTGCTGTTTTGTGTGGACACCTAATTTATTTGTTCACGGTTACGGTGTTGGTCCCAAGGAAAAAAAATGTTGCTTATACATCACCATACATTTCTGATACACTCTGTATGTTTTAGGGTGTTTTCATCAATGATATTAATTTTGGAATGTTAACAAGTGTTGTAGCAGCTGTGAAAATAGTTGTTTCATGGGCAGGTGTTCAGGCGATGAGCCAGATTCCAGCGCTTACAATGATTGGTTAGTATAATCTGCAGTAACATATGACTTGTTGCATACATGTTTCTTGATTCGTATTAATAACTAGCGGCCCGTCCCGGCTTTGCACGGGTCCCTATGTTACTCAGGGTGAATGTAGCTAATGGTGAAAGAATTTTTGAAATCGGCGCAGTAGTTTTTCAGTTTATTCATTACAAACATACACACAAAAATACAAATCTTTCCTCTTTATAATATTAGTGTAGACTAGCTGTTGCCCGCGACCTTCGTTCGCGTGAAATTATTAAAAAAAAAAAATGTTACTTCCCGTTTTTAATCGAATTTTGTTACTAATTTAATTTTGGGTTTTATTTTTTTTGCACGGAACCCTAACTAAAATAAGAGTCGCCTATGTTAGACCTTATAACATCAGCTAAGATTTCCCACCCACACGCAAAACACGCGCTTAGACGTGGAGTTGCGGACACCAGCCCGCTATACAATACAATAACATCAACTATCTGCACGTAAAAGTCCCGTCAAAATCGGTCCAGCCGTTTTGGAGATCAGCCGGAACAAACAGACAGACAAACAAAAATTTAAAAAAATATGTTTGTCTTAAGTACCGTATATACTTTCATACGCATTATTAAAAGGCTGTTATTTTGATATTACTAACAGACATTTCAATTTTATATATTTGTTTTAGTCGCCAAATGTTATAATATACCAGAACGTTGTAACTTACTTAAACTGCCACCTGTAAAGTTTTTTATTGCAGGCGGTTAAAATCTAAAATTTCAGAGTGAAAGAAAAAAATAAAACGTCTGAATACAAAACATCTAATTTAAAGTAAAAATAATTACTTTTGACAAGGAAAGCCAATCCTACGGAATACTTTTCTCTGTATGACAACTTTTTCAAATCGAACACAACAACAACAACAATTTATTTTCAGGCTAACGACGACTGCAATTAGATTTAGGACACAGCACACATATCAAATCGGAAAGAAATCGGCACCGTATCAACTCGAGCCTTTCAGTATATTTTGTATGAAACTCCCTACTGCAACGCACACTAATCGGAAAATGCGCCGTCAAACAGGCGTCAACCTAACGTAAGCAAGCAGATCGGCAGCTCCGATACGTCAACTCAGCTACGGCTAGGCGACGCCGCGCTTACGGCTAGTCGACGCCGCGCTTATGGCTGGCCGACCGCTAACAAGTGTGGCAACAGTACTGTGCGTATGGGTGGACGAAGAGACGTAAGCGACTTGACCACGCACCGCACCAAGGTTCGTGAGCTTGTCCTGAGGCGAGACGATTACGTTACGATTCCGATTAGTGTGCGTTGTAGTTTGTAGTAGGGAGTTTCATACAAAACATACTGAACGGCTCGAGTTGATACGGTGCCGATCCCTCTTCGATTTGGTATGTGTACTGTGTCCTTTTACATGTTTTCCGTTAATTTAATTCTAAGTTAACATCTCCTTTTTAAATCTTCTATCACATAAAATACCATCTTTTCAAAATCAAGATCCGTTGCAGTTACGTAAAAGATTCCAGAATCTTCTCCCAAAGCGGCAACGTTCGCACCTGCCACACTAATGTACGAATTGCGATACACGAAATTACACGGCCATTTTATTATGCACATTCTAACTCCTTCTGCTGACTTATTAAGAAAATTGTGAGCAAATCTAATAGCTGGTGAAGGGACGATGAAATGGGAGCCAATGTTGGGAGGAATCATTTGGGATTGCAATATTTTGGTAACCTGCGAAAGTGCGCTCGCCTAGCCTCGGCGTTCCTCGCTTGCCTAATTGCTATTCGCTTTTTTTTGCCAAACGTCTCGGGAGAGACACGTCGTTCGCACATATATGTATAATCTCATCGTGAATGATGTAACCAAGATTTTGTAACAATATTTCGATTAAAAAGAGTGTCCATGGAGTTTCTCGCCCATTCTTCTCCATAGAGATCTACGCTTTGGAATGTGCAACTACAGTACTTTCTCAAGTTATTATGCCGTGTGACTGTGACTGTAGCTTAGCTTTTTTTTTTGTTTGACTTTCAAAAGTGCCTGTAATGGTCTAATTGAAATAAATGCTTTGAGTTTGAGTTTGAGACATGGAGAGAGCTCTCGGTCGAGAGTGTACAGCCACCATTATGTCACAGCTAGTTAAATGGAATTCAACTTATACTTATATTTATTTTCTCGGAATCAGCCGAACACCATCAGCATCCAGGTTCGGGAGTTCCTGAGGTTTGCCCTTGAATGATACGATTGAACTTCCCGTCGAATTAAGTATCTAATCCAAATTACATTTGTAGAATCCTGTTGGTCCCGCATTTGAGCTGATTATGTCACTATACTGGCCAGTATAGGGTGGTACCGATAACTAAGCATTGCGTGTAGTTACTGGTTCACTTTCAACTGTTTCCCGCCTTTCATGGTGTTTGACAGTTGACGTTAGCGACATCTAACGCACTACTTGTGACCACTTCCATCAGCAGCTTGAGAAACTTGGAATACCTGTTTGCAGGCGTTTGTCTATCGGACACAAGACGACATAAATTAAATAATGACTAAAAACTCTGCACCTGGTTTTGTAATGGTATTATTACCATGATCGAATATTCTGATTAAATTATATCTTTATTTAAATTATTATCCTTTATTAGCACAGTATCTTGATACTTGTCAGCCATAAGAAAGGTGTAGCTCACTAATTAGCGTGTTTTCTGTATGGCTAATTAAGGTACTTACAATTACTTACGCGAAGCGGAAGCTCGAAGCGGCAAATGTTTGTTTTGGAAATTACATTGTGTATTACTTTTTTAAGAAAAAAATAACAAAGGAAAAATGTTTTTTTCGGTACTGTTTGTGCGAACTTCTTATTAATAAACGTTGAGTAAGGTAATGCCAAAATACCTCGATAAATGTATGTTTAATTTGTATCTCTACGTTGATTCATGAGGAGGCTGTGTTCAGTAGATGATGAATAGTAAGAACTGCAAAAATTAGTTGAACAGTAGTTGACGGCACGGTTGGCGCAGTGGCTGAGCGATTGGCTGCTGCGCTGCGTGTGGCGGGTTCGATCCCCGCACGGAACAAATATTTATATGATCTACAGGTAGTTGTTCCGGGTCTGGCTGTTTGTGTATGTGAGTTTAAATGTTTGTAAATGCACCCACGATACAGGAGAAATTCCTAGTGTGGGAGCAAGGTTTAAAAAAAAAGAAGAAGAATATGAAAGAAAAAATCCATCCACTATTATGTCCATGGATTTTTTTTGCTACAAGTCGATTACCGAATAATCATATTTGTCTTTTAATAAAAATATTTCTTCACTATCATAACATGTATTGTATCTTATTCTCAGTATAATATCTCGTATTACGAAAGTTTACCTTCTTAATCGAACGATTGTTCGACTAAACTTGAATGTCAGAGGAGTATCTATATGCAGGAATCTGCCCGTGGGTGGCAGATGAACTCTGATAGTGTGGCAACACTAACTTAGTCATCATAATCGATGCGTGTACGCATATCTAGGTCGCGGTTATTTTAGCAATAAAATGTAGAGCACGAATTTGATTATAGTGCTACGAGTAGTTTAGGTGTGCAATAGGTTCTTCAATAATTTAAATTTTAGAGTTAGGACCAGGATTTTTATTTATTGGATTTAATATATCCTTGCATGTTATGGGCTGTATGAAATTGCAGTTGCCCTAAAAACTGGAGCCTTAAATAATGAAAAACCTACTAACAAGGCTGCTCAAGTTTCTCCATGTAAATCATTAAATTAGTTAAGTAAATGATGCTATTAATGATTTGGCTATTGAACCAGCGAACTGTGGTACTATTAGGTACAACTCTGCCTAACTCTTCGGGTATAACAGGCATGATATTATGTTAATGATGCTATAAAGTAAAATTAGTGAAGTAAATGATCCTTCAGCATTTAAAAGTACGAACGGACGGCACGGTTGGCGCAGTGGCTGAGCGATTGGCTGCTGCGCTGCGTGTCACGAGTTCGATCCCCGCACGGAACAAATATTTGTATGATCTACAAGTAATAAACGCACAGAGTTATATTGAAAAAAAAAGTGGTACACCAAATTCCGCACCGTTGTAACGCTTCTGAATTTCCTTTTGAAACTCAATTCACCGTCCGCCTCTTCACTTCATCCTCCAGTGCATGCAATTCAACAACCAATTAGTATGCTCAGTTTACATAATAAGAGCCAATCGTCGAGCTCCAATGTATCAGCATTTATCGCATTAATGGTTCGCTTTCAATAGGCAATTTTGATTCCCCTTCAAAAGAAGGATGGCGAGATTTTTCCAAAGCTTTTCGTACTCGAGCTTAATGAAGCTGAAAGGCTTTGTCATGAGATACAACATGCAAGCTCTTTGAAAACACTAAAATATGTATTTACGACTTTATGATTTTACTGTAGAGGCGGCTAATTTGAGGTTTGCCGGCTTCCTTTGTTATTTAACGATGCGGGAAGCGGTATGTCAAAAGGACGTATCAATCAATTGTATTGTTTTGTCTTGTTTGTGTAGGTATTGTTTAAAGGTTCGATAATGATGTGTAAGTAATTAATTTATGCTGGTTTTGTGTGTGTCTACGGTATAATGAGAGATTGTGGTTGTACAAAATTAACTAAATATTGTCTGTTTTTGCTAATAATGATAGCGATTATGGACGATGTAGATATGTAAAAGCGAATGAGCTTCCTATTGCGTATTAGTAGGTGTAAAACGCTCTAATTGATAAGCCTAAGAAGCCTTGCTGGTCAGTGAACCAAAGTAAAACCCAATATTGTCAAATCCTTATCATTCCCAAATTCAATCAGGCCTTTCAAATAAAATTTCGATATAAACTCATCGATATCTCGGTTGGCTAATCGGAATCGAAAATTGTTTTGAATAGCCAATCGCCAGTCGGGTGCCCGGAAAAGGCGCCGGGGTTTTTTTCAACCCCATTTGAATTTGAACGCGTTTCTAATGAGGGGAATTGGGTTTTCACGATATTACTTCACCGGCTCTCAATTTCAGTCTTATTGAATTTTCTACGAATCGTTTTGCCAATGTTATTGAATTCTGTAGCGATTCTGCAGACCATTAAGGCTCTGAATCGGCTTTCCTGTGTTTGTTCAGAGTATTTCAGATAGTATTTTACGTTAATTGGACATCTACATATTTTGTTTTAGTATCTAGCTGTAAATTATTTCAAAATTAGACTTAAGTATAACACAGATTAGATCTAGCTTGCTAGATATTAAACATAGTATAAAATCACGGCTATATGATCCCAAAAGGATACCTAGGCTCACTTAGGCGTACACACACATTCCACCAGTTATGTTTAAATAAGTCCCATGTAGTAGGGGGCGAGCCTAATGCCGTCAATTGGGCATGAATCTAGACTTTTCCCAACTATATTGGGGTCGGCTTCCAGTTTAACCGGATGCAGCCAAATACCAGTACTTTCCATGGAGTCAATGCCTATCTGACCTCCACAACCCAGTTAACACTGGGTAATACGAAACCCCTGAACCCCTCTCTCCCTTAAATCCAGATTCCGTAATTATAGTATTACTGAGAAATCCTTGATGAAAAAAAACCCGTAACACTTGCCGGATATATTTTTCTATAACAGTCAAAACTATGGCACATTATTAAAATCTTCATTGCCAATATTAATATTTCGCAGAACCAACAAAATATATTATTACGTAACTTTAAAGTTTAAATAAATGTAAACCTTTTTTAAATATAGAACAGAATAAACATTTATTCGCTAATGGACAGCAGCAACACAATAGAGCAGCACATACATATACATATACTAACAAACAGCTATATAGACGCCTTAAACAGGAAAATTCAAAAATAGATCCAACACAGAAGCGCCATTGCTAATACAAAACCGGACGGCTTCTTTCATCTCAATGAAAAATCCTCACATTACTCGTTACATTGTAAAACGTTACTCCAGAAATGTGACCATCGGCAAATAATACCGTTGACATCAAAGACATATGATACAAGTATGACCCTTACATCGTTTGATCCTTATTTATTCACGGTACGGTGCCCGTACGCACGAAATTACCTACAAATGTTGGAAAAGCTCGTTTAACACAGGAACAAAATTGATTAATTTTGGAGACAATCCTGATAAAGAATAATGAGGAAAGACTGAGGAATAACTTAAATTTAAGCAAAGCTGTGTTAAAATCAAAACTAAAGAATTTATTTCTGGAGAACGTGAACACGTCGTCGGACTGTGATAGGCGGTGAGTTCTGGACCGGAGTGGCTAGCTCCGGCTGGTCACTCTGGCTTGGAATTAATTGTCTGATAAATGTTGGTGTCGCTCTGCCGTTGTCGAGAAATAAATTCAATAAGCAGATGTAGCAGTAAGTTTCGTTTAATCGATATTAGGTTAAGTTTATAATTTTAAGTTAAGATGTATGATAAACGAGCGCTTCTCGCCATCAAACTGTAAAGTTTGGCGAGTAAAACGACTTTAAAAAATAACTTGTTTTTGTAAGAGATTAATAAAAAAAAAAAACAAATAAAACTTCGCCAACTTATCAGCAAAATATTTTTGCTGATAAGTTGGCGAAGAATTGATTAGATTGTTATGTTTTGTTCTATATTGAATTAAGCACGTTTTGGCTAGCTACTAGAAGTAGGAACCTTGGTCTATCAGGGGAATCAAGGCCGACTTAGACATAATAAAGAATCTTGATAAGATTCTATTATCACCATCCTCCTCGCCTTTTCCCAAATATGTTGAGATTGGCTTCCAGTCTAACCGGATGCAGCTGAATACCAGTATTTTACATGGAGCGACTGTCTATCTGACTTTCACAAACCAGTTAGTACTGAGTAATACGATACCCCTTGGTAAGACTGGTAGTCAGACTTTCGGGTCACTGACTATCTATAACCACTGTCAGAGATCTACAAAATTTATTACGAGTCTATTGTAGTGCTTAATACTTCAGTAGTTACAATCATGTTGCATTACCTATCTAGTGTCTTTTCTAAAACATGGCGAGTACTTCGCGCGTGGCTTCCCGCCACATTTTGGCGTCAGCCGATTGGGTTTCGACAGATCATTCATTCAGGTAGACGATGACGTCTAGGGCAAAATAAATGTGGGAGGTCGTATTGTATTGGGAGTTTTAGAGGCCTATATTCAGCAAAGGCATACGGTGGACAATACTTCAATATTTATTGAAGTACTAGCTGTTGCCCGCGACCCTGTTTCGCCTGAAGTTATTATAAAAAATATTACTTCCGTTTTTTAATCTAATTTCGTTACCAATTTTAAGGGTTTAATTTTTTTTTTGCACGGAGCTCTAATTATTTTTTTCTGAAATAAAAGTAGCTTATGTTAGACCTTATAACATCAGCTATCTGCCAGTAAAAGTCCTGTCAAAATCGGTCAGACCGTTTCGGAGCTTAGCCGGAACAAACAGAAAGACAGACAAACATTGAAAAAACAGTTTTTTTTTTTTAATGTGTTTTTGTTATAAGTCCCGTATTTCATTTGCAATAAGTAAAAAGCTGTTCTTTTGAGATTACAAACAGATATTTCAATTTTATTTATTTGTATAGATAATTTAAAGAGTATCTCACATGTATTTATGAAAGTATTACCACCTTGAGACACCAAAAGTACAAGATAAACAAGAATCTTCTATCTTCGCACGTATACATGCCACTTTGATTCAAAGCCTTTACGCAACCAAAAAGCTTTTAAGCACAAAATATCTAAGTCCATATCATAAGTTAGGAACTACACTTGACAGCTTATTTACATTACGAAACCTATCTCTACAAGACGAGGTGGATTTTGGATGTAATTCGACTAGATCCTCGCGAAATCTGTTGGCTATAACATATGCTGGTCACGTGCGAAGCAGGTCCCTCTTACTTTGACTAGACAGATTTTCATTACAGAATATTATTTGTGGCATGTTTTGGAGATAGAACACTTTGGTTCGTGATAGTTTCGTATGAGCTTCTTGAGATCCCTAAGTTTTTTGTTGTTTATTTGGGTCGACAGTTTCGTTTCAATATGTCTGGGGAATATATACCAGGGACTGAATTACCCAAAAATTAAGGTACCATTAAATTTCGGTATGACGTCATACCGTTAAATAAGGGTTACCGAAATATTTCGGTACCGTTTTTTTTTTCAGTAGCGGAATTTTTGAGGTTGAGAATACTTAACGGTATTTTTCGGTAGCAGTACCTTAACCTCTAAATATCGGTCGCAGAACCTAAACTTTAATAAATAGGGGTTTTCTTTGACGCACCGCCTCGCCACTGTCGTTCACTGGAGGCCCTGTTTGCACATTATTATGACTCACTTTTGGTTTTTATTTCCTATCGGAAGGATGCGACGATAAAAGCCGAGTGCCTACCTAAGCTTTTCTTATCATTCTTCTTTAGGGTTCTCTATCGTTCTTCTTATCGGTCTGGTGTTATAGAAAAATGTTTCCTCGTAAACTTAAGTACCTAAAAGTCTGTGAAGTTTGATAACAGCTGAACATCCAATCACTAGACAAGTAGAGGCATTATTTTCCTTTGAAAATGAAAAAAATGCGTAAAACTGCGTTTCTACGCTTTCTTCCCATTTTAATATTAATAACTATAATATTTATATGAACGATCAGTGGTCGACAAAATAAAAACGTATTGCGCTGTCGCTAGTCGGCACGGAACAAAGAGAAGTAAAGAGTACAACAAACAAAATGTACAAAATAGATAAACAAGTACACAAGTTCTAACGTGTTCTAGCCCACGCCGCGCCGGCCGCCTCGCATATTTTTCGGTACCGAAATCGTTTATGGGTTAAATAACGGTATAGCCCAACCTTTATTTATAAAGGTATCGGTATAGCTCAACCTTTATTTTAAAGCGGTACCGATATATTTTTGAGGTATTTTAACCTCTAACCGTAACCGCTTTCAGTCCCTGATATATACTTTTGAACAAGTCACTGAAAAAGATAATTGGACCCTCATTTGTTTTCAGAGGGGAAGTATTATAATATCTGTGCAGAGGGTATTAAAATTGAATTGTATAGAGTAAAAAGTATGGCTACGAGTACCAAGGTGAAGGTGAGTTTTACAAGAAATTATAATGATATACACAAAACACCTGGAAAGTGTCCAAATGCGCTTCCTGTATCATCTATGTTACAAAGAACGATTAGCTAAAAAAGTAACCAGCTACAAAGCCAGACTAGGTCACTACAAAATGGTCTCACTTGCTGACAGACGAAAAACGGCAGACCTTATTCTACTCCACAAAATATTCAATGGAGTCATAGACTGTAGCAAATTACTAGGCAAGTAACATATAAACGCGCCATCTCGCCTGCCGCGGAAAACCAGCTACAATTTAATTTTTATGTGTCAGGTTCCAAAACTAATCTAGGACATTTCGCCGCTCTGCCAAGACTCTGTAGGCAATACAATGAATTGTCAAAGCAATCTGACATGGACATAACCCTCCCAATCTCTAAATACAAAAAAAAAAAATTGACACTGCAATAAATGTATAACAATAGTTATAATTTTTAAGTGAAACAATTACTTTTCTTGTCATCAAATGCTTTTTATTATTTAGGTTTTATTTTGTTTTTTGAATTATTATTTCCTTTATTCAATTATATACATATAAATTACATTTTTAAATATTTCTAAACAAATTAATATTAAAAAAACATTTAAAAATATAAAAAATAGTGGTTCGCCGGTATCGGGAGCAGGGTCCAAGCTACCGGTGGTTAGGGCTCCAGAGAAAGGAACCTCCTCACAATGCGAGCCGTATCGAGGAGTACTGCCTTCTGAATCAGGCCCTTGATCCAACCGCCTAAGGAGAGCCTCGAGAGATGTTCGTCGAGGCTTTTGGCTATAAGGCCATTGGCCGTCACAACAATCGGCACAATGATAGCCGAGTTCACATTCCACATGTCGACAACCTCGTGTGCCAAGTCGACATATTTCATTTGTTTCTCTTTCTCAGCTTTCACGAGGTTCTCGTCATGTGGGATGGTAACATCGATTATCATTACGCGGCGCGCTGATCGGTCTATCACCACTATGTCAGGCTTATTGGCGACAATAGTCCTGTCAGTGATGATAGACCGATCCCAGTACAGCGTGACATGGTTTTTCTCGAGAACTGGGTCGGGCACATACTTGTAGTACGGTACCTCAGATTCCACAAGTTTATATTTCAAGGCAAGTTGCTGGTGAATAATCCTGGCTACTTGGTTATGCCTGTGCAAGTACTCGCCGTTAGCCAGACGAGAACAACCAAAAATAATATGTCTGATGGACTCACCCGGACGGTGGCATGCCCGACACACGTCAACCGTCCCGTCCTTCATAATATATTTCCGGTAGGTGTTCGTCAACATAAATTCGTCCATAATCGCACAGACAAAACCTTCAGTTTCCCCAAAGAGGTCACCGAAACGTAGCCAGGATACGTATGCTAGAAAATGTACATCGGGCCCATGAAGAGCCCGGTAGAAGCGCCCGTGAAGCTCCTTGCCTTGCCATACTTCCTTGCGGTCATCGGTAATAAGTACTACAGGTTTGCGCCAGTTCTCTTTAGCCATGGACAGCGGGGTGAGGCCCTTGTCCACTGCGACCACATCTCGGTGCATACCCACCTCGGCTTTTAAAAAATATTCTCTGAGACTGCATACCTCGCGGTTGTGGAGCGTCTTCGCGTTTAAAAAGCCTCGACCCCCGCACTTCCGCGGGATATACAGTCTCATCACCGATGATCGTGGGTGATGCATCCGGTTTGCAGTCAGCAGTGTACGGACTCTCCTATCCAGGGTATCGAGTTCGGTCTGAGTCCATTTGAGTATGCCGAAAGAGTACATTAAAACCGGCATGACCCAACCGTTGAAGGCGCGCACCTTGTTCCCGCCCGAAAGAAGGCTATTTAATACCTTCTTCAGGCGACCGAAGAAGCGCTCCTTCAACGATTGCTTCATGTCAGTTATGTTAATGCCTAACGCTTCCGACATACCCAAATATTTATAGCTTTCGGATGAGGAGAGGGATCTCAGGTGTATGGAATCCGAAAGCTGAATTATTATTATTATTATTTTTTCTAATTTCTGTGACACCTAGTTTTAATGTGCATGCTGTGGTCCCCTGTAATTGAAGGAACACACGGAAAAGAACCTTTGTATAACTGTGACCAGTAATGTGTATATGTATCCTTTGTTGGAGATCCAAATAAATAAATAAATAAATATTTGTATTAGCTAATATTTTCCATTTCTTAGGCAGACATTGACATCAAGATATTATAGAAAAAAATTGATTCGTCAATCGTTTACTCTTAGATTGATAGATAACAAAGTTTAACAAAAAGCTTTAGATTTCATACGACTGTGAGAAATATGGAAAACACAAAAACAGAAAAGATTAAGAATTTTTAATTTATTTATTTTAATTAGGTAAACTGTAATTTGATAGCTGCTAGAGACAATATAATCTGGATAAAATAATACCAATAAAGGCGAGGATATTTTTAAGGGGTTAAAGAACTCTAAACTCAACTGAATTTAATTCTAAAACAGCATCCGTATAGCAACAATCAGTGTCTAATGCTTTAATCTGAATAGTAGTCTGTCACGTAGGCGGCGTCAGACTGAATTTACAATATAAGAGCTTTGCGAGAGTTAATTGTAGGATTCCAACTAATCTGCTTCTCTGAAGACGAGGTCCCGGCGCTAGCGCTACAATTAATTTAATTTTGTTAAGGTGACAAAGCCTTCTTCGAAGTGGCAGTGTATTCAAGAAGCGGGAAAGAATTTGTAAATTACAGGACACTGGGGTCTAGAATCATCATCATCATCGGTCTAGCCTGCTCCCAAATATTTTGGGGTCAACTTCCAGTCTAATCAGATGCAACCTCCGCAACCCAGTTAGAACTGGGTATACGATACTGGAGGTCTAGAATTACTACTGGAGGTGTTGAATTCATGGTAATTTGAGAATGGGAAATATTTGATGATTTCCCAACCGAAAAAAAAAAGCGTGTCGGCGATAGCGATCTAAATTGAATTGATTCAGAATTTAGCAACGAATCTCGTACCTTTAGTAGTGTATGTAAAATAAGTGGATAAATGAGTATGTAGGGCATGAGCACTAATTCTTATGAATTATACATTATCTTTTTTTTCACACATTGGTTGTTATAAAACAGAATGTTGGGCCGCAAAAGGGATAAATGGAAGGTATTTGCATGTGGCTGAGATGAGAATACTAAGAGGTATGTGTGGTGTAACGCGAATGGATATAATAAGGAATGAGTACATAAGAGGAAGTCTGAAACTGGCGCCGGTGACTGAAAAGTTGTGTGGTAATCGGTTATCGTGGTATAAACATGATGTGATGCGGAGGAATGAGGAAAATGCTGCGTATGAATGTAGATGGCTATAAGAGTAGAGGAAGACCAAAGAAACGATGGATGGACTGTGTGAAGGATGATATGGCTAGAAAAGAGGTGACTGCTGAAATGACGGGTAATAGAGAGGTATGGAAGAAGAAGAAATGCGAAAAACAATACAATGGTTTTGGAGTGCCTAAAGTTTTGGCAGGTATATGAAAACCAGCTCTCTAGTGCAAGGGAAATGCTCAATTTTATGCCAGAGTGATATTATTATGCTACCAGAGAGTACAAGAAATACAATTTATAAATAACAAAGTTCAGAAGATCAGTCGTGAATATTGTAAAGACGGCCGTGCCGTTTTAATCTTTATGATGGAAGCAAAAACTGAGAAAAAGAAAAGAGAAAATTGCAACTACAAACGAAGGGTTTCTTTTGTAGAATACTTACTTTAATTTACTTAGAGCTTTTACAGAAAGAGTAGTTTAGAGACCTCAATACATTTATTCGGCATCCTTACCTACATTACTTTGAAAGAAAATGCGTAGATGAGGATCCTAGCGAGATACGGCACTATTTCTTGTCAGAGCGCCGGATACAAAGAAATATGGTCCTTTTAACCTGATTTAGGAACAAAGATGAGACGTTCACAACATTTAGGTCACGGGGGAACTGTTTTCAGTATATTTTTGGATTTTAAACTACTTCAAAAGGGATTAAACAGGAATGCCTCGTTTGCGACTGCTTTGTATTATGTGCATTTATTTATTTATTTTAGTTCAAGGAGGACTTACAGCTTATAAAAACAAACAAAAAGGGAACCATAGTCATCAGAAAGCCAATTACAAATCCTCACGTATCAATATATAATATATAGTATCAATATAATATATTATGTAATAATATTTTATATTATTAATTTATATTATTACATAATACATATTATGTAATAATGTAAATTTTCGAAAGCAAGAAGTTGGTTCTTTTACATAGATTTTACGTAGATACCTATTTATTTTGTACCCTACCACAATGTTTTTTTATTTAACCCAAAGGTTAACTGGTAGAGAATGCCTTATGGCCTTAAGTCCGCCTATGTACCGCTATTGTACATGCAGTTTAAATATATAAATATAACATGAGGACCTAGGTTCGATTCCCGGCACGGGCAATTTTTATTTTTTCTATCATGATTTGCTCAGTAGCAACCACGGATTCTGGATTTGTGCCTGACTGATAGCAATTATGTTGTATATTAATACTCTTTGTACAAAAAGTTATGTTATTCTTGTCACTTGTAGGTCTAATAAAGTCAATTCAATATTCTGCTGCTTTATATTCTTTTTACCATTTACATTATCACAACACGTTATCAGCACGAAGTAAAAATAAATATAATGGCAGGGAATAATGTGAATTTTCACGGAATACAAATGTTAAGAAACCGAGAAAGTTACCCAACATGGAAATTCAAAATGAGAATGCTTCTCATTCATGAGGAGCTATGGACGACCATCTCTGGGTACGATGATTCCGATAAAACGGCGGAGGATGTGCGCTCTCGTAATGACCAGAAGGCGTTGTCAAAAATATGCCTTACGGTAGACGGAGGTGCAATTGCGCATGTGAGAAGTGCGAAAACCGCTAAGGAAGCTTGGAGTGCTTTACAAAAGGCATACGAAGATAAAGGTATGGGTAGACGGCTATCTCTAGAGCGTAGACTATATAAATATACCTTGATCGATTTCCAAGACATAGAATCATATATCAACGCCATTATGAGCACTGCTCAGGATCTTGAAGATATTGGTAAGAAGATCGACGATGGATCTTTGGCTGCGATTATTCTCGGAGGATTGACATCACGTTACGAACCGCTGATCATGGCTTTAGAGAATTCGAATGTTGAAGTAACCAGTGAGTTGGTTAAGGCAAAGCTATTAAACGAGCTTTCTAAGGACTCTCACCAGGACGAGGTGGCTGCGTTACGTTCGACAGGTTCTACAAGCAAAAAGACGAAGCCTATAATCTGCTTTAAATGTAGACAACCAGGACATAAAAGCCCCGCATGTCCCAATAAGAAGGATAGGAAGGCTATGAGTGTGTCGGGTAAGGTTTTCAAAGAAACAGATTGCCATCATAATAAGGAGGTTAAACAGGCTGTCTTGAAGGAAATGGCTCTCTCTGCGCCAACTCCAAATGAAGGGAGATGGATTATTGATTCCGGTGCAACCATTCACATGACTCCGCATCGCGAGTGGTTCAGCAGTTATCGGCCAGTACAAGATGGAACGATTACTGTGGCTAATGGACAAAAAGTGGCGGCTGTTGGTATTGGTGATGTATGCATTGATACGGATACCTTGGCGAACAAAATAGAGAATGTAGTTCATGTTCCTGATTTGAACTGTAGTTTACTTTCAGTGAATACAGCAGTAAAGAAAGGTTTTTCTGTAGTTTTCGATAAAGAAGGCTGTACTATTTATAACACAAAGTGTGATTTAGTAAATAGTAATAATGTTTTAGTGTATGGTTCTTTAAGTAATGGGCTGTATACTTTAGATTGTTCAATTAATATGTTCAATAATGTTTCAGCTAAACTTGTGCACTCTGATTGTTCCGACTTCCAGCTTTGGCATAAGAGGTTAGGACATTTATGTCGTATTGGCATGGATCTGCTTAGAAAAAGTCAGGCTATCGGCGTAGAGTACACGGAAGTTGATAAAAAACCATGCATACCCTGCATAGAGGGTAAGCAGTCTAGAAAGCCCTTCAAAAGCTTAAAATATAGAAAAGCTACATCGCCGCTTGAATTGATTCATACCGATGTTTGTGGACCTTTTTCTACTCATTCATTTCAAGGTAATAGATATTTTATTATCTTTATAGATGATTATACACGCTTTATTTTTGTGTATTGTATATCTTCTAAAACGGAAGTCAAAAATAAGTTTTGCTCTTTTCATTCACTTGTCGAGAGACAGTTTGGTGGAAAAATAAAGGCTTTGCGGTCAGATAATGGCACTGAGTTCATTAATAAGGAGCTGATGGATTATGTTCAGTCACTGGGTATCGATTGGCAAACGACAGCACCTTACAGCCCTCAGCAAAATGGGGTGAGTGAACGGTGTAACCGTAGCATAGTAGAGAAGGCTCGCTCACTGCTGTCACATGGTTCTCTCTCAAAAGCTTATTGGCAGGATGCAGTGGAGACAAGTGTCTACTTGAAAAATCGATCACCACACCGCGCGCTTAGTGGTAAAACACCATTTGAAATGTGGTTTAATAAAAAACCCGATCTGTCTCATCTGAAGGTTTTTGGATGCAGAGCGCTGGTTCATGTTCCATCAAGCCAAAGATGTAAATTGGACATGAAAGCTGAGGAACAGATTTTTGTAGGATATTCAGATGATCCTCGTATTTATTATTTCCGGAATGCGATAAGTCCAAGACGGTTACTAAAGTCAAGAGATATTACATTTTTTGAAAATAACTTTATCGGACTGAAGGAAAATACTGAGCCTGTAGATACTGTAAACTCTGATATTGTCAATTTGTTGTCACAGTCACCAACGCCAGCAGTTATAAGACAAGAAGTACTACCTTCGTCTTCGCCTGGGAGATGTGAGGTAGATGTTCCTAGCATGGATACTTCTTTTCTGGATGCTGAGGATGCTGATGTTGAAATCAGTGAAACAGACGATGTAGAGGTCAACGATGTTGATGATCAGCAATCGGGTGAGTCTGCAGATTCCTCAAATGAATCAAGGCGATATCCTTCAAGAGTTCGCAAACCACCGGATTATTTCTCGTATAATACTATACTAGACGATGGCTGCGATGATCCTAATAGTTATCGGGCTGCAATTAACAGCAATGAAAAATATAACTGGTTTTTAGCAATGAAAGACGAGTATAATGCTTTAGTCAGAAAAGGCACATGGGTTTTGGTTGACAAGCCAAAAGGAAAAACGTGTATTCCTAGCAAGTGGGTCTTCAAGCTGAAGCGAGATGCGAAAGGTGGCGTTGTTAGGTATAAAGCGCGCCTAGTAGCAAAAGGTTTTCGACAACGAGAAGGTGTCGACTACCACGAAACGTTTTCTCCGGTTGTACGCAACTCGTCGTTGCGAACTTTGTTAGCACTTGCAGTGCAGTATGATTATAAGGTCTGGCACATGGATGTGGACACAGCTTTTCTGAACGGTGATCTAGAAGAAGAAATCTTCATGACACAGCCAGAAGGTTTTGTAAAGGAAGGGGAAGAGTCGAAAGTGTGTTTATTAAAACGGTCACTTTATGGGTTGAAACAGGCACCAAGAGCCTGGAATTCAAAGTTAAAACAAACTTTGTCGCTCCTTGGTTTTATGCCTACATCTGAACCATGTATTTTTAAAAACAATTCGAACTCAGACTCCTTGGTTCTGGCTGTATACGTCGACGATCTATTAATTTTGTATAAAAATGAAATTACATTTGACAACTTCAGACGTCAATTTGTAAAATATTTTTCATCTAAGGATCTTGGACAAATTAATTTCTTTACGGGAATAAATATTCATCATGATAAATGTGGAATGAAGTTATCTCAGAGTACTTATATTGAAAAGTTACTGAAGAAATTTAACATGCAAGATTGTAAGGGTGTGTCTACCCCACTCGTCAAGAAACAACTTGAACCTGGTATAGGTGAGTGCGAGCATCCTTACAGAGAATTAATAGGCTGTCTAATGTTTTTGGCTGTGAATACTAGACCAGATATAGCCTACACAGTGAGTTATTTGAGTCAATTTAACTCTAAATTTGATCAGTCACATTGGAATATTGCTAAACGTTGCCTACGTTATCTGAAAGCGACAAAAGATAGTGGTATTACATACAGGAAACAAGCAGGTAATACTACAACTCTGACGGGGTTTTCAGATGCAGACTGGGCAAATTGTTCAACTGATAGACGATCATACACTGGGTTCTATTTTGAGCTTGCAGGCGGCCCTATTTCGTGGGAAGCCAAGAAACAGCCCACAGTAGCTTTGTCGTCCGCTGAAGCAGAATATATGGCATTGGCTACAGCAGTAAAGGATGCGTGCTTTTTAAAAGGACTAATATCCGATATAACAGGTACGTCGCTTAACATAGTTTTGTATACGGATAGTCAGAGTGCCCAAAAAATAGCCATGAATCCTGTTCACCACAATAGGACAAAACACATAGACGTAAAGTTTCATTTTGTCCGAGAAAAAGTGAACGACAAAACCGGTGAACTTAGGTACATGCCTACCGACAGGTTACCTGCAGATGTTTTGACGAAACCTTTGGGTCCAACAAAGCATCGCAGTTGTTTGCAAATGATTGGTATATCGTAATGGTTTTGTTTATTTTTATTTTTTGCCTTTGTATTATGAGTGCCATGGAATTATCTTTTTGAGGGGGCATGTTGTATATTAATACTCTTTGTACAAAAAGTTATGTTATTCTTGTCACTTGTAGGTCTAATAAAGTCAATTCAATATTCTGCTGCTTTATATTCTTTTTACCATTTACATTATCACAACAAATTAGCCTATTAATTATATGTTATTTTAACATTACTGGTGACATGTGGGTGTTGTACTGTAAGGTTTTAAAGCTTATACAACCAACCTCAAACTAGGCAGGCTGCTTCTAGCTGCATTCGTATTCTGAAAGGAATTTGAAACAAAAGTAATATTTTAGAAAAAGAACATGTTTTTGTCTTTCCACTAGATTATCAGTTGACATTTTACTCGTAGGTATTTTAATGTTCGACATTCAAAATGTACCCGTTTTATTATTGTAAAAGTGTGGACCAGTTTCTAAAATACATAACTGAAGTCGCTGAAAGGCCTTTTATTAATTTAAGTAGAATACCAGCTCAATTTATGAAAGCGAGAACCTTTACTTTGTTATTTTGTTTATTTTAATTGTATGTATAACTCTTTTAGTTCTTTTTTAATTACTATAATTGGTTTAACAGCCGTTGTAATAAAATAAAATAAATAAATAAATAAACATATTCTACAGTACAATATACCTATCAGTAGCGAAGGTTCCATACAACTCGTTTCCTACCGGCTTCCCTTTGAAAAATGGCACAGTCAGTATTCTTTAGACAAATAATACAATAATCACATTCAAGATATGTACTCAGGCTTACCTCTAAGAAAATTGACCCTTCGCTACTGGTAACAGGTATCAGTAGCGAAGGGTCAAAATCTGCCTAACCCTTTGAGGAAACAGGCATAATGTTATGTCGCTTGGTTTTAATGTTATGACCTAGCTACAAAACCTAACGATGTTCCTTATTCTATACCAAAACTACCGGAATTTCACAAACTAAATTCTCAAAGAGTTCTTTTCAATTTCATCATGATACATTGGTTCCGGTCTCACGAGACAAAGCGTTTCCTTCGCTTTATCTTACAAAATGCAAGTTTGCAAATATTTATTATTTTAATACAAAGGATGATAAATACGTTTAATACCTGGTCCTTACACCGTGTCGTTGTGAATTATTGTTTTAATAAGACATGCTTTTGCAATGATTGCACATAACTTAACACGATAGGACATATTCTTTAAGGAAATTTTTTTTCAACAAAGTTTGTATCATAGAGAGCGCGAGCTTGGCTTGTTTGCCCCGTTGGTCCAGTGGTCGCGACTGCTTAGCATGGGATCCCGGGTCGGGGATATTGTTATAGGGTTTAATCATCAGGAATTTCTGAGTAGCAGCCACGGAGACTGGATTTGTGCCCGGTTGGCAATAGACTCGCCCCCAATTACATGGAACGTAAATAGAATTGTCAAATTGTGGTTGTACTATAGGTACACCTCTGTTTAACCCTTCGACGATTACAGGCGTGATGTATGTTGTTGTATCATGAAAAGAGATGATCTTGTTTGCATCTTTTTAGGGTTCCGTATTTAAATAGGTTCCGCTGACTGTCCGTTTGTCACAGGGCTGTGTATTTCCCATCGTTAGCGGTAGACACCCGGTTTTTCACTAACGCTAGCAACATTATTTATATATCCAGTTAGACTGGAAGCCTGGGGTCAGCTGCTGGAAAAAGCTGTTGGAAAAACTACAAGAAGATCATGATGACGTCGTGTGTCTTTAGGAAGTGGAACACAGTATGGTTTTTATTGAGGATTCGAAGTATTCATGAGTTTTCCTACTGTTTGAAACCGACTGGTTATTCTTACGAGTATTTCGTGATCAATAGCAAATAGATTCATTATTATTTCATTATTATGTTTTGCTAGCCTGACATCAGTTGTTGCTAGGGTTGCTCATCTCCCAGACTATAAAAAAAGTCCGATATAACGTTACAAAAAAAAAAGATCTTTGTTAAATTGGCTGCCAATGGCTTCTAAATTCAATTCAGAACTGTCATTATTTGACAGTTGTAAAATGGCTATAACACAGCGTATTGTAGGGTGTAAATTTACTTAAATATAATAAATAACCCTGGCGGTACAACCTCAACAAAACACCGTTCAAACACAAAACAAAATTAATTTTTCATACCATTTCTGTCTCCCCTAAAAATATGTAAATTATAAATCTCGGTCACGAATTGCAGATCCCCTGAAGAACCCATAAAACGGCCAATAACGAAAGAAAAGTAGCAGCCTTGTGCTTAAAGCGGAAACTTTATAAATCATGGGTACAATAGTCCTGCACTGGGGTACAGGCATACCCATTGTTTTCTAAAGGATGTCATCGCCGTTTTCTCGCACAATACGGCGTTTTAAATCAAAAATGTTTTTTCTCTTAAGGCATACTTTATTTCTATGAGTGTTATGAAAGGTCTACCGTGTACCGGGATATATTTGGCATTATCACGCAAGCGTTTGTTGTTTAGGTAAATTCCGCACAATCTACTTGCCACCACTGAATACAGAATTAGTGATTTATAAAGGACGACTAGTAACGGTTCTTCATAAATTCGGAGAATTTAAAAAAAATGCTTGTGGCACAGCAATGAAAGTGCAAATTAAAATTAGTTTTTCATTATAAACCGACAGTTAAAACGTCAGAATTAAAGTCCATCGGTTTTACATGGCAACCGATGAACTTTATAATGCGAATAAAAAGATTTCATAAAAAAAAATCACAAAGGTTAACAACAACGCCCGCAATGATATCCAAACGTCGAAAGATCCTGCACTCCTTTGTTTCTTTACTATCATGTTCTGCCCTCGTTGTAATCAAAATTTGACGAATTTCTCTTGTATCAAAAATTACATCAGAAAACCCGTTACATTAGAAAATGAATAACAAAAAAGAAAACGTAGGAACTTGAACAAATAATAAGGATTTAAATAAAAATGAAAATTGTCTATTTTTGCAAGTAAGTACTACATTAGCTATTTGAAACTTAAGAAAGCAGTAATATTACCAAGGTATCCTGTGAGCTCTACAAGTGTGTCGTCGCGTATTAACGCTACATTTTTGGCAAATGACCTGTACAGCATCTCCTCGACGCTTATAATAGAGACAATATGGTAATTTAATATTATTAAATTTATTCTAATTGACATTTTCTTGATTCCTATAGATACAAGCAAAGAAAAACTAGACAAAAATGTATTTTTGTTTTTATTTTTAAAACGTGATTCGCTAGACAAATGAAAACAGAAGATTTTAACACTATATGAAGGAGTGCGACAAAAGTAATAGATTAGTATTCTTACATACCTTTTTAGGGTACCGTACCTCAATAGGAAAAAACGGAACCCCTTATAGAATCACTCACGTGTCTGTCTGTCCGTCTGTCACAGCCAATTTACTCCGAAACTACTGGACCGATTGAGTTGATATTTGGTACAAACATGTAAGTCGGTGACCCAAAGATGGACGTGTAACGTAAATTAATGATTTATAAACCCCCAAAATAGTAGGGTAGCCCCCATGGCCACATTTGAGGGGTAAATTTTTTAAAAATAAAACTGTTTGTAAAAAAAAAAAATGTTTTGCAAACTATATCCTGTTACATATCAAACGAAAAAACTCATAGTGGGCATCTCAATTTAAAAAAATTAATAATTTTAAGATAGTTTAAGTTATTTAAGAAAATATAGGCGATAATTGACCCCCCACTTTACTCCGAAACTACAGACCCGAAAACGTTGAAAAAAATTGAAAAAATAGTTCTTTGCCTATTGCAGGAAAACCTATAAACGTTCCGAAGACTCTCTACGGTTTTTCCAAGATACCGACATACGTCGAGTTTGGGGATCACCGTTCAACTTGTATAACGTACTTGATTATTAATAAATAATTTGGATTTAGAATTCTAGAATTAATATGTTATTAATGTCATCACATGAATAAAAAATATTAAAGCGTGCTATGCCGTTGGGTGTGCTAATGAGTTATGGAGCCAGTTTTATTTAAATATTTGTTTAATTTACTTTATTAGTAAAATCTAAGACCCGTGTTTGTTGCCAGTCCTTAGTAGTTTAAAAGGATTAATGCACAGAAATAATTAAAAGACTACAAATAATTACAAGTGACATTAATTTCAGTTAGTCATAAATAAATCTTAATTCTTGTAGGATCACTCTGCGTTCAAAACTCGCGTCTTAATTTTTGGAAACCTGGTAATTAAAAAAAATCTTCCCAAAAAATGATGTATCCCTTGAACTTAAAAAAAAAATGTTACAAATTGGAAATAATATATTTAATACTTTTTGAAGTTTTTTTTACTAAACTAAAAACAAAAAGTAACGTCCGCTACAAAAATAGACGAACTTAACTAACCTCTTCACAAACTTCTTCCGACTTAATTAAATTTAGAAATAAAAAATGTGAAGGCTAAACTCATTTTTCAATTAAAATCAAATAAACTACTTGAATATTATTTTAATTGGTTGTTTCCCTCTAACATATTGCGCTTTGGATGAAAGTTGGAGTGCGTCCCAAGGTGACCAAGTGTGTTCTTTGCTATACTATGTCGGGTCGTGGGTCAAGTAAATTAATCAAGGAATGTTGGAGTCTTTTTGGGTATAAGTATAATGGCAGGTTGCGTTGATAAAATCTAGACTTTATCACACTAGTTGCAAAATGTGGATTTTGCGATAATCGTGGTTTGATTTAATCAATGACTGAATTTAGAACCAAGACTAGTTTTTGTATGGTGAACCAGTTTCTGGCTTAAAGATTGGCAGTATTTAGGAATATTATCTTGGATGCATTGTTATTTTGTTGCAGTTTAACAACTGCAAGATGTTGATGAAGAGTCAGTGGCACAAAAGTCGTACAACCAGTCTTACCAAAGGGTATCGTAGTACCCAGTTCTAACTGGGTTGTGGAGGTCAGGCAGGCAGTCGCTTCATGTAAAATACTGGTATTCAGCTGCATCTGGTTAGACTGGAAGCCGACCCCAACATAGGAAATTGGGAAAAGGCTAGGCAGATGATAATCTTGGCTGCATTGTGTTGTATTTTTAAATGTGTTTGCTTTTGAAATTAGTATAGAAGTAGTAATTAAGTGTGGATTTATCGGGAGTAGATTGTCTATATCTATACATACAATACATGCAATACGTACATACATTCATACAAATAAATAAATTTGAAGTATCTGTTTGTAATATCAAACTAACAGCTAATTACTGAATGCATATGAAAATATATAGGGCACATAAAACAAAAACACATTTTTTTCAGTTTTTGTCTGTCTGTCGGTCTGTCTGTCTGTTCCGGCTAGTCTCCTAAACGGCTAGACCAATTTTGACGGATTTTTTATTGGCAGAAAGCTGATGTTAAAAGGCCTAACTTAAGCCACTTTTATTTTAGAAAAATAATTAGGGTTACATGGTAAAATCAAAACCCTTATAATTGCAAAATCAGATTAAAAAGGGGGGTACGAGTAATATTTTATTATAATAATGTCGCGGGCAACAGCCAGTTACACATATAGTCATAAAAAGCTCCCTACTGACTATTCAAAAAGGCTTGGCTAGGTGCAAGGTTAAATAGTTAAGCCTAATAACAAGCCTGTAGGTACATATAGTTTAGTTACATAATATAATTAATACAAATTAATGTATAATTCTTATTCAAACAGAATTTAAAGGTTACATTTTTATTAGGTAGCAACCATTTTATAGATGTCTTTTATCTGAAAAATAACCTGTCACGTTTGAAGAAAAAAACCGTCGAATATTAAAGCGGGTATTTGCAAAAAAGGTGCTCTCTAAAAATGAATCTTTTCAGACCATTACGGCTCTAGTCCGGTACAAACGGCGTTAATGTAATAAAATGTTTTTATTTTTAATACCTTTTCATTCTGTGTATATTTTAAACCAGAAATGTTGTCAAAAAAGCTAGGGTGGTACTTGTTTATCCCATTTTGTACCTAAATACAGGTTATTTTATTCTATTTCAAGATTTAGCACAATTCTTTTTCTTCTTGCATTTGATCACAAACGGTAGAAAAAAGCTGAAAGTGGAAAAGATGAAACAATGGCGCGCCTGTACCTACATCATCATTTCAGCCGAAAGACGTTCACTGCTGGACATAGGCCTCCCCCAACTGTCGCCACATTGACAGGTCCCGTGCTTCTCGCATCAGCGGATCCCCGCAACCTTCACCAGGTCATCGGTCCACCTAGTGGGAGGCCTTCCAACGCAAAGTCTTCCGTACGTGTACCTACATACTTTCTTGATTTTTCGTAAGCGCTCAAGGCATGAGGTCTTGGCTTCGATTCCCAGGTTTGGCAAATTGTTATTGGGCTTTTTCCATCAGTAAATTTTCGGTAATAGCCCGGAGCTTGAATTTGTACTTTAATATAACTGACAAAATTTGGGTGTACTATCGGTACAGGGAGAAAATACGTGTGGTGTTATTAAAATGTGGTTGGTTTTTACTGGTCAAGTACTTAAGTTCCTAATACTTACGAGTAAACACTATCATGTAAAAAAAAAACTCTAAATCCATTCAATAAAGTTCAAAATTGACAAGGTCAGCAAAATACCAAAGTTCACATCTGAACAAACTTCAAACTGACAGCCATAGGCAAACAGACTGGTATTAATCAGACGGATATATTGTAAACCATTGTTTCCTAACACAGAGTAATAAAGAGGGCTTTAGTAACGCTGTCAACAATGACGATAATAATCCAGGTCATATGGCATAAGCTACGTTTCATTAAAATGACGATACGCAGACAGAAGCTTCGGGTTTTACCACAGAGTAGATAAGTACAGAAGGCTCAATCTAACAAACGAAAATGGTCGCAAGATCACAAATCATGAACAGACCAAGATAAAGGTATTGTAGAGAGAAAAAATGCCAAAGAAACACTGTCACCCTATATCTCAGGGAGGCTATATAAGAAGTTGGACACGCTACACTGTTACTGGCACATAAAACCTTGCCTCTGTGGGTTCAAACCTGGGCAAGTACCAATGAGACTCTTTCAAATCATTAATGTACTTTTTAAGATTATCTTGAACATTACCGATATCACCGAAGGAAAAACATCGTAAAGACACTTGGGCTTTCTGAAATCGCCAAGGCGTCTTAAGCGAGCGTGATGATGAATGCTCATACCTTCCCTTATAATTATATGAGAAAAGGATTCTGAGAAGAGGTCTTTGCAAAGAACTGGGGGATTACCAATTGGTGTCCCTCCAGTGTGGAAAAGAGACGGAGCTATAGGAGACGTTTAGTGCCATCTTTTTCCCACTTTAGAATAAGATTAAAACAATACTTCTATTAAGACGTCATGGTAGGCCACGTATGTGTGTCTGTTTTCGCACGCGGTATTGAACTAACATTCTGGCCCTATTTATTCTGTGGTAACGATTACCCCATTATGTGATTAACGAAACTCTTGGCTCAACTATGACATTATTAATAGGCTGTACTCGTACACTGTTACACATTTTGTAATGTTTGAGAGGACTTAGCGTTTGAAATTTACTAATAACAAATACCTAAGTGCGCAATGGTAAGTAAATATAATTAATATTCGGCATTCTATTGAGCTCACACCTACGGACTTTGATTCTTCGTTTTGACAGTTTGGCCTTGACCTGTACTCTTCACCTGATGCTGCGATCCTTATTTTCTTGGAGCTTGATGTAGATGGATTAAAAATTATATTCTAACAGCCCCAAAGGGGGAGTTTAACTTATCATAACGTGCTTACTAATGCAATGTGGATGCAGATTATTCCTTTTCGTCTTCCTCACTTCCTCCGTTTTCTGCCAAAGGACTTACCATGTCATATTTATTTATTTATTTAACACTTCAAGCATACAGTACAGAGGCGGACGTAATGTCATAGGCATTTTATACCAGTCAACCTTTGGGTAATGCAGAGACAAACATTGGTAGGTGTGCAGACCCTTAACGAAGCCGAAAGGTACTTGTTCTCCCCGTCATTGCGATATTTTTTTTCTTCTAGACCATACCTGGGAACCTTCTAGTTACGGAGATATTGGGGGTTAAAGTTCCAACTTTTTCAATTTTTTTTTTAAATCCATGGAATCCATTACTTTAAACACCTCCACGACCCCCGTACTATCCAATGAATCCATCAGTACAATGTTTTGAGTCCGTTGCATTGAGCCCAACCGTAAAACGTTATTTTTCACCCCAAAAAAAAAGTCGCATCCCAGCAGTAATTTTTGCGTTTGATGTACATAATGCTTGGTTGACGGCTTCGTGAAGGGTCTTGTTACACCCTGTATAAGGAAAGAGTGTGCATGCATGAGGAGTTTCAACTACCTGGACGTAAGCATAATCAACCTAAGGGCATTTAATGTTCCCAATGCCTTCTCAAGTCTTCTCTCAGTCAAAGGAAGTGAACCATAAACCAACACGTGGGCCCAGTGCCGCTTGATGGATGACCTGTTACAGGGCTTATAAAACTCGAGACAAAGAGGTGAAATTTCCATAATATCACCTCTTTGTCTTGCATGGTTACAATTCTGTTCTAATTTAGGTATGTAAGATATCGTACGAAATTTTGTGTATTGCAACTGTTTTGTTTCGATTTGATTGTTTGTTTCGATCCTTACGGCACGACCTGAGGCAGTGGTTTTTCTATTATTCTTCAAGATTGTAGCTTTCTGATTTATTTTTAGATGTAGGTATAATTCAAGTGCATATCTAGATATTTCAAGTGCCAATTGTTCATCGATGATTGGCATTAAACAAGACTGTCAATTTTGAAATGTAATATGATGTTTACTGTGAAGGAATTAAGAATGTCACAATGATTGTATGAAAATATTATGACACACAGAATTGTACTTACTTCTTCTTATTAAGCATAAATGCTGGGACCCAAAAGCTGGTGAACTATAACTGGTGAGGTCGAAGTCAGGAGAAACCCTGATGGAATACCGTAGCGAAGCCCGATATTTTTTAAAGCACTTTTCCCTAAGTAATGACAAGTTATGCATCACAAATACTCGTATTAATTCATATTTCTATCATGTTTCCCATGACCAATTTAAATTTCCTTGCTAATCAGACGATTGGTATTCTGAAACTATCTGTCTCTCGATAACCACCACTAGGTATTAATTTAACTTTAATGTATTCCAACGAATATAGGATTCCACGTTTTAAGTATAGTTGTTTTTTTCACTACTTAAAACACGTTTTTTCGTTTGCTCGAAACGAAAATGTCAAATGTACTGGCGATAAGACGTTAAAAAAAAACAAAGTTTGACCTTTCCTACCACAGAAGTTATTGGTAGGTATGATTTCATCTTCGATATTCCTGGGAATCGTGTATATAAGAAACTTAGAGTTCTACTCCAGCATTAGATTCAACTAGCAGTTCGAATAAGCAACATCAAAATGGTAAGTGTAGACAGCGATGAACTAGTAAAACATATTGTTTCGTGTGCTAAATATAGTGAACAATTATTAGTTTGTGATTTACAAATCATTCGAATTTATCAATTTGTGAAGATTTGGTTAAAGTAATCATTTCTTGCAATAAAAGATTTACAATACCTATGAAATGTTTCGTTCGGTGTGTTTTGTTTAGTTTCGTGATTTGTAGTATGCTTTACTGATGTATAAATAATGATACAAACTCAATTTAATTGTGAATCTGATAATAGTTCGTGTGTTAGTGAACGGTTTACTAAATATTGATGTAATACTGAAATGTTAGACTCATTTGTTTTATAATGACATTCCTTGACTTCTTCATTATATATTGTTTACTTTTTGTTTCTGATGTATATCCATTTGTACAGTTGAAATTGATTGATGTTAACAATATTTTCTTGTTTTTGTTGAAAGCTCAATAATTATCGTCTTTTATATTAGTCTTTTTAGGCTTTATATTAGTCGCTAACAAATAATATTAATGAAACTGTTACGAGTTTTCACTACTTTTGGTTCCTATTGAAATTTTGTAAACCTTAATTAACTTAAAATAAAGTTTGATCAACTGTTTTGTTTTTAAATAACTTGTTAGTGCAATCAAAAAGATAGTAGACTTTTTATTTAAATATTTTACTTATCTCTCTTTTCTCTTCGTCTTACTTATTGCCTTGCCTTATTTTATGTTATTTATGTTTATTACATATACTCAATATCTTGATTATGTGTTATAAGCATAAATAAGATAAAAAACATCACAAGCAAATGAAAAAATAAACAAAAGGAAAAGCAACTTAAATAATTCTTCACCACAAAAAAAAATACACAAATTCTCAAAAAACTTTTCTTCCCACAGAAATCCTTCGTTATTGCTGTTTGCATCTTCGCGTGCGTCTACGCCACATCCGTCGACGAGGCAGCACAGGTTTTGCGCAGCGACTACAATCAGTCCCCCGACGGTAACTTCCAGTATGCCTTTGAGACCGACAACGGCATTAGCGCACAGGCTTCGGGCGTGCTCAAGGAGCTCGGAAAGGTGAGCTTATCCATTTCCTTGTATACACGGTGTAAACGAAGCTGTTAACGACCCTTCAAGAAGCTGTTAACATTCTGTACATCAAACCAACTAACTCTACGCAAAAATTATTGCTGGCAATGACTTCTTTTTTTGGGGAGAAAAATCATGTTTTACGGTAGGACTCAATGTAACGCGCTCAAAACATTGTGCTGATGGATGAATTGAATTTTATGGGGGTCGTGGTGGTATTAAAAGTGAAGTCATAACATTAGAATCTTGTATTAAAAAAAGCTGTGTCAAAGTTGGAACCTTGAACTTTGTTGGAACTGTGAAAATAGTTCCCAGGTTCCATTTTTTTTTGTTGTAGATCATGGTCTAGAACTTCGAAATGTGCATTACAGTACAATACGCGATACGTAATGTGCGATACTATGTTGGTAACAATATAAAACTTCAATAAAAAGAGAGCAAATCACTTTCAAAAGTTGCTAAGTTTAAGAAAGATATTAGTGCTCATGACTGTACCTTTGTTAGATGTTTTTTAAGAGACTTAACCCTTCCTTTGCCGGAACGTAGACCTACGCGAGACACAATAGCTTTTTAATTGTGTCTATATACTCGGCATACGAAAGGTTAAGTAATGTCACAATACATAGGGAATGTCATGGTTGTGTCATGTGTGTCAATTAATCAGTGAATTAGACATGAAAAGTTCTCTTTTTTTTAATAATTAATATTATCATGTACTAAGTCATGATAGATTCCGTAAGGATAA
This sequence comes from Eugnorisma glareosa, assembly GCA_947578425.1. Classification (NCBI taxonomy): domain Eukaryota; kingdom Metazoa; phylum Arthropoda; class Insecta; order Lepidoptera; family Noctuidae; genus Eugnorisma; species Eugnorisma glareosa. The sequence continues at coordinate 6,670,186 of OX387973.1, forward strand.
ATTGTACTTAAAATGGTACTGAAATGAAAGTCATTATTTTGGTTTATTTTCATCCCAGTTCCTCCCTGACAGCCTTATTTAACATCTTTTTTAAAACTATGTTTATTATTTTTCAGGACGAGGTCGCTCTTGAGATAACTGGCTCCAACAGCTTCCAGTCCCCTGAAGGACAAACTTACTCCGTGAGTTACGTCGCCGACCAGTTCGGATACCAGGCCAAGGTTAGTACAACACAGGATCAAACATAACATAACACCTGTAATTCCCGTAGGGGTAGGCGGAGATGTAGTTTATAAACACCAACCTTTCGACCAACCGATGAACCAATCAGAATCAACCTATGAACATTAAAAAGATGGTGCCAACATTGTTTGGCTATTACGACTAAAATAAATTGTTTGTGTTCAAGATTGACACATTTTTCGTTAGAAAATTGTGAAACCAAGAAGAAAAACAGACTTGACTGTCTTTAAAATCTTCTTGTTACTCAAATTGTTAGCACATTAATTGATGAGCTCTGCGTCAAGGAATCAACTCTTGACCTATTTATAATTTGTCTCTGTACCTGGTTTGATGGTTCATTTGAATAGATTTGCATAGTCCTAGGCACAAAAAATAAATAATGGGACATGTTTTGGATCTTAAACTTGATTCTGGGTTGACCTTTTATTGGAGAACATTAATTTTATGTCATAATTATGTTTTTTGTGAGATGTTTGGACTAGCTATCAGATATATAGGTCGAAAGGTCAAGAAGTAAAAAAAATACTTAAAATATAGCCAACAGGTTAGTCAACAATAGAATAGAATGAATAATTCTTCATATTCAGGCTTCTTTCACATAATATAAATAACAATCTTTTCAGACTTTATGCTTCGATATTGACTTACTTAGTTTTTCCCCATTTATTTTACCTACGACTTTGTGTCTGTGTGTCACTGTCAAAAACACTGTGATCTGTATTCTTTTCACGGTACGGATGATGTTGGTTTGCTGCTCTAAGGGAAAAAATGTGGAAGGACTATACATACATAACAGGAAATTCTAGAGGACACTGACCGATAACACATTCTCAGAAGAAATGCAAAGGGGTGGACCCTTTGCATTTGTGTTTGTGCTATCGGTACCTATATTTCTATATTTTTTGTGCTAATATTGTTTTTTTTTGTCACTAGGGTGACCATCTCCCCACTGCCCCCCCCCCCGAACCCATCCCCGAGTACATCCTGAGGGCTCTCCAGTACATCAAAGATCACCCCTACACGGAGAAGGACAACTAAACAAATTGTAGCAAACTAAGATTTAAACCAAACCAAGCCAACGTATTATGTTATTCGATGAACCAGCAATAAAGCGTAAAATGGCTTTAACAACTTTATTTTTTTGTTAAATTTTTGTTTTCTAGACAATAAATAATGTAAAAACGTTTACTAAATGTGTTGTTTTTGTTTGACTACTTTTTTGGTTGAATACTTTCATCCATTTGCTGTTTTTGTGTTAACTTAAGAACACCTAAATAGTTAATATACTACTACGACCGCCCCGGCTTCGCAAGGATGCAATTTACTAAACAACAGCGTCACCTATCGGATCCGAAACTATCCTGGCTATCAAGATGAAACCAACGATACACATTCCCAAAATTTTATTGAAATCGGTTGGGTGCTTTCAGAGATCGAACATACGAACATAGTGACAAGTGATTTTTTTTAAATGATGGTTATTTTTTGTATTTTCTCTCCATTGATGAAAAAAAAAACTGCTTTAGCTTATTAGCAGTTCTAAATAAAAAATACGGATATTATAACTAGATACAATTTTTAATTTGTTTGAATTAATCATTTAAATTGTTAAAATTAAGACTGGTGCTTCAAAAATTTGTCATTATTTTATAAGTAACACCCAGGTTGAAAAATAGCTTTCTTACGTTTTAACATAACGGTAATTTTATTCGGTTGCCATCTGGTTTAGGGTCAGTATCGGATGCAATGATTGTTAGGATTTAAATTATAAACGTGACAACAAATTTTAACAGTGTTGTTAGGACATTATCGTTTAGTACCATTTTATTAGACAAATTGTTAATCGATTATGCAGATGTTAACTTATTAGAATAAATTGTAAATAACAAAAATCGATTATTTAAATGTATTCCGAAATTAGTCAACGACACAGTATTAAGATTTTAATATTATGAATATTTCTTAAATATTTTAGTATTTGCTTAATAATAATTATCATTATGGATTTCAAAGTTTTCATCAATTTCTATAATTATCTTTAAACATTATAAACAAGGTAAATATCCCGTTTCTATTTTAATGATAATCTTCTAAAAGACTTATAGAAGACTTCTAATTATCGTTTATTTGTTCTGATATTATTAAGTATGAATGTTACTCTTTCAACACCTCTAAAGACCTGTTTTTTTCTACGTTTTGAAAGTATACTATGAGTTTTCTTTAATTTGGAAACGAAATGTTTATTCAAAAATAGTTTCATGCCTATCTGGGCTCAATTATATTTTATAATTTAATGGTTATGTGTAATACATTATTGGCATGAAAGGTCTTCTCAATTATGCGCTGGACACATTATGTAATTACCCCATACGCTGTTTTGATCACTAAAAAGATAACATAATCACAACACACACAAACACACAATATAACTATTATGTAATAATTATATTGCCATTTACCAGGCTCAAACCTGAGCGGCCACTGAGAAATTTCTAATAGACAAACCAACATTTCGCTCGATCAGGAACTTAGACTGGTAGACGCTCTCAAAGCGATTCGTATATCCATTTTTTTGTCAACCTACATTTTTGACCTTTTTACCCGACTGCGCGACGCAAAGGAGGGTAATGCGTTTATCAGTCTATGTATGTATGTATGTTTGTTTCTATGTGGCGTTCTAGAGACCAAATGCATAGGCCGATTTTGATAATTCTTACGTGAATCGATTCGTCTTAACCTGGCGAGTGTCACTAAAGACATGACAGTAATCAAAATTCACCACAGCGACAACCAGACGCCATATTGTCAAAATGAAAAAAAAAGGCGATGAACTATGTCAACTGGGGTGTCGTTGAATAGGTATTTTAAAATCATCTTTAGGTTCCTTTTATCATTTTTCATTTTAAATAATAGTTTAGGATATATAACGATTACTTACTGATATAAGTTTTTATTTCAAGTAATTTCCATTAACAAGTTGAACCAGACGTGGTGATTGGAGTGATAAAGCCGAATAGACCATCTGAGGTATTGGAAGGTTACTTTACCAGTTTAGATGCAGGTATAGATTTTTTCTTTTCCATGCATGATAAAGGAATAATGACATGTGAAACCGAGTATTCTGGCGCTATAATAAAATTTGATAACAAATACTATATAAACTACTACTTTGGACCAAGCTGGTTCACACATTTTTGCTAAAGGTCATGCATATTAATATTATGTAGCTTTGAGCCGAGTTAGGTATCTAGAGGGACTAATCATCAGTAGTTTAGACCACCACAAGTTATTTAATAATCCCCACGATATTAACGCCCTCAATGAAATTACTAGATTGCGAAATTTACCATCTTATAACGAAGTCAATGAATCGTAACTAAAAAGTATTTAAAAAAAAAATAAAGAAAAACAAAAAACCCAACTGCGTAAAAACTAATTTTAAAAAATACGTGAAAAAAATAACTTAAATAAAAAAATAAAATAAAAATAATTTTACGAATCAAATCTTCCCAAGGGGAATAAGGAAGTAATATTTTGATAATAATTTCACGCAGATGAAGGTCGCGGGGAATAGCTAGTAAGTCTTACATAAAAGATGCTGCAAAAGTCATTTTACAAAAAAATAAAAAACTTAATTAATTGTCCTCCTCGGAAAATGCGCTCGCAACATTGTTTGGTAAAATTTGAATGGGCCCCGACTGTGAGTCGTTCTGTTCTGCATTAGAATTTATGATTTGTTTTATGTGTGTATCGATTATAAAACTATTTCAATTGTGTAGTTATTTAGTATTACTTAACAAAATTCAAAACTACTGGGCTTGTTTTTTTTTTTTTTTTGTTTTTTTTTTTTAAATTTAATTTAATTTTTTCACATATTTTTTAAAATTAGTTTATACGCAGTCGGGTTTTTTGTTTTTCTTTAATTATCTTCTTTATCATGTGTAGTTAGGAGGCAACGAACACATATCGAGGAGGTTCTTTATTCCAAGATACGCTAATTGCTAAGAATATGATTTGGTGAGAGTTTTGAACCGTTGTCATGACGACTGAGTCCAATTGACCTGAGCACTGGACTCAAGGCAGTGATTGTTTCGCCCTTTGGAGTCCACCTATTAGGTGGGGCTGTAATGTTTCCGGCCATAAGGCCAACGAGGCATATCACAGACTTTAAGACAAAGTACTACACACCTACTCAGTCACTACTGTGACTGAGTACTCATCCACTACTGAACTTAGGCCTCCTTACATTAATGGACAGAACACGTGGCATCCTGCCATTACCACAGCGCTAGTCGGTCACACAGTTGACCGCGGTGTGGCCAGTGACGGCATTAGCTTAGAGTCACAGGTGGTTGACGAGTCTGGTTCCTGGTGCTACAGATTTATCATGTACTAGCTGTTGCCTGCGACCTTCGTTCACGTGAAATTGTTATTAAAAAATATATTACTTCCCTTTTTTAATCGAATATTGTTACCAATTTGTTTTTTTTTTTTTTACACGGAACCCTATTTTTCATAAAATAAAAGTATGCCTATAACAAACCTTATAACATCAGCGATCTGCCAGTAAAAGTCCTGTCAAAATCGGTCCAGCCGTTTCGGAGATTAGCCGAAACAAACAGACAGAGAGACAGACAAAAACTGAATACAATTTGTTTTTGTTAAAAGTGCTGTATATATTTTCATATGCATTCATGAGAAAGCTGTTATTTTGATATTACAAACAGACACTACAATTTTATTTATTTGTATAGAATATAGAATGTTTCGAATAGATACCTACGGACTGCCACTATTTTGTCACTTTAGGGGACTTTGATGATAAATATTCTAGTTTAAAGGAGCCTGCCACTTATTGATAATGGTTATTAACATACTAAGGCCGAATTCCACCGTTTTAACTAAAAGTAATCACACATCTAAACCAAATTAAAGAGCTATCAGTGTCGTCATTGTTACGGAATACTGCCACGATCTTAAACGCGATCTATATTGCTGACCGCGTTTGGTGAAATTGCCCTCACAAGTAAACTGCACGTATAACGAAACTCGACAACCACTTCGTTATTCTGTCTTCTTAAATATGATGAGTCATACAATGTTAAGGGAAGTGTGGAAATGCGTATGTGATTGAGTGGCCGGTCCGGTAGTCTATAATGGAAGCTTGTATGTATTGAAAGGGTCAGGTGGGTACATGATGAAAATAATCATATATAATCTTTACGTAGCATACGAGAATATCAACATGAGGGATGTAGATTTGGCAATCATTGAGCTGACTGGCCAAACGTGTGAACTGATATCTTTATTCATACGATTTGTGCATCTCGGTGGTAGCTTGACCTGTTCCCAATGAGGCCAGGCAACTTAAAAAACAAAATAGGTAGATGAGTATACTGGAGTTACGAAAAAGTTTAGGAAAACCAAAGAAAATAATCATGTTAAGGGTTTTAAAAAAATCTTCTTTCTATAACATTCCATACCTTTAAAAACACTTAAAGAAGCTAAGATGCAGCTGTCAAATTTATTTAAACATATATTATTAATACCAAGTTATTTATAACCACAAAAACTGGCTGGAAACCTTCGAATCTGCTGATGGCACAACCTGTTATTATGTAAAATAACTTAAGCTGCATAGTGGTTTGAACGACGTGATTACGTCGTTCAAACCACTATGCAGTTTAAGTTTAAGGGTATGTAAAGATTGGACGTCTTTGGGTTGCGTTCATACATATTAAACGCGTTTAACGCTAAACAATTTAAAATTATCTCTGTCATCTTGAAACGATTGACAAAAATATATTAATGTTTTATGGCGGATCTAGCTTTTGCCCGCAGCTTCGCTCGCGTCAATTTAGAATTTGACAATCAATTCGTGTTGTACTCTACTTGTTATAATATAATTCAATCATGATTCGAAAGACACGTGGCGCCGTCGATTATCATAAGAACGTTATTGTTGCTTTCCTATGAAACAGTTTTTTTCGGGATGAAAGGTACCCTATACCCGTTTCTGTACACCTGACAACTTATATGCAAGATGATCGGTTCATTGGTTTAGGCGTGAAAAGGTAACAAACAACAATAAGTGAGAAGTAAGAATTACACCTGGTCGTTAGCCCGTATTCGGGTGCTCGAAAGATTTGACTCGAATTCGGGCACCCGGTGTTAAGTACAGGCATCAAGCTACTACAATCTGTCTTTCTTTAATAGATTTTCAACTTATATCGTTAAAGCATTAGATTCAAGGTTAATTGGGAAAATTTTATAGTTTCGGGTAGCTTGATGTGCTGGCTACATTTGACTACATCCAAATTAGGGTAATGTACAAACGTACATTACCCTAATTTGGATGTAGTCAAACTATGAAACCGAACAAAATTGTCCGGTTGCGGGCGTACTCGACCCCGTTCATTTCATGTTCATAACACTTGGCCTTTTTTGTCCGAATCACATAAGCAATCGAATTGAAGCAAACGACCATTAGATTCGTTTAGCTTTAAAGTTAAACAATGATTTTATTTATTTAACACTTCAACCACAAAGTACAGAGGCGGACTTAATGCCATAGCCATTTTCTACCAGTCAACTTTTGGGGTTTGTGTTTAATGATGCATTGTGCAAACGGGCTTAAATATTAGAGGAGAAAGATTACCCCGTGGAATATTGAGTTTTTGATTCTGTCAATTTTTCCCACATCAGTACCACCTTAATTCAAATCCAAAATATTTGGTAGGTACGGATTGGTAACACATTATGTCGACTTAAGAGTATTATTTTGTATTAATTTTATCACCTGTTTTCTTATTAGTCGCAATTATATAAACAGATCGAATTAATTAAATTAAATATCCTAAAATTACCGGTCACATAAAAAATACACTGGGTATTTAATAAACTCGTTTAGGATAATTTATTAAACTTACGGAATTATTTTTTAGGGCCTATTTGGCCTTTATATCTACGATTGGTTAAAAGTAGGCAATACTAATTATTGTTTACGTATTGTTTTATCTGGGTCGCAACACGCGTGTAGTTCGTGGCCAAGCGGTAAAACGCATGCTCAAAAGACACCAGTCCACTCATAACTTAATTCTTAGACAAAAGTTAACAACCACCTTGTTTGTTAGTGCCTCTAGGCGCTTCATTAAGTCATTAATTGAATTAAGTTTATTATAGTGACACCTAAATGCCAAGGTATTCCATGCAACGAAACTAATGATATATTGCTTTGTTATCTAGATATCTTGTTATTAAATAGCCTAGCTTAACCTAGATTTTTATGCAAATTAAATATTTATAAAAAAATGTTTTAGGAAATATCGAAAAACGTGGGTAAAGATAGCTACATAATTAAAGACTGCTTTTGGTAATAGACAACTTAATTATAGATTTAGAATAGAAAAAAAAACTATTTTTATGAATTATTCTTTGTGGCGCATTCATAGACATCAGTTTTGGCTAATGAATGATCTCTGGGTGAACGTAGAAGCAGCGGTGGCCCATTGGTGGCGGCCCCGCCTTATGAACAGTAAGTCGTGGATTCAAACCCAGGCGCATTACTTTGTGTAATTTATTTCATCACCACTGCTCTCAAAAACGGTGAAGGAAAACCTCGTGAGAAAACCGGCATGTCCTAGAACCAGAAATGTGAAGACATGTGACATGTACCAACCCGCACTGGGCCCGCATGGTGGATATAGAGTATTCGGCCAGGCCTGCCTGTTAGTGTGAACGGTATTCGTGATAAAAAGGATATTGCGAACCTTTTTAAAAATCATTTTGTTTTAAAATCACCGCTAGGGGGAGCTCTTGTATGATGTTGGATGCTGAGCCCCGTTGTGGCGAGGTGGGCACGCGCTTCAGTGCCAAAGATGTGGCTAAGATAATCAGGTCAACGACTAGAGGTAAGTCCCCTGGTCATGACGGGCTCAGTATCGAGCATTTACAGTATGCCGGTCCTCACTTACCTAGGGCTTTGGCGCTGCTGTACAATTTATGTATTGGTCATTCGTACCTGCCTTCCGACTTAATGAAGACGATCGTGGTTCCTATTGTTAAAAGTAAAACAGGTGATCTTTCGGATAAGGGGAACTATAGACCTATTTCTCTAGCGACCACAGTCGCCAAGGTGCTTGATGGTCTGCACAACTAAACAAACGTCTGGTGCTGCACGATAATCAGTTTGGGTTTCGGCCGGGACTTTCTACAGAAAGTGCAGTTCTGTGTCTCAAGCAGGCTGTCAGGTACTACACAAAAAGAAAAACACCAGTTTTCGCATGCTTCCTCGATCTCTCTCGTGCTTTTGATCTGGTTTCCTACGATATATTATGGAAGAAACTTGAGGCAATAAGCTTGCCTATCGAGCTTATTAGTATCTTCATGCATTGGTATGGAAACCAGGTCAACAATGTTCGGTGGGCTGGTGTGCTGTCAGAGCCGTATCAGTTGGAGTGCGGAGTGAGACGGGGGGGTTGACCTCCCCTGCCCTCTTCAATTTGTATATGAATGCTCTGATTGAGGCGCTTAGTAGTCTTCATGTCGGTTGTCATATTGACGGTGTCTGTGTCAATAATTTAAGTTACGCGGACGACATGGTGCTGCTGAGCGCTTTAGTCGGTGGAATAAGGACACTATTGGCCACTTGTGAGCGCTACGTGGCGGAGCATGGCTTATTGTACAATGTTCAGAAGAATATTGTTCATTAGTAAGAAGATTGAAAGATTGAAGAAGTAAGAATATTGGTCAGTATATTGTTTTTGAGGCGGGGACCAAGTATCATCTTGATGTGCCTCCTATACGACTAAGCGGTGTCCCTCTTGAGCGTGTGGAACAATTTAAATACTTAGGTCACTTGGTCACCACTGACCTTAAGGACAATGCTGACATTGAAAGGGAACGGAGGGCTCTGTCCGTACGCGCGAATATGCTAGCCCGCAGGTTTGCTCGTTGTACTGCAGGCGTAAAGGTGACACTTTAGAGCATTCTGCACCAGCAGAATGCTCTAAAGAGTGAGACTGCTACACTTGCAGTTTGTGGGAAAATTATTCGCAAGCGATGTATGGAGCCCTTCGTGTTCAGTTCAATAATGCGTTCCAGAAACTGATGGGGTTGCCATGGCGTTGCAGTGCGTCAGGGATGTTCGCGGCGGCGCGTGTGGATTGTTTTTACACAATTATGCGAAAGCGCGCAGCATCGATGGTGGCTCGCGTCATGGCTAGCCCTAACAGGGTTTTGGAGATGATTGCTGGCAGAGTGGACTGTCCTTATGTGGTTCATTGTTGTCGGTTACATGTGTCACCGTATCGTGTTGTTTACTAACACTTAGTTTTAAGGATTATGTTACTAACCCTATATGAGCCTCCGGTCGAATTAAAGATTTTGAATTTGAATAGCCCATTCCCTCTCATAGAGAGGAGGCCGTGTGTCCCAGCAGTAGGAACATTATAGGCTGATTATGCTAACAAACGTCTAATCCTGCGATCCCGTTATCAGCGTATTTGCCATCAAAATGTAAGCATAATTATGGCGTTTATAAATTCTTGATCGAGTAATCTGAACTACATTTTATAATCACTTTTGTGTATTCTGAAATTCTGTACTCGATCATGTCGACAAACATAAGTTTCTCCCAGGCTATGTTATTGTTTAACAACTGGGAACATTCTCCTTGTTTGGTTTGTGTATCATGTTGTACTTATATGAATATTCCATTTCCCCGTTGATCAAGCGCGACTGCAGAGCGTTGGGTTCTATGTTCGGTATCCCTGGTTGACCAAAGTGTTATTTAGTTTTTCTATTGTGGAAAGTTGTCAATAGCAGCCTGGTGCGTGGAGTTTGGAAGTTGGTGGTATAATAACCCCGTACCTCGGTAAGCAAGGCGAAAGGCCGCGGCGCAGGCATGGTGCCGCTTCAAAACGTTTTCATACAAAATGTACGTAGGCGAAGTGTCGTGAATTATACTCAAGCTGCGCGGCGCAGGCAAGCCGTTCTTTTTTTTTTCGTTTTGCTTTCCACGCCTGCGCCACGCGCCGTCATCTTACGCCGTATGTGTATATAATTCGAGGTCGTTGGTGCGGCGCGTGATCTCTCTCCAGTCGTGACGGCTTGCTGTCCCATCGGACTATGAGAGTGAGGTAATAGAGCGCACACCTTTGTCTGCACACATACTTAGGCACTATAATATCTCCCGCTCCGATTGCTGATTTCCGCTGAGATGGGCCACAGTAATCGGAAACGGTCAGACGACTAATATTAAACTAATAGTTGTCAAGTGAATTCTGATATACTCTTTTCAGTGACGAATTCGAAACTGCATGTTCTTAATTATGAATGAAGGTTATTTGCGTAATTGACCATTCTCATTTACACGATGAGTAGGTATGCGAACAAAATTAAGTTTGTGTAGGTTTGTATGACAATGCATTTTAATGAATGATTATGCAACACTACAATCATCATTTGCCTAGCCTCTTTCCAACTATATTGTGGTCGGCTTCCAGTCTAACTAGATGCAGCTGAATACCAGTATTTTACACGGAGCGACTGCCCATCTGACCTCCATAACCCAGTTTGTACTGGGTAATACGCTACCCCTTACTAAAGACTGGTTGTCAGACTTTCGGGCCACTGACTGCCTGAAACGACTGTCAAAGATCTACAAATGACAGCCAGGGCCAACGTCTTAACGTGCTTTTCGAGGCAAGGAGGGAACTCGGTATGTAATGGTCACCTATCCACAGAACAACCTAGGCAAGCGATAATGCAACTATCACTACTATCAAAGTATTCATATTCATAACTAAATAATAATATGACATTGTATTATTACTAGTTTCGCCAAAAAAGGCAATTTTATTAGTTCCATAATGACATGCATTATTAATGTCATCTGATTTTTAAAGAGCATTTTTTGCGATTTATATTGAATGCCATACAAATAAATTATGTTGTCAATATTCCCTACTTATTTATTACCCCTCTAAACCTGTATACATAATAATCATTAACTATCTACTTTATAATATGTAGGTATTAACATCGACGAAAGTGAGTATCAATTTTATTCCTACATATAAAATTTTCTGCGAAAATCGACTTCCAAAAAGACACTAAAAATGTTTAAAATAACTTTAATTTCGGAAGTCGGCGGAAAAAAATAATACAGCCGAGTTGAGAACCTCCTCCTTTTTAGAGAAGTCGGTTAAAAAAGAATTGTTGAAGAAAGTTGTGATAGATCTGCCGACGTGACGGTAGTTTTGACAATTCAAACTCAAAGGCAAAGTTGCGTATTGTATATGCAAATGTCCTCTTCCTAGCACTAAATAGTGTCGAGAAAATATGGTGTACGTGTTTAATTTTAATAGGAGCTCGTGGCTAAATAGTCGCTCGGGTCGACTTTGAGGTTAAGCCGCGCTTGCCTGGGATGGTCCGTGGATGGGTGACCACCTATTACATACTGAGTTTCCTCCGTGCCTCGGTAAGCACGCTAAGCCGTCGGTTCCGGCTGTCATTTGTAGATCTTTGACAGTCGTCACAGGTAGTCAGTGGCCTGAAAGTCTGACAACGAGTCTTACCAAGGGGTATTGCGGTTAGCCTGGAAGCCGACACCAACATAGTAGCGAAAAAGCGAGACAGATGATGTTTTATTTTACAATACACGAAATAAAGCTGTGGATTAGTTTATATAATTTAAGATAACATTTTAAAGAGCTGTGGATTTTGTGAATAATAAATAAATAAACATCTGGGGGCCTAAAATGGAAGCTTTGTCAGAATCATAATATGAATCACGTTAAAAATTTAAAATTCTTAAAGAGTTTAAATTTTTAACGTGATTCGTATTATGATTCTGTTAGAGAAGCCATTTTAGGCCCCCTGATGTGTACAAGTTTACTGACTAAAAAGTCACTGTGGTGTCAACATCTAAAACAAAATGAAAAACAAGCTTGTAAAAATAATTAACACGATCGTAAATAAATCCAACATACATTTTGACAGTTGCCATTATTTTTTGAATGTATATTGAATCTGTGACTTTAATAACCAATCTTATATTATGTAATAATCGGAAAATTTACAGCTTAGTGGATCATTAATTAATATTTTGCATTATGCTTAGAATTATGCTGCCTTTTATGTTTTAATCGAAAGGAAATATTAATTAATATTGTAATGTTAGCGTCAAGGAAACATTCGACAAATGAGCTTTTATAATTGTGCAAATCTTACTGAGTGTAGGGTTGCCATACTAAAAAACATTAAAAAAAAACTGTTTGACTACAGTTAGGCTTTTCTGCTGACTTCACGTTTTACTCAAATGTCATTTTGACATATTGTGTACGAGTTCAAAGAGTTTACAAAGAATTTGATAGAAGTGTGATATGGAAGAGAATTCAACGTCAAAAACTGACGAGCAGTATCTAAAATAATCCTTTGACGGATAACCTTTTATTTATTATAGCACCTAGATAGGGCACAACATAACATAAAATCACGCTTATAATCCTTCAAGTGTTAAGCAGAGGTGTACCTAATAGTACACCCACATTTTCCGCCACGCCATTTATGTTTTTAAGTTCCATGTATTAGGAGGCGAGACTATTGTCGTCAACCGGGCATAAATCAAGACTCCGTAGCTGATACTGAGAAATTCCTGGTAAAAAAAAATCTTTGCCGGATCCGGGAATTGATCCCACGACCTCATGCTCAGCATTCGCCCTTGCGACCACTGGACCAAGGAGGTAGGGAGGTGAGTAACAAAACCACAAAAACGACATCTTTATCCTTCGGGAGGACATGGAAGCTTAGATTAAAAATACAAAAAAGTTTGATTTGTGAACGTACGATGTGACCTTTTTTGACACGTTTCTAGCGTAGCGTAGTATTGTACGGAAAAGCCGGTGTGTTGTCGTATTCATTTCCCTCGAGCCGAGCTGTAACCTAGACGGTTTCAGTTAAATGTACAACTGAGTTGATTCTCTAGACAGATTCATGTTGTTGTTGCATAAAACACAAGGAAATAAAACAGGGTGTAAACAGACCCTTTACAAAGCGGTCAAACTTAGAAACACTACGCAAGACAGGGGGCCTAAAATGGCTGCTTTATTAGAATCACAATACGAATCACGTTAAAAATTTAAAACTCTTAAAATGGACATTGTGGTCATAATCATAAAGATTTTTATTCATTTTAAGAATTGTAAATTTTTAACGTGATTCATATTATGATTCTGATAAAGTTCCATTTTAGGCCCCCTGTACTATACTGTGATGTATGCATTGAAAAGTCAGGGGTCATTTTGTGCTGGCAGTCCACAATCTACCACTGAGTACACGTCATAACACAACATCACGCCCTGTCACCCCCGAGGGGTTAGGCAGGGATGTACCTACCTAATACCTAATAGTACACCCACGTTTCACCAGTTGTTTTTAATCTTTTTTATGGGTGTAGGGAAAGATGAGAGCAGTGACGGCCCAGTGGTGGCGGCCCCGACTTACGAACAATAAGTCGTGGGGTCGAACCCAGTGAGGCGCAATACTTTGTGTAATTTATTTCATCACCACTTCTCTCAAAACGGTGAAGGAAAACATCGTGAGGAAACCGGCATGTCTTAGAACCAAAATTTCGAAGACATGTGACATCTACCAACCCGCATTTTGCCCGCGTGGTGGATTATAGCCCATTCCCTCTCATAGAGAGGAGGCCAAGTGTCCCAGCAGTGGGAACATTAAAGGCTGATTATGCTAGGCAAAGACGATTAAAGATTGACAGGAGGATGAAGGATCTTTCTCTCAGTTTGTACAACAAGTGTGGTTTATTGCATACCCTTAAAATTACCACAATCCTTGTTAGCAAGGGAGCTTAAACCTACTAAATTCTGGAATCAGGTTTTTTCATTAAAATGTAGCTTTTTACTTTGGTTAGGATTATTTTCATGTAACGGAAATTTTTATTAGCAAAATATTATATACATATATACATTAAAATAACCTAAAGTAACTAACTTAAAATAAACTTAAAAAATGGCGTCAAAAAACTCCTCCTCAACGCTGTCAACTGGCAATGTATCCAAGCGACTGGCGGCGTTGCTACGTTATATGGCAATGCTAAGCCTTTGGCCAAGGTAAAAGCCAGCCCTTGGGTCGTGGGATGTGTCAACTAAGAGATTTGAAATGTCTTTGAAAAGGCTGTGAGCACTTGGACCCCACGGTCCTAGAGTTTCAACCCCAAACGGCGAAAATATAGTTATCAATAAGGTTACTATATTTACGCCGCTTGTGGTTCTCTGCAGCCGCAGTGGCAGCGCCAGCACTGCACGATGAGCTTGGAAGATGAGATGGCGCATGAGTAACATATATGTGGAAAATTGGATAGTCATTTCAGCAGACGGTTGGGACTGTAATTCTTAGATCTTTGACAGACGTTACGGGTCTTCAGAGGCCCGAAAATCTGGCAATCAGTCTTGATAAGGGGTACATGCAGTAACTGGGTTATAGAGGTCAGAGAGGCAGTGACTCCATGTAAAATACTGGTATTCAGCTGGGTCTGGTTAAACTGGAAGCCGAGTCTGACTAAGTTGGGAAATGGATAAGCTAATGATGACATTGGAAATTCCCGGTTGTTTTCAAATAAAAAGCAGCAACATTCGTTTGTTTCAAAAAACAAATAAGTAGAAATAAAGATTTTATTCCTCAATTGCCCGACCGTTCAACCCTGGGATGATTAACGACATTATGTCGGCATTATAAATTCATCATTCGTCGCGTGCACGCTATATCGTGCCGCCATCGCCGTGTCGAGACGAAACGCACCACATATTGATTGCAAACTGCTTTATTACTAGCTACCAGTATTTTGGGATGTGGTGGAAATAGCGTTATGTTTTAACCGGCTCGTTGGTGGGGTCGGCCAAGTTATCTGGTTTTTCTCTCAGGGATTTCTCAGTGGCAGCTACAAAGTCTGGATTTGCGCTCGTTGATGGCAATAGACTCTCCTCCTATTACATTATAACTGGCGAAACGTAGATGTACTACATTTGAGGTACACCTCTGCCTAACCGTTCGGGGATTACGAGCGTGAATATAATAGCGTATTAAAAAGTTAGCAAAAGTTAACAAGCATTTACGAATCGTCAAGGCTTAGTACATTTTTGACTTCTCTGTTATCGTAATTACTGATAAAACGTAACCTTGGTTAGGCCTGCATCATTACTTATCTATGTCTAGAAGCGGTTCGTGGAAGGCTGTTGTGGTTGTTTCAGTCCCCTTTCCGAGAAGTTTGCGTCTTTGCGTTTTTGTCTTAGTTCTTGACATAAGAGTATCATTAGAGTGGTTTTGGTGATATTTCCTGTTAAGATTTTTTCCCAAAGTACTTACCTAATTCATGAATGAATCAATTATTCTCCGACTCACCTAACGTAAATACTTTATTGAATGCCTACCTACCACCTACTTACCTACCTACTTACGTAATACCGTGAGAATTTAGTAAAGCCATAAAAGTAGACAGGAAAGTACCCCATTTAAAAATACACCATGACGAATAGGAGGGAATTAGTAAAAGCCTCAACGAAGTAAAACTTTATTAATGTGCATTAGGGATGTCACGTAGATTATCTTGGCGGTGGCGGCAGCGGACATGGAAAATAAAAAAAGAAAAGTCTACCTTCTGGCAATCAAAATTTACAAAGGGGAAAAAGGGTGCTTTGCCAACTTTTAAGTGATTTAGCGCGCGTAATTAGCCCTTAATGTTCCCACTGCTGGGACAGAAGCTTCCTCTCTATGAGAGGAAATGGGCTATAATCCACCACGCGGGCCCATTGCGAGTTGATAGATGTCACATGTCTTCGAATTTTTGGTTCTAAGTTTGAGAGCAGTGGTGATGAAATCAATTACACAAAGTAATGCGCCTGCCCGGGTTCGAACCCACGAACTACTGCTCGTAAGTCAGGGCTGCAACCACTATGCCACCGCTGTTCTTAGTGATTTTAATGTAATAGTAGTGGTTATAATTTAAAACTGCTTCACAAAGCAAAGTAAATCATTTTTCGATTCTTCGCTGGAAGAATTGACCTCAACAGTTAATAAGCTCACAAAAAACTCTTGATCACTAGGTTCTAAACTCGAACTTTCGAGTTAAATCTCAACCACATGAAGGAGTCGTCGCTTAGACCTCCGTAAAATATTTACGAAGGCGGAGGAGAGGCTTCAGAACAGCCCTAACGTCAATTATCATTTTGGTATTCCGCACACGTTCAGCACATCTGATATTCACAAGAATGATATCATCTTCAAAGATGGCTCCTAAGGTGACATTCCGTAGACAGCCATGAACTTGATTTTAAAGATTTAGTCTTCAAGTACTACTATTAAAAATTTGTGAGGAAGGATGGCTGTTTGTTACTCTTTTACTCAAAAACTACTAAGCGGATTTAGATGAAATTTGGCTCACAGATAGTTTGTAACTTAAAGTAACACATATGATACTTTATATCGCGGTAGTATGATCCCGTGGGACAATAACCGAATTATAGGCAGGCGAAACCGCGGACATAAGTTAGTTTCCAAATAAAGCTTGTTGGAAGATCAGAGTGATATTAAACTCATGAATAAACATGAAATGCAGTTGTCAATGATGTTAGTTTATGATTATGACATTAAACATTTTCTAAAATGTGGTTTTGGTTGATCTTAAAGAAAATAAAACGATAAAAACTACTTAAAGACCATGGGTATTAGGCATTGTTTGAAACAACAATGATTGTTCCTCAAATCATCGAAAAGGTCACAAAAATTATAAAAACATAAATTGTAGCACAATCAGTGTAGACTGTTATCACCACGTTTTTACCTTCCACTGTCTTCTTTTATAATTTTCCTTGTTATATAAAAGCTTATAAAAAGATTGTGAAGATATTAGTTTGTTTGTAAGTATATATTGGTCAAATATTGCAACCGAAATTCAAACCAGTTCCTCCCAACCGCACAAACCTTTGGTTCGGGTGACAATACATTTTCATAACGGACATGACTTGATCCTGCAGCCAGGATCGCCTCCTCGCGAGAGATCTCCCCAACAGATAATAAAAAAGGAAAATACAGAAAACTTTATATAAGTACGCGTTCAATGATGATCATCATCATATCAACCCGGAATCACCCACTGCTGGGCATACACCTCCCCTTTTTTCTGTCACACTTCCCGGTTCTGTGCGTTTCTTATCCAGGTGTTTCCCGCGACTTTGACGATACGACTACGATACGACTTTGGTATCATCGAGCAAACGAGCTTTACGACGGCCCTGGTTTCTTTGGCCTAAACTTGGCCAAGTTTCAATGTTTATAGATAAACCTAATTTACTTCTTTTTATTTTAATAATAGATCGTTTAAAAAAAAAAGATTAATTTATTTCTTTTCTTCTTACGGTCACGATCCATCCTTTTATTTGTTCTTTCACTTTCTCTCCAGCAACATTCATTTTCATGACTCTTTTAGTCACTCTAAACCTAGTCATATATACTTTACAGTACAAAGTTGTAGTTTGGTTTAAATGTTGTAACATCCAAATATATAAATAAATTATAAAAAATAAAAAAAATTAAGTATCATCGAAATATCTTCAGTTTACATAAAGGGACTGTTATCTTCCCTTGACAACCCAATTATTTGAGTATTCTGATATCCAAAGGTGAATTTCGGGTTTCTAACGACCTATAACATAACAACACGCCTGTAGTCTTCGAAGGGTTAGGCAGTGGTGTACCTAATAGTACACCCACATGTCGCCAGTTATGTTTAAGTCTTATGTAATAGGGGGCGAGCCTAGTGCCAACAAACGGGCGCAAAACAGACCCCGTGACTGCTACTGAGAAATTCCTGATGGAAAAACCTAATAACTCTTTGTCCGATCCGGGAATCGAACCCAGGATCTCATGTTCAGCAGTCGTGCTTGCGACCACTCGACCAACGAGGCTGTCTGGCGACCCGTCTGTCGTAAATAGTTATTTACTATAAGGCTATAAGGAAGAAGGATGCCATAGGCAAATCATAAATCCTCTTTAATACGACACGTCATAACCACTATGTTAATATTTTTTTTTAATACCTACATTAATTAATGTCAACAACACACTTAAAACATCGAGTACTTTTAAACAAAACAGATTATTTGTACGAAATTAATTTATGTTACTGCTTGGTTGTTTATAAAGCCCCATTAAAATAGATGGACAAATTGTAACACAGCGTCCAGTACGTTTATCCAATGATAACCAAGCAAAAAACACTGCTTAAAGTGATTTTATTTTGACCTAAAGTTATAAATTGCCTGCGGCACTCTAGAATAAACATATCCACTAAGTCAAAATAAAATCACATTAATCAGTGTTTTTTTTGCTTGGATATCATTAAACGTACTGAAAGCTGTGTTAAAATTTGTCCATCTATTTTAATGGGACCTTATGTAAGTCGTAAGCGCTAATGTTGATTGAGGTTCGATTCACATTTCGGACAAAATGTTATTGGGGGCTTCAATTAGTATCAGCCTGAAATGTGAATTGGTGCCCGGCTGATGGCAATAGGGTTACAATCAAAGAGATTTAAAAGACTTATAGAGTGGACATTAGGAGTATTTTCATACAAAAATTTTGATCCCGAATATTTTCGATTTTGACCAGGGACTGAAAGCGGTTACGGTTAAAGGTTAAAATTCCGTAAAAATATATCGGTACCGATTTAATATAAATGTTGAGCTATACCGATACCGTTATAAATAAAGGCTGGGCTATACCGTTATTTAACCTTTATGGCGTTTGTACACTACTAGGCATTTTATTGTCCGGCAATCCGATTTTTGACCTAAAATAATAAATGCAAAATGCAATGTGGCATGAAAAGACGGATAAATTTGGCTTGTGCACTTGTCCGTCTTTAAAAAATACATTTATAAAAGTTATAATATTTCTACCGAAAAATACCGGTATACATTCTCAACCTCAAAATTCCGCTACTGGAAAAAAAAACAGTAAGTACCGAAATATTGCGGTAGCGGAGAATGCTACCATAATTTATGGGTAACCCAGTACTTTTTTTTTTTCAAATAACTCCAGCTCAAGCTCCTGCTCAGCCCAGAGCGGGCGCTCTGGGCTGAGCAGGAGGGAGTATCAGACTTTTACTGACTAAAACCCATCCATGTTCCTTCATCGCTTGATACTCAAATGTTACGTGACAAGTGGGGCGTATGACACGACCACTAGACAGAACGATTTGTTACTAAGTAGTAACAAGTATTGGATCATGGTTTCCTTCATCTTGTCTATTGTCTATCGCTCGTAAATATTTGAATGTCCTTGGTTGGCAGTCTACTACACGGGATATAAAACTGTCAAAATGCGGGTGCATTATAGGTACAACGCTGCCTGACCCGTCCAGGAAAACAGACGTGATATTAAATCATTTATAGCTACTAGGAAACAGACGATCATAAAATAAGTATTTGAACAATAAAAGTAAAAGGTCACGAAACGCATCTATTTAAAAACCATATTGCTTGCCTGCTGGCTATATTATTGCGTGGGAGTTAAATAAAGAATGAAAGCTGTCGTGGAATTGCATCATCTGCATATATCACTAACATTTGAATGTCCACACTGATCACGTTGAATCAAACTGTTAACCTTGAAAGTTCTAAGAGATCAAGAGTAAATAATTGACAAAGTTTTAGGCAATCATGCGAGGGAGACACGATACATCCAAGTATGATAGAAAAAGGGAAGGTCTATACTCAGACATGGATTGTTATTGGCTGGAATTATGATGAAATAAAATAAATATAATATTTTTCATTCTGGGTCAGGCATTGACATAGTTACAGAGAACAGAAGCAGTGATAGCCTAGTAGAGTGACCGTCGTACTGCCAAGTCATAGGTCTCGAGTTCAAACCCAAGACCTCTGATTTTCCGTATTCATGCGCATAATTGTACATGTATAATTATCACTTGCTCTGGTGAAGGAAAACATCGTGGAAAAACCAGCATTCCTGATAGATATTTCTCGACTGCATGTAAAGCCAAGTCAGAGACCTATGGGCAGCATAAAAACTCTGACACCAGGTTAGGCACTCACCACATGATAAAGAAGAAGCGAGGGAGAATAAGTTTCTGTATAATGTGTGTTAACGAAGCCGAAAGGCACTTGTTCTCTTCGTCATTGCGATATTTTTTTTATTCTAGACCATACCTGGGCACCTTATACGAGTGGTTACGGAGATATTGGGGATCAAAGTTCACTTATTGCTTAAAATACCTCCACGACCCCCATACTAGTCAATGTATCCATCAGTACAATGATTTCAGTTTGTTACATTGAGAAACGTGATTTTTCATTCTAAAAAAAACAATTATTATTAGAGTACAGTGAGTAAGAATGACGTCTTCGGATCGAAGCGGACCCTCAATTTACACCTTGTTTGTAAGAGGAAGAGGGCTTATTATCTACCACGTGAACTCAACGCGGTTTGGTAGATGATAGAAGTCTGACGAGTTAAAGAGAAATAAGATGGAAGACGAAGATATGCTGCTCCGACACCAAATAAATTGGGACAAAGGCAAGGCAGGAGAATGATGATGAGATGGCATAAGTCTGCGTATTTTTAGTTCTATAAAAGGCCAGGGGGGTTACTATGAAGTCTTAAAGCAGGAGTAATTCCAGTGTGGGAAAGAGACAGAGCTATACAGGTCGTCTAGCGCCATCTCGTTCCCACCTGCTTGAAGACGTCATGGTAGGCCACCAGTTTCCTCAAGATGTTTTCCATCACCGTTTTGAGAGCAGCTGTGGTGGAGACAACCAGATATATGGACTGCCTCGTTGGTCTAGTGGTCTCAAGCGCGACTGCTGAGCATAAGGTCCTGAGTTCGATTTCCGGGCAGGGTAAAAGTTTTATTGGGTTTTTCCATCAGGAATTTCTTAGTAGCAGCCACTGAGTATGGATTTGTGCCCGTTTGATGGCGATAGGCTCGCCCCCGATTACATATATTCGACTTAAAAATAACTGGCCAAAGGATATTCTTGTTAGGTACATAACTCTGCCAAACCCTTCAGACATTACAAGGCGTGATGTTACGTTGGTGCGTATGTTAATTATACCGATTGTCTTAAGTTTTTGGGTCCTACATTTAATACTGGACCATCAAGGATCGTCTCTCTGAACAGTTGAATTCTATGTAGTCTATCACTGCTTTATTTACGAAAAATAAATAAACATGACTACTCATTGTAAAAAAACTTCTGAATAATTCAATTTTAAATAAAATTATCTATTCAAGTAATGTTAAGAGCGGCCAACCCGTCATACTGTTCATACAAACGCTCGTACGTGATTATGCAGTTGTTACACATCTATCTTTGATTTTTTTTAAGTAATAGGTATTTTGCGCACTATATCTAGGTTTCAATGGTAGCAAAAAATTTTAGAAACAAATGCTGTTTCGCACAAATTTTAACTGAACTTTGGTCGTTCATAATGTACTCATAAACTGTAAAAGTAAAGAAAACATCTCGATAGAAACCTTGCACATGTAATGGAGATTCTTAATGACAAATATTTATTTCACAAACTTGTAAGACTTATTAAAAAACACGTATTTCCTGGAACAAGTTTAAGAAATTTTCGAACACTATTTTTCGTTCAATGTCATCGCGTTAGGTGGTATGAGATGTGCGGGAGACGAGATGTACGGGGTCGGGGCGGGGCAAGACGGGGGAATTGAAAGAAAATCGCCGCTGTGGCTCTGGATGAAACTACAAGTTTTTAGACCATGCTTGCGTTGACGATAGACGGACCGGGAAGGGCCCTCTTAACGGAAACTTCCGTTTCCTTGACTCCGATTGCAATTAATTATTTGGTAGAGCATTATAGAATTCATCGGTTGTTGAAAAATAAATACCTAATATATTTAAAATGTAATAAATATGTAATATGTTAGCAAACCCCATAGAAACATACTAATTTCGATTCCAGAACCTTTTTTGCGCTTAGATTTTTTTTTCTTGCTTATAAAATATAGATAATGGTTACATAATTACCTCATCGCTAGAGTGTCCCCAAAAGTAGCAAATGTAATAATAACAAGAGTCATTTAAAGTTGATGGGTGATGTCAATATCAAAGATTGCACCTGGCAACTCACTAAATTAGGTAACACCTGGGTAAATGAATAGCCGAGGAATGCTGCATTGGATTTTCAACATTTAGCTTAGCTCCGAGAGTTGAAATTCCAACAAAGCAATTACATTCAGGCTTTCATTAAAGATAGTTAATGCGACATAAAAATACCGGCCAAGTGCGAATTGGACTCGCGCACCGACGGTTCCGTACAAACTTGTTGGTCGTATCAAAATACGAATCGAATCGAATCGGTCGAATTATAAACTACTATGAATTTTTTATCAGTTTTTTTTTCCTTTAGATGTGCTGTAAGACATTGCTTCTTGTCCAATTTCATGATTCTAGGTCAACGGGAAGTACCCTACAGGTCAGGGGTTCCCCAACTTTTTCAGTTCGCGGCGCACTTACCGCAGGTTTAATATTTTGTCTCGGCCCTAGCTAGTCGAAAAAGCAGTTTTTATAATTATGTTGATACGAGAATATATATATATATCTTGGATTCATGCAAACTTTCGTCATCGTCTTCGGAAAAGTATTTCAAAAACTAATAAGTGAGTTTCAAAGGTGTTCCGTGAAAAGGGACATTAAGTATTGTGAGACAACAAGCTCACTAGATTTTTATCGAATTTAGGTATTCGATAAAAAATTATGAGTAGTTTCCGGAGAATAGTAAACTTGAGCTCCTCACATTGCCCCTCTTCACTTTCCACGACGCACTACGGCGCAGCAGTAAACACGTTGAGAACCCCTGCTGTTGGTTTTGATTCTCTTGCGAAAAATAAAAAAATATGCGACATAAACGGTCATATCGTTTGATCACGTTGGATTTTAGCTAAGTTGTTTTTCTCACAGCTGAAAGAGACCGTAGACTTTACTAGATATTTACTACGAGTTTACTAGATATTTCAACTTGATACCTCTACGCGTTTCTGAGAAAAACGGTCTTGACTGACAGACGGACAACAAAGTGATCTTATAAGGGTTGCTTTTTCATTTAGAGGTGAGGAACTCTAATAAAAGACGGGTACCTATAACCTTGAACGACAAGCAGAACAGCTAACGTTCACCTACTCGCGTAGCATAAATTTAAGCAAATATCACATGCTTTAATAATATCACATTGGGAACCAATGATTAAATGGAAATGTTATGTGAAGTTCGGACAGTCCTACCTGTCAAATAGTTTGGTGCCTAAGAATGTTTCTAGGTTCTGAGATAATGTGGTTTGAACATACGCGGAATTCTACTATACCTAGATTACTCACCTTTTCATTATATTTGAGTCTGTGGATGGATGGCGTGGGGAGAAGGGTCTATGAAGAGTTGGATGCATTGTGTGAGGAACGATATGAAATAAATTTGAGTGGATGGTTGAGAAGGAAGAATAAAAGGCAAAAACGAGTGACACCGACCCAAAGTAGCAATGTGGGTAGGAAGGAAATGTTAATTAGAGTCATATCATGATAAATGTTTTGTCGAATCATTCAATTCAGATTCTGAAAATAATTTATAGCCCGCGGCTTTAAAGGTAGGTAAAAAAAAATTATTACATTTATAAATAACTATTACGTTTATTTATTTCTCTTCCTAAAATAGTTTTTTCTTCCTGGTTCCTGTACAGATGCAAATAATAATTCACGTCTTTTAAGCTATGGAAAAACTGATGCTAAACTATGCTTGACAAAATCGCTTGCACCGTTTTCAGTCACGACGGTCAATCTCAGCGGAGATTAACCTTCGGCGGTGAGATATTATAGTGCACAAGCTTGTGCGTAGGTATACTCTCTCTTCACTCACTCTCATATTCCGATGGAACGGTAATCTGACACGACCGGAGAGAGATTAGGCGCAGGACCAACGGGTTAACATGCTTTCTGAAGCAACCTTCAAATTCTAGGCCGCTACTAAGTAATGCTTAGTGGGTAAACCCAATAATACTGGGAATCGAACCCAGGACCCCACGCTCAGCAGTCGGGCTTATGACCGCGAGACCAACGGCGCAGTTGAACTAACTTGTATAGAGGTGTTCAAGTTGGCGCTTGCAGTCGCATGGCTTCACAATAAGTAAAACACACGACGTACCTACACACTCATTCACTGCATCTACCATGGGATTGGCATCGGTGTAGCCAAAGCTTGTAATTTCAAGGGGGAAATAAAAAGTATCAATTGCATTTGGATTGTAATTAGTTATGGATTCGATGAAATTATGAACAATCCTGTTGGTAATAAGAGCAGCGGTGGCCCAGTGGTGGCGGCCCTGACTTACTAACAGTAAGTCGTGGGTTTGAACCCAGGCAGGCGCATTACTTTGTGTAATTTACTTCATCACCATTGCTCTCAAAACGGTGAAGGAAAACATCGTGAGGAAACCGTGACATGCCCTAGAACCAAAAAACAACGAAGACCAACCCGCGCTGCGTCCGCGTGGTGGATTATAGCCCATTCCCTGTCATAGAGAGGAGGCCGGGAACATCATAGGCTGATTATGCTGTTGGTAATCCTACTGAAAATTAATTGACATAAATGGACTGTGTGACAAGTTGTGTGGCCAGGAAAGAACTACTGAGAAGAAGGCTGGTAAGGGAAACAAAACACGATTTACTGCGCGACCCCTATGAATTGGGATTAACGGGTGAAGTCAATAATGTATGCTGTTTTCCTCGTGAAATTGAACTTAGTATTGTCTATATTCTACCTACACCTTTAAAAAAAGACATCCAAAAAAAACAAAGGAACGTTATTTTTATTCGAATGAACGTTATTAATTAGTTTTTAATCCTTTTTCTCCACAGAAGCTAATGAGATTCTAGCCAGTTTTATGAATAATCTCCCAATTAATTTTATTATCGTTTTGTTAATAATTAAATAATATTCAACTCGCGATTCATTTTGGGGAAAACTATGGAACGATAAAGACGTTTTACTGATTCTGTACTCTCTCTCTGACTTTCGTTTTTGGCACCAGTTAAGGAGTGATTGGATTGAATTCTGGCATAGTCAGAACAATGTATGTTTTCAAGAATAAGAGTCACGACGAGAGCCACTTGCGACGCTAAAAAGGAGGCGAGAAAAATTATGTTCGGGCTTATACAATTTTGTAGTTCGTAATATTCTGGGTGCAAGGCGCGGCGATGGCAGGTGGAGTAAAGCTATGACCGATTGGCATCCAAAGGCCGGAAAAAGTATTGGTTGGACATTGTTGCCATTGCGGGAATATCCTGGATGAGGCTGGCACGAGAACGTGGAGCTTGGCACAAGCAAAACAAAGAGTGACAAAAACGACACAAAGAGACGCCTATACCCAGCAGTGGCTGAAGTCGTGCTGTGGTTAATGATGATGAATATTTTGAACGCCAAATCAGTTAAACTGATTCATTTTGAGGTCTATCTGGCATACAGTTCCCAGCACAGGTTTCTTCTGTTTTTCAAACACCCACAGGTTTAGCGTCACGTTAAAAGATTTAATGTATTCATTGTATTCAAGCACGCGCCTTAATATTATTATATAGAGCACCGGTTTATTAGAATTCAGCGGTCACAACTTTAGTCAAATACTATAATATTATGCATCTTAAAGTGCATCTCCGAATAATCTGCATCACATTTATAATCGTTGACCAATGGCTGTTCAAAAAAACGAATAAAACCACTTCATTTCTATTCTGGACGTTTGGTATATAAAGACGGTTCTCTAATACTTCATTCAGATTGAAACAAAAAGTTGACATCCCAATAGCAAAATGGTAAGCATTGTCTTTTTTTTGTTAACTATTAAGTAGTAATAAAGTGCAGTAATAAAAATAACCTATTTTTTGTTTTTCTAATTTAATTAATGTTTATTTTTTCCTTTAAAATCAACCTAGGTGCTCTTTTATTTCTATAACATAACATCCTTGTAGCTATTTCAATTCTGTTTTCTTTATTGTCTTATTTTCAAGTTTTAACTTGTCCAATAATAAATATATATAAATATAATAATAAAATTGGTCCCATTGCAAAAAAGATTATTTTCGTCGTTCGTTATACTAACTTAACTGCTAATCATTCTCATTTTAATATTTTTTAAACCCTCTTCCAGAAATTCCTAGTAGTTCTCGCAGTAGCGGTCGCGTGCGCAAGCGCCGACGTCTCCCACGTCGTCAGGGATGAGTCCAACGCGCCTGTGGTCAAGAACGACTACCAGATAAACCCCGACGGAGCTTACCAGTACGCATATGAGACCGGCAATGGAATCTCCGCTCAAGCACAAGGAGTCGTGACGAACCAGAACTCGGTACGCTATTTTGAACTCTATTAACTAAACAGTAGGTATAATGCAGAGCGGTTCTTTTGGCTCCTGATTAACATTATCAGGAGTGCGCTATTGGTTTACATTTGTGTAATTTTCTGTGGAAGTAAAATTGAAATTAAAAGATGGCGTTGTCAGTGCCAAACATGCACTGACAACCAAAGAACCATGCAGGACAGTAGTTCAAGGTGACGCTGCTTGCCAAGAAAAAAATGTATCGGTATGTCAAACTTGGTATATTTATTTTAATTCTGTGTTTTCCCACCTACTTATATAAGTTGGATGAAGTGTACCAGATTACAGGGCTAGGCATGAGTGAGAATCGCAGTATCAAAGCGTTCGTATGATTGTCTAAAACGACTTCCAATAACTTCCAACTTGATTGACAGCGACCCTCTGACTAAAGTTATCGGTTGCTTATTTAAGGTGGATACGCAAGGGTAGCCCGCGAATTTTTTTTTTTTATGTTTACTGCAATTTGCAGGTCAGTGTCAGGTTGTATGTTGATGAAAATATGAATCGCGCCAGTAACACATATAGAGTTAATCTCAAAGAGTGACTTTTTCATGAAATAGCTATTGAATGTGATTATATGAACTTGTAGAGCTATATAGATGACTTGAATGATTACAATAATTCTGTAACTCCATAAGTGTTACTGGCGCGATTCATATTTTCATCAACATACAACCTGAAACTGACCTGCAAATTGCAATAAACGTTAGAAAATTTAAATTTCGCGGGCTACCCTTGCGCATCCACCTTAAGTTCCATTTTTGACTTTTCTATCATTGATAAAATGTGGCCTATACATAGGCCCTCTGGATACTTGACATTTATAACTGCATAGCGTCTCCCATATTTAATTTGCAGTGGCGTTTTATACAAGGTGTAAACAAACCCCTTCACTAAGCTTTCCACCAAGCATTTTGCAGATTAGACTTAGTGAATACGCAAATATTATTGCTGGTAAACGACTTGGATCATGGAAGTATTTAAAGTAAAGTTTTAGCATTAAAAACTTTTTTTTAACTCGTGAAAAAGTTGGAACTGTGATTTTCGTAACTAGAAGGCCCCGAACTAAAAAAATATCACAATGACGGGGAAATCAAGTGCTTTTGGTCATCGTTAAGGGTCTTTTTTACACCCATTATTACAGCCACATCAGGTTGCAATTCCAAACAAAGTATAAGAAAGTTATGTAGAAAGGCTTTTATAATGCGGCGCTGCCTGCTCGAATAAACCTACGTCAGCTTAAAGTTTACGGCACGGTTGGCGCAGTGGCTAAAAGATTGACTGCCGCGCTGCGGATCGCGGGTTCGATTCACGCACGAAACAACTATTTTTATGGGTCAGGTGTACTGGCCTACTTGTTTGCGCTTTTGAGTTTAAATATTTTAAACGCACCCACGATACTGGGGAAATTTTTAGTGCGGGCAAAAGTTAAAAAAATATACGTCAATTCATTTATTACATAAATCAGTTCATTCATTCAGGCTACAGTATAATCAGCCTATAATGTATCCACTGTTGGGACACGGGTCTCCTCTCAGTGAGAGCAGGCAGGCTGTAATTCACCATGGGGTCCTGGTGCGGGTTTATGCTAACCACCAGTAAAATTCCTTTTCCATAGTAGGCTAAAAGCAATTGACACCTAAATTGAGATGCATTTATTTCCAATTCAATTTAATTCACAAAAGTTAAGGACACCACTGCATTACGTATGCATAGCTAAATGGAATCCGCCTAAAGACTTAGTTTTATGTAAAATGTTACACCAAAATGTATTTCTAGAATTATGATTTTGTAAGGTTAAAACAATCTCGATGCAAAATATCCTTTAGTTGTGTTTCTGATGGCATAACAAATTTAAGTAAAGTTAAGATAGAACTCGAGTCGCCGCCGAGAATTGCAATCATAATAAATATATTTAGGTATTAATTTAGTTATCGTCAACTATACAGAGTGTAACAGGACCCTTCACGAAGCTGTCAACCAAGCATTATGTACATCAAACTAAGTAACTCTACGCAAAAATGATTGCTGGAAAACGACTTTTTTTTGGGTGAAAAATCACGTTTCACGGAAGGACTCAATGTAACGGACTCAAAACATTGTGCTGATGGATGAATTAAATAGTAAGGGGGTCGTGGGGGTGCTTAAAGTAACAATCTTACATTAAAAACATGTAATTAAAAAAAAACTTG
This sequence comes from Eugnorisma glareosa, assembly GCA_947578425.1. Taxonomy (NCBI): domain Eukaryota; kingdom Metazoa; phylum Arthropoda; class Insecta; order Lepidoptera; family Noctuidae; genus Eugnorisma; species Eugnorisma glareosa. The sequence goes on from OX387973.1 coordinate 6,699,099, forward strand.
TGAAAACGTTGGAACTTTGACCCCCAATATCTCCGTAACTAGAAGGTTCCCAGGTATGGTCTAGAACAGGGATTCCCAAAGTGGTCGATATCGACCCCTTGGGGTCGATATCGGTTTCCTAGGGGTCGACATAAACGAAAACTGATTATGGGGGTCGACGAGGTCTAAAAATCGACCCCTATTACATTAACACAAGTTCTTATTTAAAACTTTCAAGATAGGTAGGTAGGTACTGTATTGTTTATGTTGTGTTACGTGTACTAAGAATAATTAATATTTATGTAGGAAATAGCATTGTTGTAGTAATATAAAGCCTCAAGTTCGTACAAGATGAAAAACTCGGCAAGTCAGTGTGGACAAGTTTGTGCAAGATAATGAGTTCGAGCGTACGTCTTTCAGGCGCGTTTTGACTTGCTCTCTATTTGACGCTTGCGCGATTTAACACGAACGAATTCATGATCAAGTTGCAAGTCCAAACATGTTCCTGATATTTTACTATTTAACGAGGTTGCACTTAGGTTGAAAGTTCACCCATCGCCCGGTAGGGGCAGCCCCAGCCGCCTCTGGCTGGTCATCATCCGCTGGGCTTCACCCGGGGCACCGGGAGTTCCACCTAGCGGTGACAGACCGCCGAGGCGGCGTGAAGATACGGTTAACACCGTGGCGCCTCTACCGTCACAATTTGACACTAACTCACAGGCGAGCGGCGCAAGCGCGCTCGCCATTGGCCGAGGCCTACACGGCCGCCACAGCGACGGTGCCCGTACGTTTACGGGCACAAATGATACCGCGGGACAAAGGGCACAGCCCATACCCCGCCAGCCGCATCCCACTACTGGGAAGCAGCGAGTTCCCCGAACGTTGAAAGTTCATTTGCGTTTTGAAATTCGTTGGAGCTTGAACGATAATAACTCATATAAGTACTCATTTATTTCAAGAGATTACAAAGTTATTACATAGCTAAATTAAGTGAAGTAAAGTGACTGAAAAAGAATTTACAAAATGCTGAGCTCCCTACGCGAGTTAATAGCGTAACCACACAATATCTGCAGTTTATGAAAAATTAACAGGGTAAGTACCAAACAGTTTTTATCCGGCACAGCGCATCAGCATTGCCCCACTGCACACTGTGTGATAGTGATCAGTTGAGCTATCTGTAGATTGTTTGCAACAGTTTGCAGTTGCCTCAGTTGTTTCAATTGTAAAAATTTACCAGTAAATTTAACAGTTTATTAGGTATTGTTTTTAATTTAGGTACTTAGTTTCTTATTTTTTTATTTGCAGGATTACTGAGAGTTTTATGATGGCGGACACGAAAAAAAAATGCAGACAATACAGTTTGGACTACTTGAAGTTCGGATTTATTGCATCTCCATCAAATCAACACTTGCCGATGTGTCTCATATGTGAAAAAGTATTCAGTAACGATGCCATGAAGCCTTCAAAAATGGATGACCACTTATCGAGAGTACATGCTGACAAAAAAAGTAAGCCCTTGACATTTTTTCAAGCACTTAAAGAAAAACTAGACAAAAGGCCATCCATAAGATCGATGTTTGCGTCATCATCTATTAAAGACGATGATGGTTTACGAGCGTCCTATAATATATCTTTACTAATAGCGAAGTCGGGGAAACCCCACACAATTGGAGAGCAGCTTATCTTACCAGCCATTGCGGAGGTCCTTAACAATGTATTGCACAAACCCGCACATGATATTTTAAAGAGAATACCTTTGAGCAATAACACCGTTCAGAGACGCATAGACGAGATGGGACGCGATGTGGAAAACATTTTATGCAAGTTCTTACAGACCAACAGATTCTCTCTCCAGTTGGACGAGTCTACATTACCCGGCAATGAAGCTCTGTTGTTAGGATATGTTCGATATATCAAAGATGAAAATATGTGCCAAGAACTGCTTTTTGCTACATATTTAGAGACTGATACCAGAGGAGAATCAATTTTTCAGGCCGTGGAACATTTTTTTACTGACAAAGCTATTCCATGGAAGAACATTGTTTCTGTTGCGACTGATGGTGCACCGTCTATGGTTGGTCGTCATCGTGGTTTTATAGCTCACTTAAAGCGACAACTGCCTGATGTACTGGTCATTCACTGCGTGATTCACAGGCAGCATTTAGTAGCAAAAAAGCTGAGTCCTAGATTGTATAAGTCTTTACAATATGTAATAAATGCTATCAACAAGATTCGAAGCAATTCTTTGAACTCTCGGTTATTTGCTCAGCTATGTGAGGAAAACGACGAAGTCTTTACTCGATTACTTCTTCACACTGAAGTTCGCTGGCTATCAAGAGGCTCTTGCTTAGAAAGATTTTCAGCCGTTTTTGAATCTGTGTTGGAGTTTTTACAAGAAAAAGATCCGAATTTGAAAGAAAATCTGAACAATTGTAAAACAGATATTTATTACTTGACTGATATCTTTAGAATGTTCAACAAAGTTAATTTGCAGCTGCAGGGTGACGATCTTAACTTGATTAAAACAAAATCAATAATATCGGCCTTCGTGGGTAAACTAATCCTTTATAAACAAAATTTAGGCAGAAAAGAATATTCGCAGTTTCTGCATTTGTCAAAATTACCAGAAACGCTTCAAGATGATGACATTTTATTATATGTCACTCACTTGGACGCATTACACAAGGATTTTACGGAGAGGTTTGAGGATCTTTTAAATTTACAAATTCCTCAATGGATAATAAATCCGTACAATACCACAGCCATAGAAGAAGCCAATGTGATAATGCAAGAAGAGTTGATTACCATCAGCACAGACGAAGAGCTTAAGCAGAAGTTCAACCAAGGCTATCAGAAGTTCTGGTTGCAACGCAACATTGAAACACAGTATCCTACATTGTGGAACATTGCTGAAAAATACCTTATCGCTTTTCCATCATCATACCTAGTTGAAAAAAGCTTCAGTGTGGTAACAAACATTTTGACGAAACAAAGAAACCGTTTGAAAATCAACGAACGTGGAGATTTAAGGCTGCAACTCACCAATATTGAACCGGATGTAGCTAGATTGGTAGATCACCAGGTTCATCCATCACACTGAATGTTTTATTTTCTCTTTGCGAATTAATACTTTTTTAAATATAATTTCCTACCTACTTAAAATTCTTTAAGTACCTAATTTGTAATAATCGTTATAAATTAAACTTGATATTTACTGAATTGTATGTCTTTTTATTTTGTTAAATTTTGATACGAAAATGAAGTCAATTTTACTCACTTAACCAAGTGCAAAGTTTTCCAATTGGTACCTTAGTACCTAGGTATTTTGTGTCAATAGGAAAAAACTAAAGATAGGCCCCCTTATTCATAATAGTCTGCTAACTTAAAGCATTGCTAATTCTCACTCTGTCTTCTTCTATTGACCTAAGTCAGAATGAAAAATAACACACTGTAGCAGCTGTTTTAAGTTAGCGGACCATTATGAATAAGGGGGTTGATCTTAAAAGTAGGTAATTTGGCCATGGGGGTCTGAGGTAACAGTTCATTTTGGAAAAGGGGTCACTTGTCCAAAATAGTTTGGGGATCCCTGGTCTAGAACAACAAAAATATCGCAATGACGGGGAGAACAAGTGCCTTTCGGCTTCGTTACGGGTCCTGTTACACCCTTTGTAGACAAAGCCGAGCATAATTGTTACAACTGCATGCATTATTAGTATTACGCACTATCGATCAACACGCACTATCAATCTATGCTATTTCAAACAATTTTGTTTTTGTATTGTACTGTGTGAGTCTAATAAATACTTTTTCCTTTTTTTTTCTTATCGCAGCCTTAAATTCGCAAAGTCAAAGTTCACGTCGCAAAGACTTTCTCATCTAAACAATAATCAATTCAACTGCTTGTGAGACCATGAGCGTCGGAGTTGCAACGTGACGCTTCTAAGAGGTGTCAATATTGATGTTTCAACCACTTTAAGTTTGCAGTTCAAGGTGGCGTTATTTGTCAAATGCATCAATATGTCAAACATGGTACAGACGCCAGCACACCAAGTTACTACAATCTGTCAAATTTCTTTAATAGATTTTCAACTTTATCGCTAAAGCATTAGGTTCAAGGTTGGTTAGGAAAATTTGACAGTTTCGAGTAGACTGATGTGCTGGCAGCTGTACATTTATTTTAGTTCTGTTTTTTCCCGCTGCACAGTTAAGTTGGTTGAAGTGTACCTTATTTAAGGCGGAATCCGGAAGTATTAATAGCCTTAAAAAAAATGTTAAAAATTAAATAGGAAATACTTAAACCAAATTAACCCTTTTCCTTTTCCTAATACAGATTCACATTCAAAAAGCATATCCAGTTTCAATATTTCTTAAATAAAATCTTTTTCTAATGTTGAGTGACAAAAGTTATGTTTAGTGTCATTAGAAATAATTGAAAAGATTTCAGATGTGTTTTTAAAATGACCAATAAGAATCGAACCAGCACATTTTTATTATCTGTCAAAACAAGCAATTCATTACAGCCACAACGAACCAAAAAGTAGATTATAACAAAATCATTAGCTCTAATGTTAATGACGGGATTGCAACAAATTAGATATAATAATTCATAGATACTGCAGAAGTTCAATGCCTTAACCTTGCAGGTGAAGGGTTTCATATAGCCCGGGATTTATAAACATTACTTGACTTCCTTTGTCTTAGACTTGACGTCTCTATCTCGCACTGACGGTTTTGCAGCTGCGCGACAGTACGAACAGTGCTAAGCCAAGTACGTTCTAAGTTACAATCATAGATCACGGTCTTACATTAACCACTGATGCCACCCGTCTAGACAAAATCACCATTTGACGTCGTGTCAAGGCCCAAATATATGTTAACTATATGTTAAATTAATGCAAGGAATACTGAGAATATATTTAAATTATATTGATCGTTAAATAAAAGCTTTGGAGACCTTGTCGCCAGTAAATAAATTGATGGGAACTAGTTTTTGTGTCACGTTCCTACCACGTGTGATCGTCGTAATTGACAGCAGGTATTCAATATTAACTTATTGTCTATTTCTATACAAAGTCTAAATTGAACAAGGAAGGGTTTGGATGTAAATTATCTTTTTAATTTCGTTTTCGCATGGTTTATTGTTTTGATTATTTATGTCATTCGGAGTTTTGCTAGAATCCAGAATCAATCTATTACGACTGCTACCTATCAATACGATTGTCAAAATTCAACTTCATCATAGATTATAATTATAAGTTTGTACTTGGCCCGCGATTTTATCCGCATAAATTGTGATAGCTCGGGTAATATGCATGATATTAATACAATTTATATCCTATAGCATCCACAGATAATGTAGCTTTCCGCCAAATATTTTTTAGAATTGGATCATTTCTTTCGGAGATTACCCCCTACCACAGATAAATAATACTTCGTCCCCTACATAGAATCTTACAAACAATAATATTAGTAAAGAAGTATAGATAATCTTGTTAAACAACGAAGACATGGTTTTTCTGCCCTTTATTGTTAAACTTTAGGCTTATCTTATGATATTGTAGCAATTCACCTAAAAAATGACGTTCAGGCAAATATTCGTCTACTCTACTTAAATTATTTTTTGTATTTTCCAGGAATACCCAAGTCTCGAAGTGAGCGGCGCTTACCGGTACACCTCCCCCGAAGGTCAACCCATCGAGGTGACCTACGTTGCCAATCAACTCGGATACAATGCTCAGGCAAGTTGACACATGGGACCAATACAAAAAAACAAAAATCAAAGCATTTATAATTAGCCAGTTACAGGCACTTTTGAATTGTCGAAACAAAGACAAAAATGAAATGTAGCTACAGTCCCAGTCACAACATACAAAAGGCTTAAAAGTTTCAATTGCTTATACTTCTTTGTTGCATCGTTGTAAATTACTATCACCACCCCAGTCGGCAAGGTGCTAGCTGGGTGGCTGTCCAGGGAGACCTACATTAAAAATCTTGGAGGTTGTTAAAGAAACGTCATCTGTCAGTGAGTAGTCAAGCAAGCAAAAATAAGCCACATGACACCATATGATTCTCATCTGATATTTTCTACATGTTCATGTTTATACCAGCCAATTAACTCTCAATCTAAATACTTGGTGAGGATCGCTAAAACCTGGTGTGCCCGCCTTAGGACTGAAAGCTAATGTCATACTATTTATTTCAAATAAGCAATTGAAAGGCACTTTTTAACGTCAATCTTTTTAGACTGTGAATAAAACTGATTCTACTTGTCCATTCATAGAGGTGTTTTTGTATGGAAAAAAATAGGAAAACTAAATAATAATAATAAATAAATATCGCTGGACATTACACACAGCGCCATCTAGGTGCCTCACTAAGCAACGAAGCTTGTATCGTGGACACCAGATAGTTGATAATACTACATATATACTTTTTGTTTGTAAATACATATTTATTATACATATAAACATTCATGACTCGGAAACAAATGTCCACGCTCATCACACAAATATTTGCTCCTACCGGGATTCGAACCCGGGACCCTAAGAACGTAAGGCAGCCTCACTACTGCCTCGCCATTCGGGTCGCCGCAATTACTTTTGCAAAATGTTTAACATTATTATGTATGTACCTGGGGCCTTAGTCTGCTATTGCAATAGTGTCAGAATGGTCTATAATTGATTTAATAAGGCCCCTAGCCCAGGGCGTATTGAAGCGCGTTCGAAACTCGTTTGACGTGCGTACAAAGGATAATTCGTCTGCGCGGGGCCTTATTAAATCAATGATAGACCATTCTGACACTATTGCAATAGCAGACTAAGGCCCCTGGTCAGAAGAATTTCCCTTGTTACTTGTCATTAAAATAGGCAAGACATAGCAAGCTAACACTGTTATTGCAACTGTTCTAAGTATTTTCTTCTTGATTTCACAGGGTAGCCACCTCCCCGTACCTCCTCCTACTCCTGAGGCGATCCTCCGCGGTCTGGCCTACATCGCTGCTCACCCCCCACCAGCTGAAGGTGTCCTGAAGGTTCAGCCCAAACCCGCCTACGGTTAAGAAGATCAGCCCGTCAAAAGACCACGCTTGAAGCTATTACAAACTGTACTGCCATTTTGTAGTCAATAAAGTATTTTTGTTTTGAGTATTAGTATTGTATTTCTATTAATATTATCCACCGTGTCTTAGAAAGCACGTACGCCGTTGGTCCTGCGCCTGATTCCTTTCTTATCGTGTCGATTTGCCGCCAAGACAAGTCGGCGCACACACATCTGTAGCGGTACCTACTATAATGAACAAACACGTTAGACAAGCGCGCTTGGAGGCGCGACTTGCCTTTCAGAATTGGGTGTTATGTGGTGAACCGAAAGAGGGTTGTATGTACGATACCATGAGGGAAACAAAACGGGTTTTTAAAAGTAAACTTAAGTGGTGTCAGGAAAACAGAGAACAAATAAAAATGAATATTATAGCATCTTGTCACAGAGAAAAGGATTTTGGCAAGTTTTGGAAACACACCAATAAACTGAGCGGCAGGTCGAGCCTTCCTGCGAGTGTGGAGGGTGTTAGTGAGTCTGCCTCTATAGCCAATCTCTTTAAAAATCACTTTGCAATGAAGTCCCCTCTAGGGTTAACTGGAGAGTCATTGTCTACAGTAAGGGAGCCAACAACGAAATCATCGCTGGTTAGGGTTACGGCTAAAGAAATAGCTGCAGTGTTGAGAGACATGAAGCGCGGTAAATCACCTGGGCACGATTCTCTGAGCATAGAGCATCTGCAAAATGCAGGTGTTCACATGCCCAGAGTGCTGGCTATGTTTTTCAACTTCTGCTTCTCACATACTTATCTGCCTGAAGATCTGATGAAAACCTTAGTTGTGCCGATTATAAAAAATCGAACTGGAGACGCGTCGGATATAAATAACTATAGGCCCATATCGTTGGCTACGATCATTGCCAAGGTTTTGGACAGTGTGCTTGACAAACAGTTATATAAACATCTGTCGCTTCACGATGCCCAATTTGGCTTCAGAGCGGGTCTTTCGACTGAGCACGCGGTACTTTGTCTCAAGCACACTGTCAGATACTACACCGACAGGAAAACTCCCGTGTACGCGTGTTTTCTTGATCTCTCGAAAGCCTTCGATCTGGTGTCCTATGGTGTTTTATGGAAGAAGCTGTACGAGGATACAACACTTCCCGGTGAGATGATTGAGTTGTTTAGGTATTGGTACGGCCATCAGACAAACATGGTGAAATGGGCAGGCTCGCTATCCGATCCGTACGGGTTGGAGTGCGGAGTCAGACAGGGGGGTCTGACTTCACCGAAACTCTTCTGTTTGTACGTAGATCGGCTGATTCGTGAGCTCAGCAATACTATGGTAGGCTGTTCCATTGACGGAACACTCGTCAATAACATCAGCTACGCCGATGACATGGTGCTGCTGGCCCCATCGATCAGCGCCCTCAGGAAACTCTTATCTGTCTGTGAGCGATATGCGGAGGCCCAAGGTCTCAGATATAATTCGAAAAAGAGCGAGTGTCTGTTGTTCAAGGCAGGCACTAAAGACTATCGCGAAGTGCCACCTGTCACACTCGGTGGGATTGAGTTGCAATGGGTGCAAACTTTTAAATATCTGGGGCACTGGGTCACTGCAACGCAGACGGATGATGTTGACATGGAGAGGGAGCGTAGGGCGCTGTCAGTCAGGAGCAATATGTTGATCCGTAGGTTCGCAAAGTGCTCGAGGGGAGTGAAAACTACTCTGTTTAGGGCATACTGCCAATCTTTTTACACCAGCAGTCTATGGGTCGACTACACGCAAAAGGCTTACAGCGCCTTACGCGTCCAGTACAATAACGCGTACAGGGCGTTGCTGGGGTTGCCACGACACTGTAGCGCATCAGGGATGTTCGCAGAGGCACGTATAGACGACTTTTACGCAATCATGCGAAAGCGTGTTGCCTCCTTGATGCGGACGGTGCGGGGCAGCGCCAACAGCCTCTTGGTCACTGTGGCCGATAGGGCGGAAGGTCTCATTCTCAGACACTAGACCACAACACTGGTACTACCTTCAAATCGTGCCTTGAAATAAATAGTGTTTCTTTGAATTCTTGCCTAGTTGATCATAATTGCCCTTTATTTATTATTTATTTCCTTGTATTTCCTGAATATTGTATAATTATTAATGATTTTGACATGATTAATGGTGATTTTGACATATTTTTAATGATTTTGACATTATTATTATTAATTATTTTGACATTATTAATACCTAAATTATTATCAAAATTTTATGTACCAAATATTATACACTAACACTAGTGTTTAAGATGTGTGTATTACTAACATATTGGATTGAATGATCTGACAATAAATGATTTATTATTATTATAATACCTCCGGCGTCGATGGCTAGAGGGACGAAATTTATATAAGGTGTAAACAGATCCTTCACGAAGCATTCTGTACATCAAATTAAGTAACTCTATGCAAAAATGTCTACTGGAAAACGATTTTGTGGCCGGGGGCCACGTGGTGGCCCCCGGCCACCGTAGGCGCGGGCCTGTGGACGGTGAGCTATGGGCTAGCTCGCCGTCCGTCCGTCTTATGACGACAGGCCGTGTCGACGACGCGTTCCTGTTCCAGGCGCGCCTCAAAGAGAGTCAGCAAACAGGAAGGGGTCCGAAAGGACCGATGCCTACCAGGGTTGCGGGACTGTTCGAAAGAGATACCGCGGCCCTGGAACACAAAGGGCAAAGGAAGGAACATGGATGGGTTTTAGTCAGTAAAAGTCTGGCACTCCCTCCTGCTCAGCCCAGAGCGGGAGGGGTTATTTGATGACTTCCCATCCGAAAAAAAAACAAAAAAAAAAGGGTAGGTATTTAAAGTAAAGTTAAAAAAGGTCTTTAAATAAAGTTGGAACTCTGCCAATATCTCCGTAACTAAAAGGTTCCCAGGCAATTTCCCAGGTATGATCCAGAACCAAAAATATATCGCAATGACGAGGAGAACAAGTGCCTTTCGACTTTGTAATTGTCTTTTTACACCCTTTTTTTTGGCACAAAAAACAGTAATACTCGCATGTAAAAAACGCACTCTATCGTCCACGGAATAATAGCGAAAGGACATTGTTTGGCGTCCGTACATTTCGCCTAAGTACCAACAGAGATGTGAATTTACTTTCTGTGTTCTAACTAATGAATTAATTCTATTGAAACTAAATTAAAATCACGGACACTTCTGAGAATTGTAAAAAAAATCCAAAACACTTTCGGTATTTGAGTTTATATTAACGCCAATAGAAACGTAATAATTGCGAGTGACAAAATAAAGAGGCTGTCATTCTGTCATTACTATATCAAATGTCAAAGTGTCATCTGTCAATTCATCGACTGTCAATGTCGACGTTGCTCGTTTCACATAGCGCTTTTAATCGCTTTATGGTTCTGTTTGTAACTAAAAACCTCATTCAATAAAAAAAAACTAATGGCACCCGCACCGGGGAATAAGACAGAAGGAAGTGAATTACTTTTTAAAATGTTTTCAAAATTATGAAGTGTCCGTTCTATTGTAATAATTGTAATGTAAATTATAAAAAGAACTAGTAATTATAGTAAAGGTTTCGTACGTGTTGATGCATAGGCCATTTTTTACAATGTCGTCTAATTACTATCACCAGAATCTAACATTGCTCTGTAGGACATAGGTTCTCCAACTGCTTTCCATTGAGCACGATTCTCGATTCTGACTCATCCATTCGGTACTGACCCCACGAAGATTATCGCTGCCCTGGGCCTGACGGAACCATACTGCGTTTATCCTTTTGCGGTCCCCAACGTATAAGGATAACTAAACCATAGGAACCTTAAGGATAAGTGGCAAAAGAGGCCTTTGCCCTTGAGTGGAACACAAATAGCTAATAATAATGGTCCTAAGGTATATTATCTTAGGATCATTCAACTTAGGACTCAGCGATCATTGTGCCGATAGTCGTATCACCCCATGGCTTAACTGCTAAGAGCCTCGATCAATACCTGAGGAGGCTCTCGTTAAGCAGCTGGATTAAGAGCTTGATCCAGAAAGCGGTACTTCCTCTCTCAGGAGCCCTGACCGGTAGCTTGTTCCCGATACCGGTGGGCTATATTTTTTTTATTTTTTTTATGGAATATTTAAAAATGTAAATAATTTGTAAAAAGATAACTAAAGGAAATAATAACGTTAGCAACATTCAAAAGTTTGCAACAAAAGTGACAAAGTGAGCAAAGACACTCTTTAACAGTTTAACTGGATATTTGAAATTAAGCATGACTAGCGAAATGTGACTACTATGTGTAGGACATCTCTGTCTAACCCTTCGGAGATTACAAGCGTGATGATACACAAACTCAAAAAAGAAGTTTACTGGTATACCGCAATACAACCATCGATTCATCGATAGTTATGAAACATTCTTGATATTGATAGCCCAAAATTGATTATTTAAGATGACAAACTCGGCTTTGTGGACATGAAACTATCTCAACTTTGCACTTTGGGTCTTACGAAACGATACGATGGTACATTTTATCTTCTTTTTGTGAAACGTGTTTTGTGTCGACAAAAGAATGTATTTTAGGAGCAGCAACTATGTTATTGAATGTTATTTCCTCATTACACGGTTGAATTGGAGTTTTGCTTGCGCTTGGCTAAATAATAACGTCCGCACGTGTCGATCTTCAAGGATAACCCGTGCTTGCGTGGGTCGGTCTGTGGATGGGTGACCGCCCATTACATACCGAGTTTCCTCCGTGCCTCGGAACGTACCTTAAGCCATTGGTCCCGGCTGTCATTTTTGTAGATCTTTGACAGTCGTTACAGGTAGTCAGTGAACCGAAAGTCTGACGAACAGTCTTACAAAGGCCGTATTACCCAGCACTAACTGGATTGTGGAGGTTAGATAGCCAGCTCAGCTAATAAGGGAAAAGGCTAGGCAAATGTTGACGGTGGAATTTATCAGTGTAGTAGTTTGGACTACAACGCTGACAAATTCCTGATGGAAAACTCCAATAACACCTTTTCAATGCACTTCCTTGAAAACTGGTTCTTATCGCACTACGATTAGGTTCAATATGCAATGTATTTCACACGCGTGGATATTTTTCATTTATCACAATTATAAATAAACATGTTTAAAAAATACTTTTATTAACCAATTAACATTTCTCAGTGTTCTAAATTCAAAAATATTAGAATTTTCTATTTTTCATATTAGGCCGTTTAGCGGCTTCGGACCTTTGCTTCTCCTTTAACCTGGCGTAAGCAGAGCGGGGGAAAATATCAATTATTTTATTTCTTCGAAAGTGTACTGAAGAAAGTCCGTTTTAAACACGTGGGCATTTGTTACTGCAGTTCTTCGATTCTTTAGCAACCTCGCCTGCGACTCAGCTGTAAATTGCGCTTCGGTTGCAATAACAAAGTTTCCTCACTTGTGTCAAAATGTACTTTGTCGAATCGAATCGAACCCAGAACCTCACGCTTAGTTATAGCGCTTGCGAAGACCGCTAGATCAACGAGTTACACGTGTTACGAGGTAACCTTGAAAGTCAACTCAAATTTTACGTAAATTATATTCAATCGCGGCTTACCCAACATGATTAAATAAACACGTACGTAGACGCGCATGTGACTATGAACTGTAATCTCAAACACTTATGTTACTTTAGTTAAAAGTTTTATAAGAATCTGACGTATCCAGCCAGATTGACTCTTCAGTCATGTGGTCCTCAATAAAAAAAAGGAGATAAAAGATGCTGTTGTGCCGTTTTTTATGTTTATTGTTGTTGTAAGGTGCGTCTCATTAGTGCAGAAGAAACTGCTTTTCTTTCATTCTATATCATTCAAAGCGTATACTTATTATATGCCATTGTGATGAAAGGATTACCTAATCGACTACAGTCGATTGCCCACGATCGCCAGATGTAATAGAAGGTCGGAGGGAACGTCGCTCGGGGAGGTTCCTTTTATGCACCACCAATGCAATGCAGTGAGTATGCGGCGTCTCCTTGCAAACATACATACATATCACCTGCGCACTTGATGATCTACTTACTGCAACAGTGAGCGGAGTTCATGTGGTTGAGTTTTTGGCTAAATACATTTGTTTTTTTTTGCCATCGATATGCTAAGAAGATGATTCAAAGCATAAGTCTATTGAAAGGAGAAGTGGTCAATAATCATTACCACTATTTTATGAGTAACCATTACTTTCGATTTCTACAAACAGTACCTGGTTTAGATTTAAGCACAAGAACCTCAAAACCTCCTATATTGATGTATTTATTCAATGAAGTAAGAGCAGTTTATTATTTTATTTTGTTTGCACTTACTTACTCGAGGAATGCATTAAAATTACGTGCATGCAATATAAATTAAGATTATGTACTTATAGTCTGAGTATTTCTAATATGGACCCGATATAAGTAAAGTTCATCCAACGATTGGTAATGCATTTCGCACTTTACTTAATAATTCGTTGAACTTAAGGTTAATACGTAGTACAGACAGAATGTTTGATCATGTTTGGTAAATACGGAAGAAAACCTCTATTATTGGATGAAGGAAAATTACAACAAATACGTTGCAATTTCTGCCAGGGCTGCGGCACTGTTCGAAAGAGATACCACGGCCCTGGAACACAAAGGGCAAAAGAAGGAACTTGTATATGGGTTTTAGTCAGTAGAAGTCTGACACTGCGTTCCACTCCGCCCAGAGTGGGGGGGTCTTTTAATGATTTATCATCCGAAAAAAATAAAATAAAAATACGTTGCCATTTTCAGTTTAGATTAGCTGTAACAAAGATTAGTGCAGTTGCATTTGATAACTACTTGTAGACATCTTGGTTGTGGCCAGATAGACCGGTATCTAAACCTTTTCAACCAGATACAGTAATGCTGCTTGGTGTTAGAAATAATAATGGTGGCAAAACTCTCCGCGCGGTCGACCTTTCGCAAGAATTTCTACTACTTACTATTAACTCCTGTACCTCGGAAAGCACGTTAAGCTGTTGGTCCTGCTTCTGAGCTCTCTCTAGCCGTGTCGGACTGCCGCCCCATCGGACTACATAAACTTAACGTAACATGAAGCTTGTAATCCCTGTCCGTCCGTCTTATGACGACAGGCCGTGTCGACGGCGCGTTCGAGTTCCACGCGCGCCTCAAAGAGAGTCAGCAAACAGGAAGGGGTCCGAAAGGACCGATGCCTGCCAGGGTTGCGGGACTGTTCGAAAGAGATACCGCGGCCCTGGAACACAAAGGGCAAAGGAAGGAACATGGATGGGTTTTAGTCAGTAAAAGTCTGACACTCCCTACTGCTCAGCCCAGAGCGGGAGGGGTTATTTGATAATGTACCTCCGGTAAAAAAAAAAAAAGCTTGTAATCCCCAAAGGGTTAAGCAGAGGTGTCCCTAATAGTACATCCACATTTGGCCAGTTATGTTTAATAAGGGGCGAGCCTATGGCCACCAAACGGATACAAATTCAGACTCTGTGGCTGAGAAATTCCTGATAAAAAACCCAATAACACTCTGCGCGATCTGGGAATTGAATCCAATACCTTTATAGCTTTTTATAAAATAGTTATTGACATGACCTTACTCGACAGTGGTGCCATCTGGTGAGATCAAGAATGTTAGCGCTCATTATATCGCCAACTCGTAGACTGAAGACGGCACCATAACTTTACAACAAGTACCTACATTAAAGTGCTAACGATCCTAAGTAGGCTAAATTAGGGACAAACTGTAGCAACCTTAACATAACGTACAAAGCCGCAACTAGTCGCATTGTTGCGGAAGAATTCGCGCGTATCGCTTCTGTATACCTCATATCAACTAGGGCAGACTATGCCGCGCGGAAGTCCGCTTACCCAGCCTACGTCACCGGCACTTCGTCGCAGATGCCTACGATTCAACGCGTAAATGTGCTATCAAACATACTATTGTGTTTATCTATACAAATAAATAAAATTTTAGTGTCTGTTTGAAATCGCAAATATACGGCACTTATAACAAAAACTTCAATTTTTGTCTGTCTTTCTGTCTGTTTGTTTGTTCCGGCTAATCTCCGAAACGGCTGGACAGATTTTGACGGGACTTTTACTAGCAGATAGCTGATGTTATAAGGTCTAACATAACTACTTTTATTTCTGAAAAAATTATTAGGGTTCCGTTAAAAAAAGCAAAATCCTCGAAATTGGTAACAAAATTCGATTCAAAAAGGGAAATATTTTTTTTAAATAATAATTTCACACGAACGAAGGTCGCGGGCAACCGCTAGTGATAATGATTGATGATTGAGCACCACACCCAGCCTGACCCGGACAAGCCGGGTACACCAGGGGGCACGATTTTGTAAGGAAAGATATGCTCTGGGATGGGAAAGGAAGCCCGACCAACCGCGGCCAGTCGAGCACAATCAGCCGACTAAGCAGCCTAGAGCCAATATAGGAATAGTGGTAAAGACAGGTACAATCCATAGGAATGAGCATTGATGGTGTTTTGACCTTCGCTTGTTAGGTCTCTTCTATCATTGGAGAATCATGTTCGTTTCTGTTGGTTGCGATTGATTCGTTTTTGGCACGTCTTATTTAATAATATTATGTTCGCGTAAATGTTTCATTGTCAGTAGTAGTTGTTTCACTGTCAGTTTCGCTAAGGTGATATATTTCCTGGGTGGCTGATTTGAATTTTTTTCTATATGCTGCTTACTGAATCCATTCTTCTTTGTTTTTATTGAAATATTCCATGTCTTGTTGGAGTGACTCGTTCCATGTATATATTGGTCTTCAAAATTTTAGCCGTTTCGCCTTGTATCTAATAGCTGCGTGTAGTAAGCGGGGCTATGGTCTTCGGAGGATGTGCCCGTAGTAGCATAACCGTAGGCATTTGTTTTTTTTGGTAATTGTTTTTCCCATAAGAATTTCGCGTGTTTTTTTGTTCGCGGGGTTTCGCGTACTCTTTATCATATCTTTGAGAATGAGTTTTTCATATCTTCGAAGGTCGCGGGCAACCGCTAGTTGTACATATTTCACTTAACATAATAAGGTGAACATATTCCTGGAGCAATTAGGGTGCTGTGTAGAAAGAGTATACCACATTTTTCCATCTGATCGAGAGTCTATTTGCCATTAAATGGACATGATTTCAGACTGAACTAGTATCCGTTTGGATCCGTTGGTCTTAATGAAACTCCAAAAAAAACTTTGCCCGGCTAGACACTTATATCGGTACATTAACCTAGGACGTTGTAATTTTTATTGTAGATTACTACTAATTTATGCAAACGATTTGTGAAGTTTCAACCATCGGAGATGAATAGTTTCAGAGATATTAATTGCAGAATTATTGATATTATTGTATAGAGAAAGATGACATTTTACACCATGACACATGATAATGACTATTTTGAACCACACCACAGACTATTTTGGCATAGAGTATAACGTACGTCAATAGGCGGACGCTCACGACGACCGTCTCATGGCGGCATGGGTCGTCGGCGGCATGGGCACCGGGCCGTAGGCCGATGAAGGAGGCCGGCGGAGGCCCGGCACTTCGGGGACAGAAGTCAAAGAGTGTTATTTAATATACGAGTGGATCGAGCGCGCGTCATGGTGTCGTAGCATGGTATAATAATAATAGTATATCAAATATGCCAGTTTAAAAAAAAAACATTAAAAAAATAATGCATCTCCGATGACTTTCCCTCCCCTCGGGGGGTTCCTATGACCTCCTCCCACCAACACCCATCCTCCTACCTAAAAGTAACGATATCAGAAAATTTCCCTTTGCCCGACCCTAGAATCAAACCCTTGTTATTAAAAGAAAGGAAGACGTTACTAGCCATCTCTTTGACTAAATTGTTTGAAACTAAATACTAAAGTAACGGATAAATGTCAAATCACGCCTCTAATCCTCGAAAGGTTAGCAGAGGTGTAACTAATAGTACACCCACATTTCGCCAGTTATGTTTTAAGCCCCATGTAATAGGGGGCCTATTGACATCAATCGGGCACAAATCCAGACTCCGTGGCTGCTACTGAGAATTTCCTGATGGAAAAACCTAAAAAGGTTTTGCCTGACCCGGGAATCGAACCCAGTTGCGCTTACGCTTAAACATACCTTTAGGAGTAAGTGGCTTATAAGCAGTGTTTAAAAACGATCGTAAAAACAATCCATAAAAAATATTATTATTGTTTGAACTTGAAATACGTAATAAGTTTTGTTATGTCAGGGCCAAACTTCCGATACATTGACCATTATAAAAACGGATAATGATCTGTCTATTATTGTAGAAGATGTTCATCTGCGTTTATTTTTAAGGTTAAATAATAATCGCGATGTAAATTGAAAAATAAAAATACTGGTAAGTTTAGTAAAGAGTTGGTGAAGTTTAATTTTAAAATTATTGTTTCATGATTTTAGTATGCATGGCTGAGATGAGAATGTCAAGGGGGATGTGTGGTGTTCCGTGAATAAATAAAATGAGAAATGAATACATACAATCGCAGTCTAAAAGTGGCGCCGGTGACTGAAAAGTTGTGTGGTGATCGGTTGTCTTGTTATGTTCATGTGATGCGGAGGAATGAGAAAAATGTCGTGAGGATACTTTTGATTATGAATGTGGATGGGTATAAGAAAACAGGAAGACCAAAGAAACGATGGAGGGACAGTGCGAAGAATGACATGTCAAGAAAGGAGGTGTCTGATGAGATCACGATGAGTCTTATGAATTCAGTATAAAAAAAAACGAGTTTTAATACGTCAAATTGGCACTAGAAAATCAAAAAACAAATCCACGAACACTATACAAAAAAACCGGCCAAGTGTGCGTTGGACTCGCGCATGAAGGGTCCCGTATCATCGTAGTAGGGGGGAGCCCCCTTTAATAGCAAGAGCAACAGAAATATATATTCTGTAAAAAATTCAACTGTCTACCTATTACGGATCATATGATACAGCCCGCTGACAGATAGATAGACTGACAGACTTACTAACGGACGGATAACGGAGTCTTAGTAAGAAGGTCCCGTTGGTTACCCTTCGGTTACGGAATCCTAGAAAGATCAGACAACAAGCCAGTTTCCACGCAATATTTAGTGCATTCGTGACCTTTTACTATTTACTGTTTTATGACCAAGCCTCAGTTTCCTGAGCTATAAATTACATAATCAGTCACCTATTTACCTAGAAAGGCTTGGCATGTGTGTAGCATAGGTATACCATATAAGGGCAAGAGAATGATGGTGATTTCCCCAGTTACGAAGCCCCATATAAAATAAAGCCCAAATCCAAACTCCGTGCTGAGAGTTCCTAATAGAACTCAATAAAACTGTGCTCGATCTAAAATCGCACCCAAGACATCTTTCTTTTGCAAAACAAATACTGAACCACCCGTGAGATGACTTAGCAATCGATTTGTCTTATTAGCTGTAAACACTATGAATGAAACAGCAAAAAATTCCATGTTATGCTTTATTTTTATCGTAAAATGTCAGTAGATATTAAAACCTGCTCTTTATTTTAATGTCAAGTACATATTTAGCGATGGAAATCCTGAGAGGCTACTGCATGTGGATATTCCTCTTTTTTTAAGCGATTCATATAATGACATTTAATTCGCAATTATCTATACTAATATTATAAAGAGGTCAAATTTGGGAGTTTGTGAGGTTGTAGGGGGTAATCTCTGGATCTACTGAACCGATTTTGAAAATTGTTTCACTAATAGGAAATCGACTTGAAACTCGAGTGACATAGGCTTTACAACGTGCCTGTGGGATAATTTCCGACCAAAACGCGAGCGAAACCGTGGGCAACAGCTAGTACCACATATATAGGATCTTTACTTTTTAGTTTTTACTATATTTTAGGAGAATAAAGAACAGGGTATGAAGTTCCTCAATACTCCATAAAAAAGGGAGGATCCTCCGACCAGACGGGTGTTGTATCTGGTGAGCTACTGCCCGACAGTTTGTTGTCGGGATGAGCCTACAATAAATATCAATAAAACTTTTCTACATGACTATACAAATCACAAAATTGGCCGACGGGTCCAGTTGACCAATTTAAAAATGCATTAGGTCGACTGGACCCGCGGGTCCTGCCTGTGTGGGATCAGTTTACTAAAGAGCCTTACATATGTTGCGGATATCTTTAATAGCACGATTTATAATATTGATGTTAGTTCTCCATTTGTGTTATAGATGGCGCTGTAGTATTTTTTGTGTACAATATTGTAATGTTACTTACGCCGCTACAAAATAAGGCAGAAAGCCTAGACCAGTGTATATCGCTGTAAAAAGCTTTTCGTTTTTGTTGGTTCTGTAACTTCTGTAGCTTTTGTCAGTCATAAATATCACTGAATTTAGAAAAAAAACAGAAATATACATACATCACACACACATAGACACCAGCACACACCGCTCCACACACGCACACACATTTCCTCCCCACCACTATCACCTCTCTAATGGCCACTCTGGAAATGAACTACCGAGCTCCAAGATACAGACACAGCCTAGTTTGTGGCTCACTAGCAACCACACTATGCTAACTGGTATAAGGTAATATTTTAAGTCACTTGTAATAATTGTACAATCGACCCAAAATGAATCTGATCACCACCTTACGGACTATTTTTGCTTGCAGCATCCGGCCGCTATAGGAGCGCGTAGTTAAAAACTTTTTCTTCATTGTTTATTTTTTGTGTTATTCCTATTATCAAAAAAGGGTGGTCAAACATCTGTGATCATTAACAGAGCCTGAGAATTTTTGTAAAACAAAAGATAATGTAAAAAGGTCGCATATTTTTTATTGTTTTTCTACTATTGGTCCGCACTCTCTTTGTGCTGACCAATAGTAGTACGGGTGGTGAACAGATGATGTGGATATCGTGTGCACAGGATTTTGTTTTAAAAGTGAGCAGATTAATTTTGGTGCAATGGTACCTGCCTGGATAAAAACAATTTTCTATCGTTTACACTGATAGAATGTCACTTTATCTTCGCTCTCTGTATACTTACTTACATTATATATCACATTAGTTATCACATTCGGGAGAAGAGATAGACACAGTTGTAGCACAATGCTGGTAGCAATTCAATTCGGTTTCTAATTTCTTGCAAAAGCGTCACCAACACAACAACACATTTTGCGTCGCCCGCCGTGCGGCACAAACAGGACTTTAGTATGTAACCGAATGCAGTGTAAATTCCGCGACTCACATCTCAAAAAATTATGCTCGTTTGGCCTCAGCCTAAAAAGTAGTAGTTACAAAGTTGCTTAATTTTATTGATCTAAATTTATCATACAATGCCTACAAATTGGGATTTTTAGAAACCCACCTTTCCGTTATGTTCGATTATGATGTAATAATATTATGTATATTGACATAATCTAGAATTGTAGGCACATGCGTCAATATCCATACTAATATTATAAACGCGAAAGTTACTCCATCTCTCTGTTATCTATCGATTACCTGTTTGACTTACGGCTGTTCTCAATAAGTTACTAACAGTTAACGGAACGTTGCTATCTCAGATAAACAGTTAAAGAAACATCAACTGTCAGCCCTCCGAGAGAAAGGTAAGTGACGTGGATAGGATATTCCTGTCAATTCATTGCTAACTTTGTTTATAGAAACACCGATAGCTACTAAAGTAAGGCTTATTAACTAACCGTTATACGTAAGTAAGTTATAGAAAATGGCCGTTAATGGCTGAACGGATTTGAATGGCACAAGGCTAGGCTTGGTAAGGAGATGGAATACATGTTTTTATCCCAGAGTCTGTCTCCATGGACTAATTTCCAAGCTCCATGTGGGCAGGCAAAAGCTACATATATTACATAACAATACGCTTGTAATCTCCGAAGGGTTAGGTTGTAACATACTATTCCACAAGAAAGAAAATGCAAGACAAGAACCCACTCCACTCTGGACGCTTTCTCGCTCTGAATTTTTTTCCCCTTTGAATTTAATAAAGTAATACGAACTTTTAGTGTTTGAGATAAAGTTAATTTTTAAACAGTTTTTTGATATCAAAATTTGGTTTGTAATCATTCCAGTTAGTATATATCAATACCTTTAGGCTCAAAGGGCGTATCCACCAAAACACGACTTTACAGGAGAGCCAAAAAACAAAAAAACAAAACAGTTTTCCGACATAACTTTTTTGTGGGTATAGCTATAAAAAAATGCAAAAGACAAAAGTTCTTAGAATTTTGAGATAAAGAGCATGGTAGAATAATATCTTAACTAAATCCAACAAATAAAAAAATAGACTTCGTATACACCCTTATACATTAAATATGGCAGTCGGTTAAGCCAATAAAAAAAAGCTCCTGAACAAACAGTTACGGGTGTAATAGCAATTCATACAAAATCAATTAAAAATTCATGACGTAAGTTACAATCTCTTACTATTCTAGGATCTAACAAACGATGTAAGCTACAAATCTTTTGTCCAATATGTGGTGTAAGAGACGATTGTGGCATTTCTCATCAATAATTTCTCATTATAAGCTCCGGTAATTCAATTGATTTTTACCGATCAGGTCATTAGCTTGATTCTTTTAGTACTACGCCTACTCATAACAACTGCAGTGCAGTCCAGAATTCAGCATTAAAAAATAAAAAAATTATATTGTATCAAAAATGTTAAATCACAGCTATAATTATAATGGAATCTGTCATCGTTTTAATAATCATTGTGCAATAATAGTCGTTATAGTACTATCTTATTAGTAACAATATAGAAAAATGTATTACACTTTTTATCATTTAAGCATGTAGGAATCTAATGGCCATCTAACGTAATTTAAATGTAATAAGACGTTTCTTCTGTCGTTATTACGTTTTACGTTTATATTTATAATACTTGAAAATAAAAACAAAACACAGCCACTAATAAAGCAAATTAAGTGAATTATTCTACCAAATTAACGATGTCATACCTACATAATTATGATATATAAAAAAACATAGGAACAAGAAACGTAAAAACTGTTAACTGTAACGGGCAAGCATAAGCATCCCGAACGAAAAGGATTTAAACATGAGACTTTATTCTTCCTCTGTATCTTCGTCTTCTTCATCGGTTTCAGGTAATGTATCCGGTACATCTTCAGTAGAACACAGCTGACGATACTCTTGATGAAAGGTCTTGGGGATTGTTCCACTATCAGAGAGTCTGATAAGGTCTTTATATTTTGCTACTGATATCGGAAGTTTGGCGTTATGAAAAGGCTGAATAATGTAGTTTTTGTGTCCGGATACATCGCTCACAACATTTCCATCGGTACTATTCTCAATGCTCTTATTTTTACTATTCCTTGTTTTCGTGTCCTTTCCCTTACCTTTTCCTTTTCCCTTGCTTTTGCTAATTCCTTTCTTTTGTGTCTTCTCAAATAATTGTATTTGTTCCTCTACCGCACTTTCTTTCATGGAATATTTTATTTGAACTTTAACTGGATTCTTCTTTTTGAAAGTAGCTGTTCTTATTGCTTTGAAGGAAATATTTTTTAACGTACAAGGCGTAAACGTTTGCTTAGCCAATTGTGCTAAATCTGAATATTCCATGACATTGACATGGTAGGGTCTCGGCCTTTTCCGGGCTGCTACAAAGAAGGTCGCCCATTGTGATGGACTCCAAACAATTATTATTTTCTCTTCTCTTTTGATTACAGCATGGATTGAATCCACGGGCATTTAAGTATGTCCGGGGAGTAAAAAGTTTATCTGTATGACTTCCAGATTTATAGTTTTTTTTTTTAAATTGATTGAAGACAACCAACACTGTTTTATTTTTATTTTGGCCACTGCATGAGTAACAGTACAATAAAAGGTTGTGCACACCTCTTCTATCAACTTCAACAAGATATTTTAATAGGCAGCTAGCAATTTCATTGCTACCACGTTTGCCATCACACTCACCCCAGGTGAAGCAAAAAGCATCTTGCGTGTTACTCGTAAAGAGTAAAATTGTACACAGAATATTTTCGTGAATAGTAGGTATAACAACATGCTTTCGCAATGGGGAGTGTTATTTTAATAGGGCGTATAAGCCAAATTTTAAATATTTTAGTTTATTTCGGGGACGTAACCACCAAACTTGATAAAATCTCTGGTTGTATAAGACAAGTACGAACAACAATTCTTAAATAGCTAGTGGCGTAAACGCCAAAAGAGACAGATCACCGGATATACTTCCAATTTTTAAATTTGTTTACATGTTACGACGTGTGCGCTAATGAAAAATGAAATATATTTCATTTACGGCCCAAATTTAGAGAAAATCAATGTTTAGCGACCTAAAAGTTATGGCTGTATAAGCCACTTTTTTGCGAATATCGACATTTTAAATATACCAATCGAAAGAGGGCGAAAAACTAAGTATGACTGCATTAAAATCTCATTTTGGCCAAAATGGCGGTTAAGCCCTTTGAGCCTAAAGGTATCGATATAAGTTCCTTGTCGCAATCTATGCTCACTTGTCTCGTATAGTGCGGTTAGGTTTTAAGTGTGTTTCCCGTTGTTTTATTGATATACACCTCGACCAGTGCTTTCTTAACGAACACGGATAATCTCGTTTATTCGTCTGACTTGTTTTGTTTGGCTTGTTATTTTGGATCTTACGACCTTTTCTCTCTTCTCTTATCTTACGTTCAGATCTTACGATCTTTTTATCGATTGGATAGTGACCATGGATCGCTGTGTGAATTACGGTATAGCGACTAGTCGCTGTCGTATACTAAGCCGACGAATCTTAAAAAACTCTATGAAACGACACTGTCAGTGATTCGTCAATGGCGTGCACCACAAACCTGTTAGTACATTTTATTTGTTAGCTATCCAGCGTCTACCACGCTGGCCTACAGGTTTCTTCCTATGTTTTCCATAACCGTTATGCAGAGGCAACACTAATGCTTAACGCTGTTTGTTAGCGCGTTATTGTAAGTTTACTTAATATCGGTTTTGAGCGGTGGAAATTCCAAAAATCCTCTCTTAGTGGCAGCTTCGTTATAAGAGAAACCTACTGTAGAAAATCTTGCTTATAGCTAAAGTAGTTCTGCGTTGTTAATAGGTGTTTCTATTTTTATACACGTTGTTTTCCATATCATTCTATTAAAAACTTTTCATCTTTCAGGTAAGCAGCAGTGACTATGTTTGCCAAGCTTGCAGGATTTCGGTACCAAGATGAATAATACCACCTGCACAATTCTTGGATGGTATCCTAATTATAATTGTAGATGATTAAAAGATAATTATTATAAACGTATTTTTTTTAAACATCACTTCCCTATCTTTGAATCTATTTAATTTTATGAGTTTCCTAATATCCTCCCACTCAATACAATACAATTAATATAGTAAACAATTGTCTATTAAAACATATTGCTATTTTGTTTAAAAAATCAGCTGTTTGTTGCCAAATTGTTGCGTAACCTCACTTTTACTAAATCTCTTTTAACTCCGCTCTCGGATTGCCAAAATCCGTGGAATTTTCAGTAATGGTTTGATAATATAATAAATGACATCACTTTCATCTATAGACGGTCAGGCCCAAGAATGTATGAATGCGTATTTGTCTCCTTATAAAGAATCTACACCTAACTCGAAATCTATCAACAATCGCGGAACATTCATGGGGTATTTTCGGATACCCCTGGGCGTGAGGAATCTATTTTTTTCTTTTTATGACGTTACTATTTGGACTTCCCTGTATAAGGATATGAAGGCATGTGAAAAGTCTTAAATGTTTAGAGCTGACATAAGTTACCGAAAACCTTGAATCAATTCTCGGCACGGTTGGCGCAGTGGCTGAGCGATTGGCTGCTGCGCTGCATGTCGCGTGTTCGATTCCCGCACGGAAAAAATATTTGTACGTAATTTATTAGGGTCTGGTTGTATGTGAGTTTAAATATTAGTAAACGATCCAACGTTCTAGGAGAAATGACTAGAGTGGGGTAACTTTTATAAAAGAAAAAAAATCCCGTTGAGAGTACTGTAGGAATACGAGACGCTTGACAGCAATTCTTTATAAGGTTTCTTTCTCATTTTAATTAAATTTTCATTCAATGGAAATACTTGTTAAACCACAGTAACAAATTGATCTTGATATAACATTAGTCAAAGAGCCAACTGCATAACTTATCCGTATTGGAATCTTGTTACATCCGCTGTGATCACCGATTACACCTGCTAAGCATGCTTATTAAACAACGAATCCTTTGACTTAGGCCTATTTCAGAGCGAGACCGGCGCGAGCCGGTCGCACTTTTTGATATAATTATGTACATAGACTTGTATGAAAGCATTCACTATTCAACGTGCGCTGGTCAACACTGAACTGTGAATGCTAATGCGACCGGCACCGGTCTCGCCCTGTTTTTTTTCTCAGTTATAGTTTTGCGAGTAGACAGCATAACTAAAGCAATATCAGTTTATAATGATCCCACAGCTGGGACACAAGCCTCCTCTCAATGAGAGGGAGTGGGCTGATATCCACCACGCCGGCGAGTGCGGTAGATGTCACATATCTTCGATTTTTTTTTTCTAAAACGAGCCGGTTTCCTCACGAAGTTTTCTATTATAACTGCTCCCTAAAACGGTAAACGGAATAAAATACACAAAGAAATGCGCTGGGCTGAGTTCGAGCCCACGACCCATTATCATCAGTCGCGGCCGTTACCAATGGAGTACCATTAACTAGAGCATTGCAGGGAAGAATAGAATATTATAAAGTGTTGCGCCGACTCCAAGTACCATGCGCCAAGAGCCAAGAGCTGATGATGAATTTGGTCGTTCGGCCTCTAACATATCAGTGTATACATATATACATCATCTGTCTAACCTTTACGCAACTATGTTGGGGTTGGCTTCCAGTCTAACCGGATGCAGCTGAAGGAGCGACTGCTTATCTGACCTCCACAACCCAGTAGTGCTAAGTAATAGGGAGTCTCGCACTAGCTGTGTTTCGATGCGGACTTGTTGCTGACGCGTATTAATTATCGTAAACGCGATGGAGCAAGCCGTCGCTCTTAATTTTAATCGCCATGGATCAACCACTTGTGGCGAATGAGTTACTGGCGTTCCTGCAGCAGAAGTTGAATGAGGGACGAGGTGTCCGCGGTCCAAATCTGCGCTACGAACTTCAGTGAAGACGAAATAGCTGCTGCCAAGCTGCTGCTGTACTAGTTGCTCAACAAGAGTGACCAGATGGTGCCCCGCCGGCGTGACGGGACTAAGAAAAGCATACAGGATATCATCACGCTGCTAAAAGAAACCGACCCTGACGACGTGCCAACGTTCGTGGCGAAGGACTTAGACAAGCTCCCTCCCGTCACATTCGACCACGTCGATGTAACTTATCTGCTGACAAGCATTTAATAATTGAAATAAATGCTTTGAGTATCTGGGTCACCGTCGGGTGCATCGAACGTTAACATGCGTCGTGGAGCTGGTTTCAATGTATTGTCGGCTAGTTTCGCGTCAGTAGTTTTTTCGCCTTTGTCACCAAAGAATGCTGAGCCAGCAGAGTGCGCTCCTCGTGCGCTCCCCTGCCCAGCTGCCGTCCCGCTAGCTCATTCCCTCGCCGCCGCAAGACCGCTTGACGCACTGCCTGTTTCTGCAGCGCAATTTCGACGTGTTCCTTGCAATTTTGCTAGCATAGTCGCGGGCATAACTGCTCCCGCTGGGAAGCCCGTGCCTGAAAAGGCACCGTTTCGGGCAGATAATGGTTTTGTGATGGTGTTGAGGAAAAACGCCGTCAACGTACCAACAAGAACCGCTGCGGTACGGTTCCATCGGAGTCCATTGTGCCTATTCGTGCCACGAAACCGAACACTCTGGTATACATCTCCCGCCTACACTATACCACTGCGGCGGAGGACATCATGGAGTACGTGCGTCAGAAGACCAAATACATGGCGACTTTAAGGCTTTCGTGGTGCGAATACCAACATGTTATCTACACCTCGTCTTGGAGGAGGACTTTTGGCCGCAGGGAGTGGTGTTCCGTCGCTTCCACGGGCAAGTGCGACATGAACACACAGTGTCATAGTGCACGAGTGAAGTGTTACTAATAAAGTTTTAAGTTCTACTATGTAGTACATAATATACAGACTACAAATAGAACTAAAATAATGCTAAAAAGAAGACTAAAACTAAGTTCCTACACATATACAACGACGACAATATAGGGCACTTAGGCGTCAAAGTACTCCTCCCCATCGATGTCATCCGGAAACGTGCCCAGAAGACTGGCAGCATTGCCACGTTGAATGGCAATGCTAATTCTTTGACCAAAGAAAGAGCCAGCCCTCTGGTCACGCGAAGTATCGACCAGTCGGCGAGATATTTCCTTAAAAAGGAGAGCCGCACTCGAGCCCCATGACCCGAGCGTTTCGACCCCAAACGGCTCAAAACTGTAGTTACCGATAAGGTATTTACTCCGTTTTAATAGATTTTAATTCTTTGTTCTCTTATTACCGATTATTTAATAAAATGTGACGTTTTATGTTTGTATTTATAACATAATTTGTATTTTAGTAGTATGTATATTTAGGTTAAGGTATTTATCTATGGGTCTTTGTTACCTGAAATAAATGGATTATTATTATATAATACGATATCCCTTGGTTAGGTTAGACTCGTTGTCACACTTCTTGAGCCATGACTTCCTGTCACGACCGTCAAAGATCTACAAATGACAGCCGGGACCAACGGCTTAACGTGCTTTTCGAGGCACGGAGGAAATTCGGTATGTAATGGATGGTCACCCATCCACAGACCAACCTAGGCAAACACGGCTTGACATAAAGACCGACCCGAGTGGCTGTTATTATTTAGCCACGGGTTCCTTCAGTCTATATATACATACATACATAAAATAAACTCACGCCTTTTTACCATGGGGGTAGGCAGAAACCACAGAACGCCACCAGCTACATAATTACATACTCCTTTTGCCTCGTCCACGTTCATACATCTGGTCATACACGCACACCGGTTGCAACTACTACGCACCTGACCTTTCTGAAGAACTTCACCAACAAGGTCTGTGTATGTCCTTCTAAGGCGTCCCCTCGCGGCATTGCCACTCACATCGGCCATGTAAATATCTTTTGTTTATCACCTTTCACTCATAAGTATACAAAAATAAACTAAACTAATTGTAAACATAGGCTAAGTTTAACGGAAATAAAGTTTATTTTTATTATGTTTTAGTCACTCAGTGGGTGCCAGAAGACGGGCAACGAGCGTCTTCTCCAAGGGAGGCCTAGAAAACATTGGCGTGACGACTCAGAGGCGTTTGTGAGAGATTGGCCTGAGAAAGCCGCACGTAGAGAAGGGTGGAAGGCTATGAGGGAGGCATTTGCCCAGCAGTGGGACAAAATAGGCTAAATAAAAAAAAATGTATTTTTTTCGGTTTTCCGACCTTGCGTCGGTTTAATAAATATCTTGTCCTGCATCCCGTAGGAAAAAATATGTCTATTTCTTCCTTCCGTCGTGTGGTCTCTTGTGTGTTCGGTGCACGATTAACAAACACAGTGATTCCCAATGCCTTACTGAGTATGGTGGTTGTGTGCATGACTTTGTTTTTGTAGGACTGTTCTATGTATTGTTGTGTTCAGTTGGTCTATGTATCTGCGTAAACTTTTACTTATTATGCCTGTAGCTCCTACTACCATTGGGATCACTGTGGTTTGTGTATTCCATAGGTGCAGAATTTCTATCTTTAAAATTATAATATTTGCTTAATTTTTCTTCTTCTTTAGCTCCTATGTTATAGTCTGAAGGTAGGAAGGTTCTTGACATAATCCGTGCCCGCTATATTATTCTCTCCATATGAAAAAACCATCTGTCTATAATAATATCTCTGATGTAAAAACGGGGTTACCGCTGCCTGTGATAATAGATACTTTCAACGTATAGGTCTACTTAGCAATAGGCTCCTTGCTTCTTTTTAAGTAAAGCAGAAAAGTGTAACTTCTTGTTATCAGATACCCACCTAACATCAACCCTGGAACCTCTGAAGGGTTAGGCACAGGTGTTCTATTAGAGTACCTATATACCCACATTTCAGCCGTTTTTTTTTTAAGTTCTATTTAATAGGGGGCCAGCCAACTGCCATCAACTGGGCACATGTCCAGACTCCATGGCTGTTACTGAGAAATGCTTAGCGGAAAATTACAACTATACTTTGTCCGACCTGGGAATCGAACCCAGTAGCTCATGCTCAGCAGTTGCACTTGCGACCACTAGACCAACGAAGCAAGATCCTAATTTCATCATTATTTGTGTTTGAAGTACCTTTCTCCTCTCTCGATACTTTAGCAAACATTTGACGAAACAATAGCACTACATGTGTTAGACAAAAAAAAAAACAGACGAATTGACAACCTCCTCTTGAAAATAGGAACAACTTTCTTAAATTCTAGAATAAAATCAGAAATGGGATTCGCCGTCGCGTCGGGATGCCGTCAACCAAGCACTCTGTACACACGGCAGCATATGAAGCTGCACATTTCCAGTATAACTTGGCCTCGCTTTGCATATATTTCCGATAAATTGGTTTTGTATAGTTTGATTGGCCGTCGTGCGTACATCAAACTAAGTAACTTTAAGCAAAAATAATAGTATAAATTCCCACTAGTTCTACTAAACAGTGCCAAGGTAGAACTAATGGGAATATTTTTCACAATAGCTCTACAAATTCAGGTGGTACAAAATCGTAGAACTAGTGGGACCAAAAATTCCCATTTGTTCAACGGATAGATACAAAATTCTACTTAAAAACGAATTAATAACGCCTTTTTTTGTGGTGCAAAATCACGTTGTTCGTTGGGACTCAAAGTAACGCACTCAAAACATTGTGCTGATGGATGCATTGAAAATAGTACAGGGGTTACAAAGGTATTAAAATAAAACTATACTTACATTAAAAAACAAGAGGTGTAAAAAAGATTGGAACTTTAATCTCCAATATCTCCTTAATTAGAAGGCTTCCAGGTACGGTTCAGAAAAAAAAAAAACGCAAAGGCGAGGGGGCAAGGCCGTGTCGTGTTCCACGCGCGCCTCTAAGAGTGTCAGCAAACAGGAAGGGGTCCGAAAGGACCGATGCTTACCAGGGTTGCGGGACTGTTCGAAAGAGATACCGCGGCCCTGGAACACAAAGGGCAAAGGAAGGAACATGGATGGGTTTTAGTCAGTAAAAGTCTGACACTCTCTCCTGCACAGCCCAGAGCGGGAGGGGTTATTTGATGACTTCCCATCCAAAAAAAAACGAAAAAGGGGGGACAAGATCCTTACGGCTTCGTTAAGAGCGTTTTTACGCCCATCATAATCTGCATTCACATTAACCTTGCTATTGATACTTGTAAACAACTGCATGATATATGTGTATGTGCCATTTACCTGAATAGTTGAAGTACCTACATAATTATAAAATTGAGCATGTGTCTTCACATAGTAATTGCTCATATTATTTTATGCCTTTACATTATTTATTCGAACTAGTATTATTTATGTTTTTATTATTATTTTTTATTTTAAGACATTTATTAGATATGTCTTTACATTATGAATTTGAATTAACTATAAAGGTTGTAACAAGACCCTTAACGAAGCCGAAAGGCACTTGTTCCCCGTCATTGTGATATTTTTTTTGTTCTAGACCATACCTGGGAACCTTCTAGTTACGGAGATATTGGGGGTCAAAGTTCCAACTTTTTAACAAGTTTATTTTTTAACACATGTTTTTAATGTAAGATTTTTACTTTAAACACCTCTACTACCCGCGCACTATTCAATCAATCCATCAGCACAATGTTTTGAGTGCGTTACATGGAGTATTACCGTAAAACGTGATTTTTCACCCCAAAAAAAAAGTAGTTTCCCAGCGATAATTTTTGCTCAAAGTTACTTAGTTTGATGTACATAATGCTTGGTGACGGCTTCGTGAAGGGTCCTGTTACACCCTGTATTGATTTACTAACGCCTTAACTTGATCGAGACTTGTTAGACAATATTTTAAGTAATTTTTATCTGTTACGAAGATCTTTAGATCGTCAGCTGCCCTAGAGCTGCGATCTATGAACATTACATAACACGTACCTATTTTGGCAAATCGGTCTTCCGTGACGTCTCACACGGCTGACTACCATCAGCAAGATAGAGATGAGAACATGTTTTGCTTAAAAATAATGAAAAATTCTTTAATATCCCTATATCTTATAATATAACACATATTTCGACAGGTTTACCTCAACACTTTACCTCATTATGCACTAAGTAGGTTTCGTGTAATACTTATTGTACCTACTGTCCCAATATTGACAATAATATAGTCACTCAAATTTGATCGTAAATGATTTATTTGCAGAGGTTACTGTGGTTAGTTAATCACGATCTAAAATTAAATTTATTTTCAACTTATTAGACCTCATTACGTAGGTTCTAATGTTAATAACCTTTACCTTTGAAAAGCTACTGTCAAATTGTTAAATAACCCTAAAAATATTTAGTCGGAATTCGCTATCTATCAAGTCATTTCTAAATTGTTGGACTTACCACTGAGAGAAACAAGAACTATAAAAAATTGAAAATGAAATAATGGAAACTTACATCGAATAACTTACATACTAACCGTAGGTACTGACAACGAACTTGTAGATACTTCCGTAAATATGTAAGAAAATTACAAACTATTCCTTGAAAGTTCCGAAAAGAAAAATAAGCTCTGAGGTCTATTAATTTTAGTGTGCCGAAAATAATACCGCTAAGTCACTACGAAGATTTGAGAAATCAGCTTTTTCCAAGGCCTGTCAAACCTGCCTGGGATCACACTTAATCACTACAAATGACACGCTTCAATCCAAGCAAAGATCGATAATGCAATGAAAAAAAAAAGCAAACACGGATATGTTCTGACCACAGAAAAATCATCGAATCGCGTTCACCTTGTAAACTAACAAATCATATTGAAGACCAGAGCTTCTTTGTTGCAAAATAATGCAAATGCCGCTGCTTAGGACCATATACGAAGGAAGACGGTCGAGTATAAAACCGCGGCTCGTTTATTTTATAATCACAGTTACACATCGTCTGCTAACTTTGACACACAAGATGGTGAGTGAAGATAAAGTTGCATCATAAGCTGGTATTTGAGAATGGCAGCTATGTGACCAATCACGTGGTTTCCTATTCTTGTACATCATAAGTTCACGGTTTAGAACAATCATTTAGTAAAAGTGGTGTGATTACAACAAAGTCGGGAGTCTACCCGCCTCTGCAGGGTTGAAAAATTTAAATTTTGAGAATGTGCAAAAAGTGAAAAGAATTATTTATACAATTCAACTTTTTCATTCACTCGTTAGTGAAATTAATGCAAATTTTATAACAATACCAGCCGCCAAAAATACGTCAAAACAAAAAATAGGCCACCAGACCATACTCATTGATCTGTCCTCTTTCTAGAAATCCTTTGTAGCACTTCTCGCCGTCGTGGCCGTGGTCGCCGCCGATGTTTCGCACATCGTGCGCAACCCTGAACAGGATGCCCAGATCCTCAAGCAGAGCGCCGACGTCTTACCCGACGGGTACCAGTACATCTTTGAGACTAGCAACGGCATCAGCGCTCAGGAAACTGGGCAGCTCCAGAACGTTGGCACTGTAAGTACCTTCAGGTTTAGTTACGAGTTTATGTATTTTAAAATAGGTTAAGGTTTTGGAAAAGAAAAATGTATCGTTTTTGTACAAAATGCATCTGGCAGTCACTATAGTACCTGCCAGGGTTGCGGGACTGTTCGAAAGAGATACCGCGGCTCTGGAACACAAAGGGCAAAAGAAGGAACATGGATGGGTTTTAGTCAGTATAAGTCTGACACTCCCTCCTGCTCCGCCCAGAGCGGGAGGAGTTATTTGATGATATCCCACCCGAAAAAGAAAAAGTCGCCATTGCACTTGCATTTGCACCATTTACATGTCAAATTGTCGTCTCAAGTAAACGAAATAAATTAAATGAGGATAGGCTTACAGTCTAAAAATAAAACGCGTTCCGTCAAACCAGCAAAGATAATGAAATGGAAGGCCCAGTTCCAAAAACAATAAATTGTCCCAAAGAACGAAGGCCGATGACATTTAAATCATATCAGATGATCTTGCGTACAAAATATGTTAATATAATAGATCGTCTTGAACCTTGATATTTCGTCTAAGGTCAAAATAGTACGCAATAGTGGACTCAATTATGATCATCAGCTCATTGGCACGTGATTTGATTTTAATTAAAGCTCAACTTACCATAGCATCCTTATCTTAGGTCTTTATTTCAAGGTCTCGAAGAGTTATTTCCCAATTCTAATTATTTTATTTTTGATCCAGGAAAACGAAGCTATCTCCGTCCAGGGCTCAAACTCCTACACCGCTCCCGGCGGTGAAGTGATCCGCACCGTCTACAGCGCTGGCCCGCTGGGCTACGTAGCCGAGGTAAATATCAAAGAGTTAAAAAAAAAAACTTTAGGAAGTTCGAATTCATCAGATAAGTTCTAGTAAATGATTAATTTGTTCTACTTATCCATTTCAATGGTTACATTTGAGACTTCAAAATCAACATACATTTACGATTTATTCGATAGTCAATCTGAATCAGAGTTGGTTTGAAAATGTCCATTTTTATTCCTTCTTTATTTAAATAAAGATCTGTCCCTTGCAGCGGGACAGTTATTAATATTATTTAAATGATAAATATTTTTTACAAGTTAACGTAACTCATTCATTCATACTCTTAACGAATAAAAAAATATTTTGATTAACATCTCTAACAATTTATTTTTATGATTAACAAATGATCTAATCAACAAATTTAATTGAGTATCATTTACAACACCGTTTAAAGATACCTAGAAGTTTTTGATTTTCTTTAGCAGTTTTACTAGTACTATTCGCTGTATTGTTCATTTTTTCTGTTTAGATCTTGTAAAGTAGATAACGATAGATAAAATAGATAGATACAATACTTTTTATTACACCATAGAAATTATAGGTATTACAATTTACTTTTTGAACTTAGAAAATTAAGGTGACATAA
The DNA here is from genome assembly GCA_947578425.1 of Eugnorisma glareosa. NCBI lineage: Eukaryota > Metazoa > Arthropoda > Insecta > Lepidoptera > Noctuidae > Eugnorisma > Eugnorisma glareosa. The sequence goes on from OX387973.1 coordinate 6,733,206, forward strand.
TGGATATGAAACGAGTTCTGCGATATTTCGAACTAGGAAGTCTATTGTGTGTTCCCTATTCAGATTTTACCAATTGCTCTAACACAATCATGTTTTCTTCCAGGGTGCCCATCTCCCCACTCCCCCCGCCCCCCAACCCATCCCCGAGTACATCGAGAGGGCCCTCGCGTACATCAGGGATCACCCCCCAAAGCCCGAGCCCGGCCAGAGGGCTTAAGTTAACATTTTAGATTTTATGAAATAACTAAGAACCATTTCTAACACTGCCAATCTTTTTACCTCTAGTCGCAATATGTATGTAAATTTCGTAAAATAAAAAGGATTTCTTGTTGTACAGTCATTTTTTTTTTCTGTTTTTCCGTCCGATTTTCTTTTCCTTTTCGTGTGGTTAGTGCCTAAACTGGTGCTAGAGTTTTTATGCCGCCTATAGGCCTCTGACTTGGTTTTAACATGCCGTTGAAATATATCTCTCAGGCGTGATGTTTTGATTTCCTTACGATGTTTTCATTCACCGAAGCAAGTGATAATGATACAATACGCACATGGATGCGAAAAATCAGAGGTCTTGGGTTCGAACTCGAGACCTATGACTTGATCAACTTTGGTCAACTTGATTGGACGGCCACTCTACTAGGCTATCACTGCCCGATAAAATAAGTTTATTACTATAGTTTTTTTTTTGTCTTTTACCTTTTTTTTTGTAAAAGGCTAGACAGGTGATCATGAATAGACTACTATTGGACATCATACAATAAATTCCTTCTGAATTAAAACTGTATCCGATCGCAGGAGCGAGAGCTCTTTCTTCTTTCTCAGTTAATTTTAATTGTATACATCTAACTTTCAATAGTGTCTTAGACAGGTCAGTGCCCTGAGTTATACAGTAACCGTTATTTAAAGCAATTAAAGTGCAATTATTACTATTATCAATGCTCGCTATCAAACTTGCTTGCAAGTTGCATGTTACATACGAATAAGACGTGAATATAAATATATCTCCTAAAAGCAAAAATTTAATGAGTTGTAAATAGTCGATAATTAATATCCAGACATAAGCATCGAAACGAGTTGTCCAAATAAGGCTGATCATGATCATTTGTAAACGTCAAAAATACCATAATTCTCCGTTTCTGCACTGATGACACTCTTCCAAAAATTCCGAACTTCAAAACTTCTTAGACTTTTAACTGAGGACAAATTCCTCGTCAAATTTGTCATTACAGATCGAGATGTACTAACTGCCTCTTTGGTCTAGTGGTCTAGCGTCAAGCACGATTGCTGAGCATGACATCTTGGGTTGGAATGTAGAATTCCCAGTAGGCAATAGCAAGCTCGGAACCGGGATTTGTGCCCGGTTGATGGCAATAGGCTCGCCCCCAATTACGTCGGACTTAAATTTAATTGGCGAAATCAATCATCATCATTCTCCTACGACAAGACCAGGGAGGTGATGATGTTTGGTAATACCTCTGACTAACCCCTCTGGTATTAGAGGTGTGATGTTATGTAATGAGCTTATTCTCATATAAACTTCTAGCTGTTGCCCGCGGCTTCGCTCGCGTTTTGGTCGGAAATTATTCCACGGGCACGTTGTAAATAGGCCATGGCACTCGGGGATAATAGGCTTCCTATTAGTAAAATAATTTTCAAAATCGGTTCAGTAGATCCAGAGATTACCCCTTACAACTTCGCAAACTCACAAACTTTACCTCTTTTTATTATTATAGTATAGATTAACATTTTAATACAAAATAATAATTTATATTCAGGTTAATAGCGCATTTAGACACCATCAAATTGTGACCTCGACCTCAAAATTTAAGGCGTCACATGCCTCATATGAGTCCAATTTATTTCACTTAGCTACTTAAATGTTATGCATGTTACATACGGCGATAACTGAACTAAGTCACGCTATGCGGTCATCAGGTAAAAGCGAATTGTATAAAATGTCGTTACTGTTTTATTACTTTTAATCTTCTGCGACAGACTTTGCGTTGAATTAATTGGTTTAGTAAATTGTTTTTTATACATACTTTCTTTATTATTATGGTTGGATACTTTTATATTCGTTAATAGAAGTTTTTCGATGACCAAAAGGAGGGTTATGTGTTTGACCTACAAACACTTACACATAATTATCTGTTTCTTCGTTCTGTCGTTAATTTTAAACAGATGGAACCAATTTGGTTAAATTATATATCGTTCGATTTGTCTTGGTGTCACGCGTGTCAGTTGCTTCATTAAGATTTAAAAAAAAAATTGGGCGCCATATTGTGGGGTTCGATTTATAATTTATTTTATTGTTAGCCACTTCGCTTCGGCCTGAAAAAGTAACAAACAGACAAAATAATTCGCATTTTTACTGTCAGTAAGGTTATTTTAATGGACTATTGATATTTTTAGGTGCCACGTGCATTAGTATAGCTTCTCGCCGTTCTCAGAATATTAAACATTACTTATTGAATTATCTAATACAACACGTTAACTTGCGGTTTATTTTCTTGTAGAATATGTGCGGTTTTTTCGAGACGATTGGGGAAGTACAGACCATTCGATAATTTAGAGGTCAGGGTTACCGAAATTGATTCAGAAGATTCTTTATTGCTTATGTAGGTAATATAAGTGTACTGTCGGTAATGGTTTATTTTAAAGTGATGAGAAATCACTCATCTTTTAAAAGTAAAACAAATAGTAGGAGTACAAAGCGGCCTATTTGTTAGTAGACATCTAAATAACGAGAGTGCTGATAAATTATTTGTTTAACATATCACCTTTATATCCCCACTAGCTATTACCCGCGGCTTCATTCGCGCTTTGGTTGGAAATGATCCCACAGGCACGTTGTAAATATAGCACTCGGAGATAACACAGTTTTAACTAGCGCGGAAGGTAAAGAACTTTTTTTTATGTATACCGTCAATGGACATTATCAATCGTTTTATGCTATTAGTAATGTACGTTTATTTACATAGTTATAATGGCATTTTGCTTTACTTAATAATCGTTATTTAGACAGCGATTTTTGATCCTACTGTGTAAGTACTTATTTTGTGAAAGTGTACCTTATAAACTTAGTGAGTGTACATTAAGAACTTAGAAACTATGTAAGTACCTTAGTTATAACTAATTTTTAAAGTTTACTACTGGTGTACTGTATCTAAATGCACAAATAAATTCTATTCTATTCTATTCTATTCTAGATAATGTGGCTTCCTATTAGTAAAAGAATTTTCAAAATCGGTTCAGTAGATCCAGAAATTACCCCTACAACCTCACAAACTTATAAAATTTACCTCTTTATAATATTATTATAGTATAATATGACTAGGTTTTCAATAGCAAGTACGGAACCTGGATTTGTGCCCGGTTGATGGCAATAGGCTCACCCCCAATTACGTCGGACTTAAATTTAACTGGCGAAATTAATCATCATCATTCTCCTACGACAAGACCAGGGAGGTGATGATGTTTGGTAATACCTCTGCCTAACCTCTCTGGTATTAGAGGTGTGATGTTATGTAATGAGCTTATCCTCATATAAACTACTATCTTTTGCCCGCGGCTTCGCTCGCGTTTTGGTCGGAAATTATTCCACGGGCACGTTGTAAATACCCTTTGTGCACTCGGGGATAATGTAGCTTCCTATTAGGGAAATAATTTTCAAAATCAGTTCAGTAGATCCAGAGATTACCCCTACAACCTCACAAACTCACAAACTTTACCTCTTTATAATATAAGTATAGATGAAGTTGTGCAGAGGTGTGACCTATATTATTAGTACTTCATATTTTTGTAGTTATTATTTTGACTGCCTTATTGGTCCAGTGGTCGCATGAAGTCCCGGGTTCGATTCGGGTCGAGCAAATTTTTAATGGGTTATTCCATCAGGTATTTCTTAGTAGCAGCCACGGAGTCTGGATTTGTGCCCGGTTGATGGCAATAGGCTCGCCACATGGGACGTAAACATAACTGTCGAAATGTGGGTGTACTTTTAGGTACACTTCTGATGAACACTTTGGGGATTTCAGGCGTAATATTATGTTATTTTTTGTAGTATTATTTCAATAGGCTCGCTCTCTATTGTCTATAGTTCACCCACATATTACCAGTAATTATTAATGTCCCCTCTAATAGGGACCATGGTCCCACATTAGGTTACATGGAATTATTTGTTTTTTTTTTTGTGTATTTCTTTATTGTTTTTTCCCTAATGTTACACAATACAGCCCAACACAATACTAATAAGTACCATCTACTCTTATGTAACAAATACCAGTATTGTAATATTGATTAGCAATTTCATGCTAACTGTTTGAACATTCTCTATATGTTAGCTGATCTCATCAAATGTCATGAGGTCATCCGTGGGAATTCACTTGTTGGGTCTGACGTGCGGTCAAAGACCTAAGGTTATAAGGTACCTCTGTCCATGGGCATCACGCATGAGAAATTTAAGGTGTTACATAGAAATGTAGATAACTGTGGTCTTTCTAAATTGTGCTATCATCATTTTTTTATTTTGCGAGAAGAGAGAAGGAAGATGGATTGCGTCCCAGCAGTGGAAACAGTATATGCTATCCTAGCGAACCGCCCCGGCTTCACACGGGTGCAATGTTGTACATATAAACCTGCCTCTTGAATCACTTTATCTATTTAAAACAAACTGCATCAAAATCCGTTGCGTAGTTTTAAAGATCTAAGCATACAAAGGGACAGACAGACAGCGAGAAGCGACTTTGTTTTAACTACTACTAGCGACCCGCCCCGGCTTCGCACGGGTGCAATGTTGTACATATAAACCTTCATCTTGAATCACTCTATCTATTAAAAACTGCATCAAAATCCGTCGCGTAGTTTAAAAGATTTTTTTTTTTTTTTTTTTTTAATTTATTAATCTCTTACACAAAAAAGTTATTTTTTAAAGTCATTTTACTCGCCAAACTTTACAGTTTGATGGCGAGAAGCGCTCGTTTATCATACATCTTAACTTAAAATTATAAACTTAACCTAAAATCGACTAAACAAAACTTACTGCTACATCTGCTTATTGAATTTATTTCTCGACAACGGCAGAGCGACACCAACATTTATCAGACAATGAATTCCAAGCCAGAGTGACCAGCCGGAGCTGGCCACTCTGGTCCAGAACTCACCGCCCATCACAGTCCGACGACGTGTCCACGTTCTCCAGAAATAAATTCTTTAGCTTTGATTTTAACACAGCTTTGCTTAAATTAGAGTTATTCCTTAATAATTCTATTTTGTTAAATACTTTTGGCACCAAATATTTAGACGTTCTTTCTCCGTAATAGTTTGTTATTTTTGGTTGCACTAGCCTTCTCTCTCTCACACTCCTTGTGTTAAACTTATTTTTAACATTTACTTTAAAATTATCACTATAATAATGTTCTAACCCTATCAAATACTCAACCTTCATATCAACTGGCAAGATTTTACAAATGGAAAACAATTTATCGTACTCTTTGTTACAGTTTATCTTAACCTGTTTGCTAACTAAGAACTTGATCAGTCTTATCTGTAGATTCTTTATTTCTAATAAATAGGTTTTAAAAGTACGTCCATACACAATTTAAGCATACATAGGGACAGACAGCGGGAAGAAGACTTTGTTTTATACTATGTAGTGATGGTTTAGATGCAAACGGAGATATAGCTATCTCACCTAGTATAATATATATAATACATTCTTCAAGGGCTCATGACGAAAAAGGTCGCACATAGCATATAGCATAGCATATTAATATAATAAAATAATGTGTAATTTAGTGAAAATTTTTGATGGTGTTAATTATGCCCACATAATCCTATTGATCGACTTACAATATCGGTTAGATACTTTAAAATAAGAACTTACCATCCGCCTAGCCTTTTTCTAACTGTTGGGGTCAGCTTTCAGTCTAACCGGATGCCGCTGAATACCGGTATTTTACATAGAGTCACTGCCTATCTGACCTCCACAACCTAGTTAGTACTAGGTAACACGATACCCTCTGGTAAGACTGGTTGTCAGATTTTCGGGCCACTTACTATGTGCTAGAGCACTACTAACTGTTACGAATAAATTGCTTTAAGGTGGATGCGCAAGGGTAGCCAGCAAAATTTAAATTTTCTTACGTTTATTGCAATTTGCAGGTCAGTGTCAGATTGTACGTTGATGAAAATATGAATCGCGCCAGTAACACGTATGGAGTTACAGAATTATAATCATTAAAATCATAAATACAGCCTTCCAAGTTTATATAATCCCATTCAATAGCTATTTCATGAAAAAGTCACTCTTTGGGATTATATGAACTTGGAGGGTTGTATTGATGATTTAAATGATTATAATTCTGTAACTCCATACGTGATACTGGCGCGATTCATATTTTCATCAACATAAAACCCGTCACTGACCTGCAAATTGCAATAAACGTAAGAAAATTTAAATTTCGCGGGCTACCCTTGCGCATCCAACAGGAAAAATAATATAATAATATAGGTAGAGCTACTCATTGTCCTAGATGAGCTATTCTCGCAACGCATGCCAATGCAACGCAGTGCAAAATGACATAACTTGACGCGATAATTATGACACAATCAAAGTCAAGAGGTAGCAGAAACCATTCCGCACTATGTCGCATCTAGATGCTAATTTTATTGATATGCATGATAATAAAGACCACGTGAGTGTAACACGCTCTTTGCAATACGGCACGTTTTTCAATATTTTGTTGTTAAATGATGGAGATAGAAAGCAGGGTAGCCATCACTATATTAGCTTACCTCGATCTGGGTGACACATTATATCCAGCGTTTTGTTTCATCCATAATATTTTTCACGCCATAACGACAAAATGTAATTAGATCGGTAGATGAATGACCTGTTTTAGGATATACAGGGTGTAACAAGACCCTTAACGAAGCCTTCAACCATACATTATGTACATCAAACTAAGTAGCTTTACGCAAAAATAATTGCTGGGAAACGATTTTTTTTTGGAGGTGAGAAATCACGTTTTACGGTAGAACTCAATGTAACGCACTCAAGACATTGTGCTGATGGATGGATAGAATAGTACGAGGGCTGTGGAAGTGTTTACAGTAAAAATTATACTTTAAAAATATGTATTTCACAAAAAAACTTTTGAAAAAGTAGGAACTTTGACCTCACTATCTCCGTAACTAGAAGGTTCCCAGGTATGGTCTAGAACATAAAAAAACGCCTTGATGCAGAGAACAAGACAGTGCCATTCGGCTTCGTTAAGGGTCTTGTTACACCCTTTATAATACTTTTTATTGGGATACAAAGTATACAGGGTGGAATCCCATCGACGACAGAATTAAAAGATCCTAATTCCTCCAAGACTCATCCTCAGCAAAACACAAGACTACAACTACAATCCATCACAGCTATCCAACACGCTTGCACGAGAACCTGTCAAGCACACGCATAATCATAATAAATATCGATACACAAACACAATAAGCGAACAAACACTCCAGATTCATAATAGCTTCACTGAAACCAGAACAAAGGATGATCCTGACGTGCGCAGGCGACAGCGGGGGAGAGAGGAGGGAGGGGCGTATGAGCAAATATTGTCTCGCTACCAACAGACTTCATTAGCAGTGAGTGATGTAATTAATTTCACTGTTCGATGGATAAAGGTACTGTTTTGTGGGAGGTGTGGAATTGGATCTGTGGGGTTGTGTGTCAGGAATATTTTTTGAGTTATTTTTGATTTGGTTTTAAATGATATTGTATACTAGCTGTTGCCCGCGACCTTCGTCAATCGTGTTAATTATATATTATGAGAATCAGAACCAGAATCAGAGCAATTTTTATGGGTTTTTTTTTTGCACGAAACCCTAATACTTTTTCTAAAATAAAAGTAGCTTGAGTTACTTCTTCTAACATCAGCTATCTGCTAATGAAAATCCCGTCAAAATCGATCCAGTCGTTTCGAAGATAATCTGGAACAAACAGACAGAAAACTATATTTTTTGTTATAAGTACTGTTAATACTTTAATTATGCATTCAGTAAAAAGCTGCTGTTTTGAAATTGCAAAGAGATACTTAATATTTTGTTATTTGTAAGCATTTGTATGACTATAAACTATACCTACCATCAGAAATGAAGACATCCGCAAGAGAACCAAGGTTACCGACGTAGCCCGAAGAATTGCCAAACTGAAGTGGCAGTGGGCAGGGCACATTGCTCGCAGAATGGATGGCCGATGGGGCCGAAAAGTTCTGGAGTGGCGACCGCGAACCGGAAGACGTTGCGTTGGAAGGCTTCCCACTAGATGGACCGATGACCTGGTGAAGGTTGCGGGGATCCGCTGGATGCGAGTCGCACGGGACCGGTCAGTGTGGCGACACTTGGGGGAGGCCTATGTCCAGCAGTGGACGTCTTTCGGTTGATATGATGATGATGATGTATGACTATATAATTATGATAATATATATTATTGATACGGGCATAAAGAATTTTCTCTCAAGAGACCTGAAATACTATAAAGAGATGTTATTTTAGGTTCCGTCAAACCAGCACACACAATTGCGGACGCGGCCCCGGCTGGTGTCCGACTGAACCGTTGGCGGTTGATGGATGGATACCCGCCTACCTAATTTACATTAGCTACAAATAATTATGGTGTAGTTTAGTCATCTTTTGTTTTTTTTTAACTTTCACTGTCACTGACGGGATATCTTCCATGATTTTCAATTATTGTGAGCTCCCGATATTTCGACGCTGTTGCAAGCGCTATCCATGATCGCGGGATGACCTAAAGCGCAGGCCACACCGCTAGCTCGCGGGCAGGCGAGCGACGCGAACGACGCGCGTTATAGACTTTGTTCGTATTTTTCGATAGTTCGCGGTGTGAACCAAAGTATGAAAAGAGGTGAAACGACGCGTCGTTCGCGTCGCTCGCCCGCCCGCCAGCTGGCGGTGGCGGTGGCCTGCGACAGTTTAGATATAAACCGTGAAAGCTTAAAACAGAAGTTTGTTAAAGTTTTCAAAAAAGTCGGCGGCAAAAGCTAGGTTAACATTATCAGCAATAATTTCGTTAATGTCAATGTAATAGTCCATTAAACCACATTTCAGGTTAGGTTAGACAGGAAGCTCACAAAACGTCAATTATCGCTGGAAAGCTTTTGAACATAAATCTGCTATTATATGGTGGGTGTTGAACCTAAAACGTGGCCATTATGTAATTATTGAAGTTACTTACTAGGTAAATATTTTAGGTGACCTTTGAAATATTACATGGCAGTGTTATGGTTATCAATTTCTTTAGAAAGATTGGGTTCGTGCCTACACAAAACAATCGGTGTGCGTGTACGAGTATGACTAGTTGTATACGTAGTGTTTTGTTCTAGACCATACCTAGGAACCTTCTAGTTACGGAGACATTGGGGGTCAAAGTTCTATTTTTAATACTACTCAATCCATCCATCAACACAATGTTTTGAGTGTGTTACATTGAGTTCTGTCCTAAAACATAATTTATCACCCAAAAAAAAAAATTGTTTCCCAGCAATAATTTTTGAGTAAAGTTACTTAGTTTGATGTACCTACATATTGCTTGGTTGATGACTTCGAGAAGGGTCTGTTTACACCCTGTAGGTATGTGAAGAAGCCCTTTGCTCTGAAGAGGGACTTTCCATGTGACTATATTACTGAACTTCGAAGTTTAAAATACTGATGTACCGTATACATAAAGTTTGAAAGTAAGACTTACGTGAGTCAGTAGGTACGCTATGACGATTGAGAATGTATATCATAGCGTTGTTTAGTTCAGTTTAGTTTATTTATTAATAATTATCAACAATTACAGGTCTGTTTTATATAAAAGAAAAAGTAAAAACACAAGTCATTAAACATTAAAAATAGCATCAAATACAAAATCAAAATAAATTAAAAATTTCAATAAATCAAAATTAAAATACATTGAAAAATAATAATTAAGGACCGTGACCAACAGATTAATAGAAACACTACGTAATATTCTTATCAAATTACCTAAAACCATTCTTTTAGGTCATATAATGACCTAAAAGAATGGTTTTACGCCTGGAATGGATGGATGTACGGAACTTGCTCGTTAATTGTTCAACATTTTCTCAAATGTAGGTATAAGAAGAGGCCTTTACTCTGCAGAGGTAAATTCACTGGCTGGTGCTATAACTTGCTCGGGTACCATCTTGGATACATACACCTCTTCTCATCCTTAATTAAAACTTTACCACGATTGCGCAAATGCTGTACGGTAGCTGGCCGGTTTCCTGCCAAAGGCATAGCCAGCAGCAGCCAAGCAGGCTATTATTGGCTATAAACAGCGGAAATTGTCCCTGCTACACTACATCCCACTCACACCAACACAGCTTCCTAGTTCGAACTAGAATCAATAAACACTAACGTATGCATCCCTAGAAAACTGTTGACAATACATGAAAACTCATTTACCCGACGCAAAACCGACGAGTGGAGAGCGTAATTCAATTAACTGCATTTCGAATGGTACTTGAAAGCGTCCGACTTATCGCATTTGGCGTTTGCACCAAATACGTTTGAAATTGGAATACTCGTAGTAGGGGTGGAGAAAATATGCACTGATCTGAGGGTCTAAAATTGCCGCTTTAGCAGAATCATAATAGTAGAATACTAATAATAAGAATTACGTTATAATTCGTAAAATGGTCACAAAGTGTCAATTCATAACATTGACTTCGTCTATGACCATTTTAAGTTTATTTTTTATTTATATTATTAGCCGACTTTCTTCAAAAAGGAGGAGGTTCTCAATTCGGAGGTGTTTCTTTTTTTTTTTTACCTCCTAACTCCGTCATTTGTAAACCGATCTGAAAAAAACTTTTTTCATTTGAAAGGATATGCTTCCCAATTGGTCCATAGAAATTTCATCAAAATCGGTTCAGGAATTTGGTTGTTTTCCTCACGTTAATTGTCACATCACGCGACGTCGCGTGCAGGCGCTTTGATGTATATCACGCGACGTCGCGTGATACTTGCTAGTTAAATTTGACACACTTCCCGATTTCTTATTGAGCTGAAATTTTGCACGCATGTGTGTATCGCGAGACAATGCAATATTATGATGACATGGAGCTGATCTGATGATGGAGCTGGAAGGTGGCCATAGAAACTCCGTTATAAAACGACATAACCCCATCGAGTTTGAGTTCGTATAATTCATCTTGTTAAGTACTTTGTCTCTAGATGGTATCCAGGATCTGCTGATGGAGCTGGAAGGTGGTCACAGGTAGTCCGTAATAAAATGACACAATCCCATCGAGTTTGGGCTCATATGATTCGTCTTGACGAGTACTTTGGTCCTAAATGGTATCCAGTGTCTGATGATGGAGCTGGACGGTGGACATAGGAACTCACGACAAAACCTCATCGAGTTCGGGCTCGTATGATTCGTCTTGACGAGTACTTTAACTAACTTCTAGTTACCATGTAAAAATTAATTCATGACAAGAATTTGTGTGGTATACCACACAAATTCTTGTCATGAATTAATTTTTACATGGTAACTAGAAGTTAAAAAGGGTAAAATAAAAATAAAACTTTTTTTATCCTATTATAATTCTGTTAAAGCGGTCAACGGTCATTTTAGACCCCCTGTACGACTGCAGGTATTAAGTAGTTTGCGTTACGGATGACAGAGTCTTTGTTAATGATACATTCAAGCCTGTTGCTGGCTTGATAGTTCGTAGCTTGGTAATGGTTTCGAAACAGCCTATTGTTGTCTATTCCCCTAGACTGCTTTAATAAAAGTTCTGTCAAAATGTATGCACCTGGCAGACGAATTTGTGCTTTATGTTATATTGTTTTACTGTCCATTATACACAGTCACTGTGATTGATGATATTTGTGGCTGTTCATCGTTAAATTTACCTACCGTCTTACCAGTAAGTTCTTTGACGGTTCGTCTACATGTACTGCCAAATATGGTAGAACAAATATCGAACGAAGTAGACAATCTTGGAGGGGAAAGTCTGGTACGAGTATGGCAGCATTTATTTTTCGAGTCTCCCCTCGCAACTGCCATCACTCAATTATAAACCGTTTGGTTTTCCGAGTTGCTTCGTAAAGGAAATTCAACTTGATTGCTTGATGCATGAAAACGGTAGTAATTTGTCCCAAAATAATGACTTTTATCGTAGATTAAAAAATTGTGAGAAGTAACCGTTCAATAATTCGTGATCTCCGAGTGATGTTGAGTACGGATGAAGTGACTGAAAGTGAAGGATACGTGAATGAAAGTGAAGTACAGACGCCAACACATCGGGTTCCCTCTATCTGGCAGAATCTTGATGCTCCGAAATTTATTTGGCATAACACACTTGGCATAATCTTCTTTAAACGAATATTATTATGGCATAAAAAATATTTAATATAATTATTTTTTGGCAGAATGTTTATATGTCCGAATTTACAATGGCATACTTTTAAGATGGCAGGATTTTATTTGGCATAATTACCTTTCGTAAAGTTAAAATTTCGCATAATTTCGTTTGGCATAACGTTTATTTAGAGCGACGATTATGTGGTAGAATTTCATTTGGCATACTATGAAGATGGCAGAATTTCATATGGAATAATGTTATCAGGCATATTGTCTTTTCTATAAATAAGCATTTTTAAAATTAAATTAAGAAAAAAAATATCGTCTTTAAAAGTCAATACATGTTGTGCTATAAAAGTTAGTGACAGAAACGAATCGCTGCAAAACCGACTTGTACACGTAGTCTTATCTGCCCTACCCCTAGAGTGTAATTTAAGCTCGCGTAGGCGCAAAGGGGCGAAACGGCCCGCGAGTGAAGAGCAGGTGGTTTTAATGCTCGCCGCCTTGGTGAGCGTCAAACTATCTGTGACGATAAGCTCGCGTGGGATCGCCAGAGCCCCGCAGCGCCAGAGCCGTAACAGAAACCATGCCTGCTGCATGCTTGCTTGCATGCTGCATGCTGCATGCTTGCTTGCATGCATGGTGTATGCTTGTTTGCATGCATGATATATGCTTGTTTGCATGCATGGTGTATTCTTGTTTGCATGCTTCTTTGTAAGAAATACAAAATTATTCCAACTATGAATTTTCTGTAACGTGTTAGATGAGTTTTTCAATTATTATGGATATGAAATGTATGCCAAAAGATGATTCTAACTGTAAATTTTCTGATATATCTTTATATCTTTTTATGACTATCGATATGAAATGTATGCCAAATGAAGATTCTGACTGTGAACTTTCTGTGATGTGATGGTTCTACTTTTTAATTCTTATGGATATGAAATTTATGGCTAAAGATGATTCTGAATTACAAAATTATGAGTTTTGAATGTGTAGTAAATGAGTGTCTGCCAAACGATTTTCTGTGAAATGAAGTTTATGCTATTCGCTATTATGCAAAATAATATTATGACATAAAAAGTTCAGTTATAAAGGGTAGACCCCAACACATCAAGTTACTAGAATCTGTCAAATTTCTTTAATAAATTTTAAAGTTTATCGCTAAAGCATTAGGTTCAAGGTTGATTGGGAAAATTTGAAAATTTAAACTTGATGTGCTGGTGTCTCTATAAGTGACGGAAACATAGTCATATCAGTTGTTTACTGTTTGTTTGGGGAGGGTCAAGTGACGCGAGGCACAAATCTTTCGATTTATGGGCGTCCGGAAGGTTATAAGTTTATGTATGTCTTTATAGGACACGTTGTTGATTTTAAACTTGTATTACTTCTCTTACACCGACATGTTATGTTTACATCTACATTTGAGGTGATTTTGATTCTACTGTGTCATATTAAATTAGCTTGTGAATCGTCACAAATCCAGACTCTGAGATTGAGAAATGTCTGATGGAAAAACGCAATAACACTTTACCCGACCTGCGAATCGAACCCAGGACCTCCTGCTCAGCAGTCGTTTCGTTTCGAGTCGGAGTTTTGTCAAATAATTTTAAGACCCTGCATAGAATTTCTGTTTCTCTAATTTAGGTAATCTAGGTACACAAATACCATAAACTATCGTTAATCTGGTTCCAATATCCCTGTATCAAACCATAACCTTGCTGAAAACACATCAACGAAACAATTGAAAGTAATGTCGAAGAAAAACAACTTTTATTACAGGATATTAATTTCCTTTCGCGCCGCAGACGGGACGTATGTAAACGAAAATTTATTTCCACCCCATCAATATGTTTCCTGTTTTTCTGAAGGAAATGTAAACGCTAAAAGGATTAAGGATCGTATTTTCTAATATTGGAAAAGAATCTGGTGTGATATGAACAAAAAGGTTTGTTATTTGATGTTGCTGAAATATGTCGTTGCTTGGGTAAATAATCTGGTGATCATTTTTGCAGTTAAGATTGTGAATTTTAATAAGAACGCATATTGATTGATTACAAATGCACTTGTAGGCCATGGCAGGACTAGTTCGACAAATCTACCGAGTTCAGGACGAGTGTGGATCGTTATCCATAGTACCCCCTGGTCGACATAACTAGCATGCCTTTGTTGAACAGTGGTAGATAAATACAATACAGCAGTGGCAATTATAGTAACCAGTTAAGAATCACTACAAATGATAGTTTAGGTACAGCCGTCTCTCCTTTTATGCTCGACTAACCAACTGAAGCATCCATTTAATTAACCACTAGCTTTTGCCCGCAGCTTCGCTCGCGTTAATTTAGAATTTGACAATGTGATCATCATCCTTAAAAAAAATCAATCGTGATTCGAAAGACACGTGGCGCCATCTATTATCATAAGAACGTTATTGTTGTTTTCCTCGAGAACAGTGTTTTTTTTTTTCGGAATGATAGTACCATATGTCCGTTTCTGTACTACCGACAGCGTATATGCATGATTTCAGGATTATCGGTTTAGTAGTTTAGGCGTGAAAAGGTAACAAACAACTTACTTTCGCGTTTATAACATTAGTTAGGATATAGTTATATAGAATACATCAGGAGCCTACAGCAGTCTACTATTGGACGTAGGCCTGTTCAATCGCTCGCCACTTAATTTGATTCTCGTAGCAACTGGATGAGAGTTGCTCTCATCCAGTTGCTACCATCCAAACTGTGGTGATCGTCGCTCCACCTAACCTGTAATTCACACATAACCATTGCTTAGTTGGAAAACGAATAAAACAATGTTTTTACCATCCGCGTCCTATCCGTAAATAACCTCAAAATGTTGAACTTCTTCCGCACTGCAACTGCAACCGTGTTCAGATACACACTCGTACTATGCCAAATGTCGCAGCATACATCACGATCAAGCAATTTCACAGTTGTCGTGTCGTGTATCTGCATCCTTATTACTGGATACACCTGGGAGCGCAGCTCGCGATACAGATCTCTGACGTGAGGTCCTACCACTGGAGGAGGTGCTAGTGTGAGTGAGTTTTGAATGAGAATGTGATTTTAGCGGCACTACAAAAAGTAAAATAGCGACATCTATGCCACGAATAAAGAACTAACATCAAATTTCGAAATAGCGCAGTTAAAGTTATCCGCGACTTAAGGCTATTTTATAAAAACCCGTCAACAACCGTCAGTCAGTAATTCACTCAGATCCAGCCTGTCCCTTTGCTGCCCTCCCTAGCGACGCCCTAAGCCGAGGCCCGTATCCACAGGGGGTGCCCTTAGCGAGTGGTCGCTTAGTTTTTAAATATATTTTTAAGCCCCTGGCTGGAGGCCTTAGATTCATGTTTAAGGCATCCACAGGGATTTGCCCGGTTAAGCAGTAGCCAGCCTCAGAGGCTGAACTGCGAAATGCCAACACCAAAAAAAAAAAAAATGTCGGTCAGTAGCCCACCAGATTTAGCACCCGTCTGGTTGAGGGATCCTCCCTTTTCTATGGGGAACGAAGAACTTTACACCCTGTACTTCATACCCCAAAAGATGAGAGGTTTGAACTTTGAGTTAAATTCACCTTTGTCTCATCCATCATAATATTAACCTACCATCTGTGCGTTGGCAATACAATTAATACAGTGATCCGTATCGATTGACAAAGAGATAGGCGCCATCTATTGGCCTCTGTATTAACTAGTACTGAGATAGTTCGTGATTAGATCTTCTGACTCTATTTGACACTGTGCTTGTTTGGTAATGAAGACTTCTTAATAGGTGTCTGTTTTGTAGAGAACAGAAAGTTAAGAAGGATGCTGCTTGCAAAATATTACTGAGATGACGGCTTTTAGAGACAGTTATGGTTGAAGAAGATATCCTGCGAGCAATTTTAATATGGGCAGGATTACAATACTAGTAAGTCTGAGATGCCGTTTGATACAGGTGTATGGAATGGGAAGACATGATGCACTTCAGATATATTGGTTTAAAAGACGGATGATAATGATGAAAAAATGTTGATCTTGAATGAAATGTTTTTAAGAGATAGAAAACATGGGATAGTGGTATTTAGTAATGAAATGGCTAAACTAATTTGTTTTTTTTTTTTAATTGTATCTAGGCTGTTATTGCAACATTTCGCACCTTTAAAGGAAAACCGTTACTAAACTAATTTTTTTATGAATTTAGTTAATAATGCCATCTTTCTTAAAATTACGCAAACTACAAGATGAATTTGACACTTTGTTAAAAAACCCTTTTTTGACAGCAGATGGCGGTAAATGTTATCGTTACAAAACTTAAAAAAATTGGTTGGTAAATTCAATATTGTGTCTAAACTAATTGTAACTTTTTCGTTGAACAGTGATTTGAGACAGACTTTTGCTTCAAATGTTCATCAATTTGAAGCAAAAGTGTGACTATCAGAATAACCACGGCAGCAAGTAAAAAAAAAAAACGAAAATTGTTTATTAGTTTTAAATGGTATAGTGTAACATTTTGTTTATTCACAGTCGGTCACAGTACAATTTATTGGAAAAGTTTTACTATAAAAAAAAAACATAATTTAGACAAAGTTCTATTAAAAATTACTTTTTTGAATTGTATGTGATAATGTCAAAAAATAAATATAAAAATATGTAAAAATAAAATATGTAAATATCCATATTTATTGACATTATCAAATACAATTCAAAAAAGCAATTTTTAAGATGGATCTTATGACCTCAAAAAATGGCTCTGAATATCATACATACTTCTCTTTTGTTGCGAAAATCCATGATTACTTTTTTATTTTGACCCCTGTGTAAATTTTTCTATTTTCGTTTTGTAACAGGTATCATTTAAAGGTGCGATTTATCAGTCAAGTTTCATAACAAGATTAATTCCATTTTTATCTAACTTTATTAGTGTCTCTGTCACGTCAACAAGCTACCTTATTGAATTAAATCATTAATTAAAATTCATATTTCATAACCTTTTGTATCTGAATGATCGAAAATATGAAAATAATTCACTATTTTATTTTAAATTAATTCAAGTGGTTAATTGTTTAATTAAATGGTTAAGTGTTGTTTTTGTCTATTGGTTTTATTTGTTCTAACCTTGCCTCCACCCCAGTATCCGTTAGCCCCATCGGCCGTCCGATCTTCGCGCTGGAGTGGACACCACGCATTGGTAAGCGCAGCGTGGGACGGCCACCTGCCAGATGAACCGACGACCTTGTTAAAGGTGCATGGAGTCGCTGGATGCAGCTGGCATTGGACCGGACACGTTGGAAATCATCATCAAATAAAAAATTTTTTGACTCACGTGTTAACTGAGGATAAAATATTAGGGAGATATTAAAATAACCTCCTACTACTTAAATACACATACATTTTGACCGTATAAGTATTGCACTTTTGTAGGAATCAGTTGTTTTTTTTTAATTACCTGTATTTCTTCTAGAGAATAGGTAATTTTAGAAAAACACAAAGTATGTTTTAAAAAAAAATTCTCGAATTTAAAGCTGTTATAAACGAAGGGGGGTGATTTTGGAAATAATGCAACCGATAACGACAAGCTCATATATTCGACTGGCGCAGCAGTCCACAATTCTTAAAGTAGTTCTTAAGTCTACCCTACTTATCTATTTATAACGAATAAGTAGGTACCCACGTAACATCCCTCCAGCTTTAATTAGAAATACCTCTTATAATCTACGATAGGTCTATTTCGTTTCGACCTAGTGTCGGGCTCAAGTTCTACGGAGGGAGCTGCTGGAATCTGTTCTCTTTCAGCAGTATGGTCGCCTTGAAGCTCTGATGCAGGCGTTTCCGACTCAACTGGTAGTTCTTCAACAGACACTTCGGACGATGGCTGCCCGGAACCAGTCGGTTGAGATGGCATTATAAATGCTGGAATGATCTCTTCGCATGGCCCATCTTCCCTCCCTCTTAATTTGAGCAACTGATTAGCGTGTCTTTTCACTGTTTGATTCGATTCACTCAGTTTTACTAAGTACATTGTTTTGCCAATATTGTTAATAATCTTGCCGCGTGACCAATAATGTTTGTGTTGATTATAAAGTTTCACTAAGACTTGGTCACCCACACTGAACAAAACTTTACGGTTACCACGATAATTGTCAATCTGCGAACACTGTTTGACTTTAACAACTGTGTCGAGTGCTGCGTTGGATGGCGTCGTGGTGGTCGGTATCAGGAGATCCAACCTACATCTCAACTTATGACCGAACAAAACTTCCGCAGGAGATCTGTTTGTGGTCGAATGTTTGGAATTCCTATAGTTGAGCAGGAATTGAGATATTTTAATATTTAAATCTTTTAAACATGTTCCCGATAACAAATATGATTTTATTGCTTTTTTAATAATCTTTACGTAACTCTCCGCTTGTCCGTTGCTAGACGGATTATAAGTTGGTGAAGTTAAATGAGCAATATTGTTTCGGGTACAAAATTGTTTAAACTCATGTGAACAAAAAGAAGTGCCGTTGTCTGAGCAAATTGTATGAAATAAGCCAAAGCGTGACATTACTTCGCAGAGCTTTTCTATTACTACTCGCGAAGTTCCACCTAATGAAACATCAAAACATTCCACCCATTTCGAATACGCGTCCACTATAATAAAAAATGTTTTACCATTAATTGGACCTAAAAAATCTATATGAACACGCTGCCACGGCTGCGCAGGGAAAGGCCAAGGAGTGAGGGGGGTGCGCGGGGGCGAGGCGCGCTGCGAAGCACAAACTGCGCACGCGGCGATGTGCTGTTCAATAGCGACAGACATGCCCGGCCACCAAAATCTATTACGTGCCTCTTCCTTTACTTTTGTGATTCCTAAGTGACCTAAGTGTAACTCTTTTAATACCTTGTATCGTAGACCTGTTGGAATTACTAATCTGTGACCCCTCATTAAGCATCCATTTTCTACCGATAATTCCAACCGGTGGCTATAATAATCCTTAATTAACGGTTCCTTGATTTTATTTGGCCAACCATTTGACAAATAGTCTATGACGGTTCTTAAAACCCTATCTTGCATTAGTGCATCCCTGATATCCGTCAGTGACAAAAATCTTTCACCTTCGTAAACAAAACGAATATAACTTGATTTATCCACTAATGACTCATCCCACGGCGGGTGTGTGTCGGCCGGTTTGACATCCTCCGCTACCGATCTACTTAGAAAATCTGCACAGTTTCGAACGCTGCTTACATATTCTATATTATAATTGTATGCAGAGAGAAAAATTGCATAACGCTGTAACCGATTTGCTGATATCTCGGGAATCCCCTTGCCTGGATTAAAGATTGAAACGAGAGGTTTATGGTCAGTTCTTAAAATAAAAGGTTTGATTCGACCATATAAGTATTGGTGGAATTTCCTGATTCCAAATATTATCGCAGTAGCCTCTTTTTGTATTTGGCTGTAACGTTTTTCTGCTGCATTAAGTGAACGCGAAATATACGAGATAGGTTTTTCTATACCACCCTCAACCTGCGATAACACGGCGCCTAACCCGCTTGGTGACGCATCAACCGTTACAATTAACAAGGCTTCCGGATTAAAATGTGTTAAGGTGGTATCCGAAACTAATTCGCGTTTAATGAACGATACTGCTTCGTCATGTTTCTTAGTCCATAACCAGGGCTCGTTTTTTTTAAGCAAATCATGTAGTGGACTTAATATCGATGAAGCGTTTTTAATAAAATTTCGGTAATAGTTGACCATGCCTAAAAATGATTTTAGTTCTGATGTGTTGGTAGGAATTCGACTTTGCAGAATGGCTTTTATTTTCTCCGGGGATTTGTGTATACCATTACGGTCAATGACAAACCCCAGGTAGGATACGGACTCTTGAAAGAAAGTGCATTTTTCTATGTTTAAGACTAAACCTGCTTCCTGTAACCTACGGAAAACTTCATTCAACCTACTCATCATCTGATCTTTGTCCGCCCCGCACACTAAAATATCATCAAGAAATAAAAGAGTACCATCTAGTCCTGATAGAAGCGCTTCCATGTTCCGCTGAAAAATGGCTGGTGCACTAGCCAGACCAAACACTAAGCGGGTAAACTTATATAACCCTTTGTGTGTGTTTATGCAAGTGAGCATCTGTGACTTCTCGTTTAGACACAACTGATTGTATGCATGCGAAAGGTCTAATTTGCTGAAATACTTACCGCCATGTAGTTTAGTAAACAGCTCGTCATACCTAGGTAATGGGTATTTATCTACAAGTAACTGTTTATTGATAGTCACTGAGTAGTCAGCACAGAGACGTATAGAACCATCTCGCTTTAAAACCGGCACTACTGGACTTGCGTACTCCGCGTATTTAACTGGTACTAGCACACCCAAACTTACAAGACGGTCAAGTTCTTTTTCAACGCTTTCCCGAAGCGCAAAAGGCAAGGGCCTAGCCTTAAAAAATATTGGCTTTGCGTCTGGTTTTAGAGCTAAATCCACCGTGACATCCTTAAAACAACCTAATTTATTTCCAAACAACTGTGGGTACTTTGTAGAATTAACTGTTAGAAAATCGTTGCAGTTATTCAACGAGCATATTTGTAGGTTAAACCGAGAAAAGAAATCTCTGCCTAATAAGGGCGGCCCCCCGTTCCGCACAACGTATACACCTATTTTTTGTGATTTGTTATTATAAGTAAACATGAGATTTATTTTACCTACAATGTGTAACTTATCGCCATTGTAACTATGCAAAATAAGGTCACTGGCTTCCAACGTTACATTTAAAAAGTGTTTACGATACAATTGCTCAGAAATGACGGTTACTGGTGAACCCGTATCTATTTCAAAAATTTGCTCAATTTCATTAACACAAACAGATTCCCGCATTGGTTCACCGCGAATAGTGCGGATATTATAGCATACATGTTTACCATCATCGTTTTCATCCCCACAGCACTCGACATAATGTTGTTTATTAATAGTTTGTTTGCACATTCGCTTAAGATGTCCTTGAACGCCGCACTTTTTGCACTTATACCGCACAAATCGACACGTCGATGCCTCGTGACCTGCGTAGCCGCAGGCTGTGCACCCGCTGCCGCCACCGCCCGCGCCGCCGCCGCCTTGAGCGCGTTCGCCGCGAGCTGTGGGCTTTACTGCTTCTGGCACGTGGCGCGGCGCGCTCCTGCCGCGTGCTGTGCCAAGCTGTGCTGCCGTGTCCATCTTCATCACTTGAAGTGGTGTACCCATGTCTGCTTGCCGAGTTGTTTCTTGAGCTCCCATACGCGCACTGCGCACGCCTTCAGCTATTTCTAAAGCCCTGTTGAGCGTCAGCTCCGACATCGCCTTGGTAAATAACTTATCTCTCTCAGGGCCGGGTGCCATACCCAGCACAAAACGGTCACGAAGCTGTTCATCAAGACTCAACGCCACGAACCCGCAGTGTATTGCTAAACCACGTACTCGTGCCGCCCACTCTGGCAAACCTTCGCCGACATGTTGCGTGGCACTATGGAACTTGTACCTTTCCGCGAACGTGCACTTTTTCAGCTTGAAATGTCCATCCAATAAAGCTACTACTTCATCATAGCTCAAGGTACCGACCTGCCGCGGTAAAGCTAGATCACGAATCAATTTATAACTTGATTCCGAGCAGTTACTCAGCAGAATAGCTCGACGTTTACAACCGGCTTTATCTTCATCTACCCCAATTTCGTTTGCAAGAAACCACTGTTCGAGTCGTTCTTTATACAATTGCCATTCTTGATGTTCATGGTTAAACACTGTTAATGTACCAACCGAAACTTTTGCCATTTTACGATTATATACGCGTAACTTATACTTTGTCCTCGTCGCCAACTGTTATAAACGAAGGGGGGTGATTTTGGAAATAATGCAACCGATAACGACAAGCTCATATATTCGACTGGCGCAGCAGTCCACAATTCTTAAAGTAGTTCTTAAGTCTACCCTACTTATCTATTTATAACGAATAAGTAGGTACCCACGTAACAAAAGCCGAAATCTTTTCATGAAAACCATGGTAGGGCCTCCTAATGCAATGCATGCAGTGATACGAAGCAATGTTACACGTGAAATATCTACAAACTAGAATAAATTTACGTATATTAAGTTATTTGTTGGCACCGATGAGTCGAGGGAGATAGCTGCATTTAGCGCTAAAATAGGAACTTATCTTGACAGTAATCTTTAGTGTTTATTACCATGAAAACGATATAAAGTGTAGAGGCCTATCTACCATATAGCTACGGTATCGCTACGAAGATGTTTTCAGCATAAAAAAATATTTTGAGATTTTAACAATCTTGAAAAAATCTTCCGAGTCCTCTTTTAATTTTAGATTTAAGTTTGGTGAAAAAGCATAATTGACCATTGGGGCCGAAAAGTTTTGGAGTCAGGACTGTGTGCTGGAAGTCGCAGGATTAGAAGTCCCCCCACCAGTTGGACCTGAGAACTGGTGAAGGCCGCGAGAATCCACTGGATTCGAGGTTGATGACGGTTGGGATGCTTGAGAGAAGCTCATATTGTGCAGTGGTGATATTTTGGGTAAAGTGGTGGTGTTGATGATATGATGCAAATATACTATTAAATGCCTACATCCAGAAGTAGTACTCGTATCAATGCTAATGAAGAGGATTTTTAATCTAATATAGACTAACGTACTGTCCAAATGTTATTAGATTATCAATAAATACTGAGAAACTTGATATATTACATATATATATACACTTGACCTTTGATTGCGTAGGTTTGTGTAGGTAGGTACTTTTTATTGATTCACATAATACGACCTTTAGCTTTAAGATATTTATTGAGAAATCTCGTTCAATGACGATGTTTTGTATAATATCTGAACTCTTGGGTCTCTAAAAGGACTGAACAAGGAAAGATGGTTCCTTGTTCAGTCCTTTTAGAGGCCGAAATTGTAGGCTTAGGTTTTTTTTTTTTAATAAATATACTATTTTTTGCCCGCGGTTTCGCTCGCGTTAATTTAGAATTTGACAATCAATTTCGTAGTTTTTTTCGAGTTGAAAGGTACCCAATGTCCATTTCTGTACACCTGAAAACGTATATGCACAATTTCAGGATGATCGGTACAGCTGTTTAGGCGTAAACTGGTAGGAAACAAACAAACTTACATTCGCGTTTATAATATTAGGTAGGAGTTAGGATGCTTTTCTCGGGATACTGCCTAACAGTTTAATGGACAAAGAGCTACTTTAGATCCTTGCAATATTCTCGAGTTCGTTTCCCACCCGTTGCATAGCTAACGTGAACTCCGGCCCACAGAAAGCGCATGTATCGATAATCGCTTTCAAAGCGTTATGTATTTCTACGGTACGGTACGTACGCATGGCGACCAATCAAGCTATACAAAACCAGTTTATGCGGATTTCTCACTGTACTGGAAGCTTATACAAAGCGAGGTCAGGTTATACTGGATAATAATAGCTTTATGTGTCGCCGTTTGTGCTGACGCAATATTTTTTTGGTTGACATTATAAGCTACCGAAAGCTCGACTCAATCCTGTTGAAATTACTTGAAACAAAAGTAACGAAACAACAGAAATATACCATAATCATAATATCAATCATAGAAATGTGTCTACCACATGCCACTGAGCTCGATTCTCGGCCAGAGTGGCCTTCATCATTACAAAAACACTAGTACAAATAACAAAGAAAAACCATGAACCTACCTGCACGGGGAAGGACGTTGGATTGTCTACGTCCACTCCTACTTACAGAGAAGAGGCCTATGTCAGTGGGGATATATTGGCTGCTTATACTAAGCAAACGGCTGGAACCGCTGACGCATCTTAAGAGAACAGATTAATTTTGGCAACAATCATGCCTGCATTATGCGGGGTTTACACGGGTCGGTTTTCGTTTCTAAATGGCAATTCGGCTAGGCAGCAAGTGACTTAAGTCACAAGCCCCAAAGTAGAGTAGCATCCAGTAGCGAAGGGTCAATTTTTGTAAGAGGTAAGGTGGAGCATATATCTTTAATGTGAGTAAATTATTTGGCCATAGAATACTGACTGTGCCATTTTTCAAAAGGAAGCCAGTAGGAATCGAGTTGTATGGAGCCTTCGCCACTGGTAGCATCTGACCTTAGCCGCGCGGCGATCGGCCACATGCGGCCGGTAACAAAAATCGACCGTGTAAGTGGTCAGTTGCAGGTGCCCGCCGCATGAGGTATGTCTTGCACTCGTCATTTTTTAAGAAAATTACCTAGTCGCTTGCGATTCAGTCGACTGTGTAAATGAGCTAGCGATCGGCTTTGTAGGGCGATTTCTGAAGCGATTAGCCGCACGGCGAAAATTTACCAGTATAAATCCCCCATTAGTAAATATAACTATATTGCAGTTAAACATGAACATCCTAATGAAATTCTAACAATGGTCTAGTGGGAAGAAGTTCATCAAGAAGAAGAGAAAGGAAGAAGTTCATCAAGAAGAAGAGAGGGAAGAAGTTCATCAAGCAATCATAATTACACGCTCCTCTTAGTAATCTTACAAAATTTTGCTGTTGATAGGCATTCATAATGATTAATTTAATATTTCTTCTTGTTTCTTGTATAGGCGTTTCTGAAAAGGTAAAAGTTGAAGCCACTGCTATAGAAGGCCTTAAATCATGGTGTGTTTAACGTGAGTTAGCAAATTAATTTTGGTACTTTAATAAAAGTAATTTTGTACTTCCAGCCTACGTAAAGCTACATTTTAGTAATAGTCCCAATTTCAGTAGAAATTATTGCCATCAAGATCGTTTAACTAGACGGATGAGAATGAAAATACCGACACCAAATTGTTTTAATAGGTGTAGCTGTAAGAGATCAACGATAAATATTAGTCAGTCTTTCTGGGTAATCATCTTGAAACGTGGAATGGCGATAGGAGATAGTAAATGTAATTTATTTTCGCAACTTCAGATTAAGTTTGTCTAATAGTAAAAGTTGTTCATGACAATGAGTATAGGTACAATCACATGCTTTTCCACTCGAGATGTGATATGCAACCTTGCTATGGATGCGTTTGATATCCACCAATCATATTCATTGGACCACATAGCATAGCACTGGTGGAAACTAATTCAACTAGCTATGTTTTTTATATGGAAGGATGCGTGCTTTGGATGCGAGCTATCGATGCGTGATATGGATGCGAGCTATGGATGCGTGCTATGGATGTGAGCTAGGCCCATGCCTTTCCTATTACCGATACGTAGCATAGCTTGAGCTGCGCATCTTTCCCGCACAGTTTTCTTGCGGAGGCGCATTTTCATAACACATCTTACTCGCTCCGCTACATAGCTGAGCATCAGTGGAAACGCTCACATAGCTTCGTAGCTTAGCTTTTAAATTCTCGCAGCATAGCTGCATAGCACATCTCTGGTGGAAAGGCACCCTAAGTATAGATTATTTGATTACCAGTCACCATACCTGAGAGTGAGAGCATTGGTGCCACTGGCCGAGTGGTATCGTCCCCGAATTGTAAGTTATGAGTTCGAACCAACACAGGCGCGTTACCTTGTGTAATTTATTTCATCACTGCTCTCAAAACTGTGACATGTGACATCTACCAATCCACACTGGTTCTTATTAAGGGCGTCTTCAAATTAGACGCGTGAAGAAGCGCTGCAGTGGAGTCACTGGGCGCGCCTTATTCAAAACAAGAGAATGTCAACTTGTACCAAAAACTCGCAATTGTAAATGATAGTTATCGCTATCCATACTAACTGTCGCTAAATATAATATCGCTTGCGTATTATGATGTACAGCTCCTGTAGTACCGCCACTGCAGTCTGCAGCGCGTCTTCTCGCCTCTAATTTGAAGGCACCCTAAGAGGCGGACTATACTCGTATGTCCTGTCTACCAGTGGTGAGAATATGATTATTCTTATGTAGTGGAAGTGGTCTTTAGCATATGCCTAATAGCTTCCTCATTTTCAAATGTATCATCATCATTATCCACACCCAGAATTCACCAACTGGTGGGTATAGACTTCACTTTTCTTGTGCCAACCTCCACGTCCGTTTGCCAGCCTCATCTAGGTTTTCCCCCGATAGCAACTACGTTGTCTGCCCTTCTCCCGAATGGAATAAAATGCATCAGAACTAATTAATTGAACAAACCTTTCCGTATCGTATGGCTAGTGCCTAACCTGGTTCAGAGGTGCGTGTCTTGGGGTCGAACTTGAGACCAATGACTTGGCAGTCGGTCGACGGTCACACCACTAGGCTATCACTAATGATTGCGCTCCAGACATCATGTGAAAGGACATTGCAGCAAGTGAAGGTATTTCGAAAAAAACTTCAATCTTAAAACAAAACTAGCAAAACCAATTTCAATACCAAAATGTCGACAGAAATATGCGAAGTGAATATTAATATACAAATGTTACGAAGGAGGTTTTAATTACAGATTTTTTAAGCAGATTGCAATGTTCAGGAGTAGGTAGTAATAGACCGCAAGATGTTTACATAGATTCCATGCGAATTTGTTATTAATTGTGTGAAGATATTGCAGGTGGGTTTATTTTTAATGAAATTCGTTTTGAAACTTATGACCTTGTTCATTTGGCTAGGTTCTCATCTAGCTCTCATAAGTTTAGTAACTTACCTATATGAGATCTAGATGGAGCTTAATTGGATGAGGTTCTAAGATTTCATTAAATTTTATTAAGTTGTCACTGCTTATGATTCTTATCAAGTCTAATAGGTTTGTTATCATTTCCATAGAAAAATTGGAATAGGTTTTTAAGAATTTTCAACAATGCTGACGGAGTCTTGATCTTTATTTCATGAGATACGTAAGAAACATACAGTCAATACAAAAACTATTCTAATATTTCTGAAATACTTGACAAGCAATTAATTATTTACCAACATGTACGTTGGCTACGTAGCTCCACTAAAATTATCCTTAAAAATTCCCGGATAAAATTAGTCAAATAACCTTCGGCAAAAAATATAATTGGCATGTCTTTTAATACCTGTTGAAACTTTAATTTGATCATTGATCTGATCACATACATGTTTTTCCGTACAAAGACCGCTGTTCATTTCTCACAAAAACTTGTCGAATTAAATTCTTACGTCCTTTCAAATTACCGGCGCCAACCATTGCATGGATAGCACTCATCACGTATGCATATAAAAGGTTAATCTATTGTAGTTACGTCACGTCACTTTACATACTCTGCTAATCCAATGGATAGAGGATTAACATGACCTAACCTAACTCGACCTTAAACTAAGTATCACTAGTTACATATCCACCGCTGTCTAAGGCAAGACGTAAACGCAAACGCAAGCCGCGCAACCACGACCTCGCACGACGCGGCTTGCCTTTAGCGACACGCACGGCGGAGACGAGAGGAGAAAACATTTGTTGTTGTTGGGGTATTCTCGTCGTTGACCGATGCCCCGGTAGTCGTTGTAGGAAGGTAGTTAATTCACACCAAACCACTGTTCAATAGTTTAACTAAGTTACGATTGTTTAGTTTGCTGAGCCGCACTTATACAATGACATTATTGATCGACCCGCTCTTAGCTAAGTTTTAGTGACGACTGATTTTATGTTAAAGTTTAATTAATAAAGTATGTTTAGCGTAATTCATTACGTGCGCAGAAACGTACTTTTGCTGTATGAGCATTATTGGCTCGTACAGTTGTAAACAACATTTTTAATAGAATTTCGCTATTTACATTTCTCGTCTCCGCTTATAGCTTGAGTGGAAACGGTTGAGCAGAGTGAAGAGGAGATGTCTCATATTTGTTTAGGTCAGCCTACTTTCATGGCAGCCAAGAGACAGCAGTATGCAGCGGAGACGAGAAGAGACGTGAGCGGCTTGTGGCGGTCTGTATTACACGATAGAAGCCTATACACATAATTATCTCTGCTCTGGTCTAGCCAGTACGCATCTCCACTCTTCTCCTATAAAAGACATAAAAAAGTCTGTACTCTGGAGTTCACGCGATTTGGTCTCACACTTTTTCCTTTATTTTTTCCGCAGTCGCCGACACAAATCGCGTGTCGTTAGAGAGTGAAGCTTGTGGCCAAGAGTTAACAAGTTACTATTCGGAAGATTTGATTTTATTGTGGCAATCAATCATCTTGTCAAAATTATTATAAAAAAATATTAAAATATTATTTCTATTAATAGGTAGGTAAGTAGGCACATAATTATTATTGGATTTAAGATAGTTTGATTAAGACCGGACGGACAAAAAGTTAATTCTAAATAGAGCAGGGAGTGCAATACTCACGTTTTCCAAGTGACGGTTTTCAAAACACTTGCGATCAATGATTTTACTTATAATATTGCTTGCGATGGTAAAACTTAAATAGGTACACAAAAAAAATGTAAGTGGGTAGTTGATCGTGATTCGTGCCCTTGTATTGAGGTTTTTAAAGGACGAGCCAAATAATCTTTTCTCTAGGACTTGATAGACTAGCCTTTAACTTATGTTCTTTGGAATTTAATCACCTATTTCCAGTTTTTTGACAGCCCTGATATTTGGATCTCATACAGCAAAGCAAAGGTAACCAGAAGCCTTTTGAACTTGTAGTATAATAATACGCCCGCAAATCTTCGTGGACGATAATCCTGTAACAGCAATAAAAGTTGAACAAACAATTACACAAATAACCAGAGCACTTACAAAACCAAAAAACCAACAGTCAAATACCATTAGTTAAAAGGAAAACCCAAAATGCCGGCAATGACAACAGAGCGGGACAATTGATCAAATAAAGTGTCTCTTGATTAAACAAATGAACGGCTATACACTTTAACCCGACCGGGGGTGAGGGTAAAAAAGTGTTAAAGGTCATCGTACACTTAGGCCGCGGCCCACACGATCAAGAGTTGAGATTGCATCAAGGCGCGAGTTCAGTGGGGGTGCAGTGTACCCGCGCCGCGACCCCAACGCCTTTTTGTAATTTCTTTTTGAGGTTATGTTTAGGAAAAGGAATGAATTGTAACTGCCTGCGCCTCACAAAAACTGCGAACCGTGACATCACCTAGTGAGTGATACGCCGTAAAGCACTGCACGGATTCAGAATCGCCTTAGCTTATCGATTCGTCTTTAACCAGGAGTCAGCACTGCGTATAAGACTGGATTGATTGCAAACATTACACATATTTAATCCTATCATAATCCTATCATACAAGCCGAAAACCCGGCTTGCCTTACAATCAGCCTCAACAAATATAAATAAAAAAAAAAAATCTTTAGGTGTCTTATATGGTTATAGGTTTTTTTAGGAGTTTCGGCCGGTGCTAACGCTTTCTCTTTCACACCCGCTGGCTTGCATCTGGCTTCTGACCTCTCACTTTCTCCTACCAAATTTTTAGTACATCTGTAGGTACTTATTTGGAGATATTGTACTGAATTTATTGTGGTAATTGCGCTTTGCCTCCCTTTCGAAAGGGAGCGGGCACGCCACTGACTCAAAGCCGGCTCCACTCCAACTCTATTCACAGTAATGTGTCGAAATGTAAGCTTTAAATCGAGTTCCTTACCAAAGAATTTTCAACGGTTTAGACTGCTCTTTACCAGCCCATCCTGAACCTAGGCGATGCCGTTATGATGCTTATAACTGTCCATTGCAAAATGGAGTTTCATAGAAAGAATCTCGAATGGCTCTAGTTGAGATGATGCTGACGCCAAGCAGAGCTTACAACTGTGCGTTAACCTTTAATCGAATAAAATAAAACCAAGGTCATTGAGAAGGATGAACAGAAAGGGAAAAGGATCTGACAGCTGCTTATAGTCAATGAATGTTGGCATTGATTGAAGGGAACGAGATGGGAAGTCGTGATTGGCTGGTGACCTTTAAGGGTGCTCTTTATTGATAGTAAAGTTGATAGTGGTACTGAATAAGGAAAAATGTCTGGCTCTGAGAAGTCTTTTGAAGTACATTTTTGTATCAGACGAAAAGTAGTTCGTGTCCAATTTCCTTTTGAAAACCATTAATGGAGCTCGTTTCTAAATGACAATAGCCGCTTGGGCCGATCTTCAGGTTAAGCCGCACTTGCCTAGAGCGGTCCGTGGATGGATGACCACCCATTACATACCGATTTTCCTCCGTGCCTCGGAAAACACGTTCAGCCTTTGATCACGACTGTCATTTGTAGATCTTGGACAGTCGTTACAGGTAGTCAGTGGCCCGAAAGGCTAAGTCTAAGTATCATATTACCAAATATCAACTGGGTTGTGGAGGTCGGATAGGCAGCTGCTCCATGTAAAATACTGTTATCTGAAGTTCTATGCATATTTATGCTATTTCTTTTTCAAATTAAGAAAAACTTAGCTAAGGGTGCATTCCACCATTCACGCGAATAGAAAATCTAAAAATCGCAGCAACCACGTTCGTGAGCTGTCAGTTTTTCAAATTAAGAAAAACTTGGCTAAGGGTGCATTCCACCAATCACGCGAATAGAAAATCTAAAAATTGCAGCAACCACATTCGTGAGCTGTCAGTATCAAAACCATAAAATATTGATAGTGCCAGTTTTTGAACACCGTTCAGATGTGTTGATCACGTTCATTTATATTGGTGAAATGGTTATATTCTTTTTCAAATTCATTCAACCTGTAAAATAATGACTCCTTGTCACTTCCTAGTTTACTTGCAAAATATACAAGTGAAAACCGTTAGTAGCACTTTTGTTCTATTGATATTCGTTCGATATTTCGAGTCACGCGATACACTAATAAGTCGCGCACTAGCTACATTGATAAGCCACTAGTTTCACATGTGTTGATAATAAACACGGTAATACTGATATTGAATTGTGTCATTTAATTGATTGTGATTGTAACGTTACACGCAAGTTGTATGGTTTTAGCTATAAAAGCGATAAGGTAGTCATTTCCTGGTGGATGTTTCAAAAGGTTAGTGACATGTACTACCGCGCTCATAGCCATTAGACCACTTTTCAACCTTATTGCTGGGCGCACAAGGGTGAAAAGTGTTGTCTTTACGACGTGTTTTAGAATTATGCTTAAACTTTTTTTAAACTTTTATTTTTATATTATTTTTTTCCGATTAATTTATTTTTGTCTGACATCATCGTTGATTTGATTTTTGTTGTCATTTATTTCTGATTTGATGACATTGTATTTATTTTTATATTGTAAATTGTACTTATTTCGTAACTTGTGATTGTAATATGGGGGAACCTGAATTAAATGGATTTATTTATTTATTTAAATATATTTGAGGAAAAGGGAGAGGAGCTCGTGGCAGAATAAACGCGTTTGCCTAGGTTGATTCATGGATTCGTTTTCAACGTGCCTCGGAAAGTACGTTAAGCCGTTTTGTAGATTTCATTTGTAGATTTTTATCAGTCGTTTAGTCAGTTGCCCGAAAGTCTAAGTATCATATTAACCGGTACTCACTGGGTTGTAAAGGTTTCGGAATCGCTCCATGTAAACTACTGCGTAGACGGTTGACCGGTTATTCATCTGAATCCGGTAAGACTGCTACGCTGACCCCAACTATGTTGGGAAAAGGCTCTAGCTGGGGGCGTCACCCTACATTACGAAAAATTGTTAATACAAAGGAAACCATTTCATGACAATCAAACAAAAGAATTCACATCCATTAAAATAATGGACCATAAAAATACTTTACGCAATTAAGTACCAAAGCGAATTGAAATTCCATGAATTCGCTCTAAGTTAAATAGGCCCATTTAGCATTACGAAGCAAACTAATTTAATGCATTCCCTTCAGCTTTATATTACAAAACATTTGCATGTAAGCATGTGACTTATAAAAGAACCCGGCCAAGTGCGAGTCGGACTCGCGCACGAAGGGTGCAGTACTACAATATAAAAAAAAAGTTGTCTTTTTATATTTATTAATTAAATAAAATAATATTTTATTGTTTTTATTATATTAAATATTTATTTTATGTTTCCCCTCAAATATTTATTTCATCCTGTTTTTATTATTTGTTGTTATAGCAGCAACAAAAATACATCATCTGTGAAAATTTCAACTGTCTAGCTGTCACAGTTCATGAGATACAGCCTGGTGACAGACAACCAGACAGACAGACAGACGGACAGTGGAGTCTAGTAATAGGGTCCCGTTTTAATGGGACGCCGTCACCTCCTTCTGCGAAGCAGTCACGCTAGCGAAGGAGGTGGCGGAACGTGAGAGGGAGAGAACCTCACGTCCCAGCCGCCGCGGAAGACGCACTGGGCGTCGGGGGCCAAGTGGTGGCTCCCGGCCACCGTAGGCGCGGGCCTTTGGACGGTGAGCTATGGGCTAGCTCGCCGTCCATCCGTCTTATGACGACAGGCCGTGTCGACGGCGCGTTCGTATTCCACACGTGCCCCAAAGAGAGTCAGCAAACAGGAAGGGGTCCGAAAGGACCGATGCCTGCCAGGGTTGCGGGACTGTTCGAAAGAGATACCGCGGCCCTAGAACACAAAGAGCAAAGGAAGGAACATGGATGGGTTTAAGTCAGTAAAAGTCTGACACTCCCTCCTGCTCAGCCTAGAGCGGGAGGGGTTATTTGACGATTTCCCAACCGAAAAAAAAAATAGGGTCCTGTTTTTACCTCTTGGGTACGTAACCCTAACTAGAGTCACGCTAGCGACCTGATAGCGTATGTTTTGTGCACACTATTCTTAAAAAAAAAAAACATATAAAAAAGGAACTTGCCTGTAAGCCAACCATTTAACCTGGTCTTCCCTACCCTTCTTCTTGCTACTTTCCACAGAAAATTGAGGAGTATTTACACGTTAGACGAAAGGTCTTTCTATGTTGGCTCACATCCTTAGTCGCATTGTAGTTTAGCGAGTGTCACCATTTATGTCAGAAGCCGTTTGGAGCGCGATACGCCTTCGTTTCACGTTTATGATATTTTTAGGGACCCAATATAAGCGATTTGTATTCAATTGTGAGTTGTAGGTTGTCACGGAAATTCTATTAATACTTTTAGGGTTTGTTCATTCAATCATTTCATGTGACTTTGGGAATGTATATGGACTGACTGTCAGTCCACAAAAACAAAACGAATAATAAAATACGTGTCAGTCACTGACACCGGGTTCATTATTTTGTAGCTTTTAGGTAGATTTCGTCAGAAAAAAATCTCTTCTTGCACCTAAAGTCGAGTTTTCCGAAAATTTCACCATAGGGTTTAGTAGGGGTCTAGTTATGACCCCTAGAGCCCAAATTAACCGCCAGTTAAAAAGTTTATACGTACAAGGTGGTATTTTTCAACGCCACCTGGAGGGAAAGTACTCTAAATAGAAAATAGAACTCGAAATAGAGATAGAAAATTTTACTGAAAGGAAACATTCCTTTATTTTTAAAAATAAATAAAGCTGCATTCAAAGATTTTCGAAAATTCGCTTGCACACTTGGGAATCGAACCGGGTAAATTCCAAAAGTATAAGACGTTATTATCCTGTACTTTTATGGCATCAATAGATAGGGTCAATCATAAGGATTAAATCTCGCTAACAAACATGATAAATTAAATGCAAGGAAAACTAAGGTTAAAGCACTTTTACTCACATATTTTGCCAGATAAGTTTAAATTCAATGTTATAGGTGGTGTCGTGGTGTACCTATAACATACATAACTGGCAAAATGTCTGCCTAACCCTTCGGGGGCCTAACCCCTCCCGCTCTGGGCTGAGCAGGAGGGAGTGTCAGACTTCTACTGACTAAAACCCATCCATGTTCCTTCCTTTGCCCTTTGTGTTCCAGGGCCGCGGTATCTTTTTCGAACAGTCCCGCAACCCTGGCAGGCGTCGGCCCTTACGGACCCCTTCCTGTTTGCTGACTCTCTTTGAGGCGCGCGTGGAACACGAATGCGCCGTCGACACGGCCTGTCGTCATAAGACGGACGGACGGCGAGCTAGCCCATAGCCCACCGTCCACAGCCCCGCGTCTACGGTGGCCGGGGGCCACCACGTGGCCCCCGACGCCCGGTGCGTCTCCCGCGGCGGCTGGGACGTGAGGTTCTCTCCCTCTCACGTCCCGCCACTTCCTTCGCTAGCATGACTGCTTCGCAGAAGGAGGTGACGGCGTCCCATTCCGTCTCGCTCCGGACCATGGATTGAACCAGGGCCGGACGCGAGAGGTCGCCGCCGCCAATCGCCGCTACGAGGACACGGCGTTGCTCCGCCCAAGCGGAGCAGACCTGCACAGTGTGCTCCACCGTGTCCTCCCTCATATTACCCTTGAGAAGATACGATGCACTTTGTGTATTATGAAGAAACACCTTTGTGGCGGCACATAGGAACTACGCACCATCCTTTACGCAAAACCCTGCAATGCGCGATCATGAAAACTTATCCGTGAGATCCGCGGATATTTTTTATACGCAACAGCCCATCAGACACAACGCCATTTTGATCGGCCGATCCTTCCTTTTCTACAAATAATAGAAAACCTTTCACGCTGTTTCTTACAACTCTACAAAAGCAAGTAGGTCGAAGCAAGAAAAACCTCTTTATGTGGAAATTCATAGACAACTCTGCCCTGCAGTGAAAACAGTTGTTCCACAAAAGATGGGACACTTGCTAACGTGTCCTGCTGACTGATCTGCTGGTTGCACGTTACGGGAGCTGAAAGTGCCAAACAAGTCGCCTTTTGGGTTGAATAAATTGCCATTACACGGTAATTATACGAAGAATACTGTATTTTTTTTTCTACCTTAGCCAACCTCATTTCTACTTTAGCCAACCTCATTTTCATGGTCTTAAATAAAAAAGTCTCTAGTTTAATTAGTATTAATCTCAGAGAATGTAATCTTGATAGTCTATCGGCATTAAAGGGGAGGTTTTTTAGCAAATTTAATTAAACTTTAGACAGTTAAGCTTGAACATGAACATTTTGTTAAAACTCTTCAGCGAAGTTTTGTCATAAGTCACCCACATAATACGCCTCTCCGTGGATGGAACAACTCCCAGTTTTATGTAATTTTTGTAATTAGACAATGTTTTCTTAATTTCCTCTTGTGTGATAAGTATATCAAATAAATTACTAGTTCTTCAGAAGCTACTTATATTTAAACTTTCAATAAAAAACACATTTTAGATACTTATATTTATTGAAACTGGGAAGCAATAACATCATCGTTATTACTTAACAAGTAACACACATTTGTTTTAACAGGTAAGAACCAAGAACAAAGTAGTCATATGTGGCTAATTCTCCAGTCTCAAGTAACGGGACTGGGTAGAAGCACAAGTTACACAGTGGACAACATACTAAGTGTCAAGTCTCTGGGCGCTATGTGCACGTCTTTCTACATCGTTCTCACATATATGTATAATCTCAACGTGAATGATGTAACCAAGATTTTGTAACAATATTTTGATTAAAAAGAGTGTCCATGCAGTTTATTGCCCATTCTTCTCCATAGAGATCTACGCTTTGGAATGTGCAACTACAGTACTTGCTCAAGTTATTATGCCTTGTGACTGTGACTGTAGCTTAGCTTTTTTTTTTGTTTGACTTTCAAAAGTGCCTGTACTGATCTAGTTGAAATAAATGCTGTGAGTTTGAGTTTGTGTCACCGTCTGGAATTCCGCCCAAGAACAAGAAAACAGAATTTAATTAAAAGTATCAAAAAACCCCACTACAAATTGTATTATGTACATTAATATAAATATATTTGTAATCTCCTTTTATTTCCCTTTATTTTGTTATCCTACTCGATAGGTTTGGTTGAAAAAAATTATTAACGACTTACAATTATTTAGCGCCAAAAATCCACCATTTTGTTTTTAAAACACCTATCTAAGGACACTTGGGTTTTTGAGACGAATCCATTATCTTCGAAATCGCGCGAAAAACATAACCCTTCCTTGGCAGTCGGCAAAGATAGTCTACTCAGGTTCATCAAAAAGGCCCTTGACCGTCAATTTTTTTGTCCACGCCTCTCTATAACTATTATCTCTTAGTTAATTTTCTTCGCAGCCATGAGAGACCCTTAGCATAATCCCTTCTTTGTTAACTAAAAACTTTTCTTGTGTTTGAGTTACATAACATACCATCACACCTGTTATCCCCCTAGGGTTAGGCAGTGATGTACTTCACC
Source organism: Eugnorisma glareosa (assembly GCA_947578425.1). Lineage (NCBI taxonomy): Eukaryota > Metazoa > Arthropoda > Insecta > Lepidoptera > Noctuidae > Eugnorisma > Eugnorisma glareosa. The sequence continues at coordinate 6,769,686 of OX387973.1, forward strand.
TAATACTAAACCCACATTTCGCCTGATATTGTTTAAGTCTCATGTAATAGCGGGCGAGCCTTTTGCCATCAACCGGCCACAAATCAAGACTCCGTGACTACTGTTGAGTAATAGAGTAAAACCTAATAATACTTTGCCCAAAATGGGAACCGAACCCAGAATCTCCTCAACCTAACGAACTTGCTCAACAGTCGCGTTTGCAACCACTAAAATTCAAATACGTATTGACTTTATTACTTTCTGATATTTTCGCTGTAGATTCGCTTCACCATTACTCCAATTAAATCAAACAAAGAATAATTTCCAATTAAAAAATGAATATTAAAAAAACAACAAAAGAGGTCTTAAAACCATTCTTCAAGCCACCAAAAAGTTTTTAATCTTCTCAATAAAAGCCAACTAGACAGCGTCATGCGCAAGACAAAAGCACCCTAGTACGCATGCGCTATTTCCATGGCGTCGAACAAATGACAGTTTTGACAACAAGCTTGCAGAATCGACTCTGTTTTCAATTATTTTCATCAAAAAATACAAATATTTGACGAAATTCTTCTCAAAAAATAGTGTTTGAAGTTATTTTTTTTCCTACGTTCGGTGGTTGTGAAGTGATAAGTTAATTTTATAGTGTCTTTTGTTAGGTTAGTTTCAGTACCGTGTTTATGTTGCGGGATGGCATTGTAAATAATAAATTCTAAACTTTAGTGTGGTGATAGTGTACTAATCTTGTTCGAACTGAAAAGTTTTTGGAAGTGCATGAAAGACTTTGAGGCTGCACGTTCGAGTATATAAGGAATTCGAAGGTAAGTGGAATTTGTTGCATTTTGAAAAGTATTTTGCATCTTCCAGAATGTAAACATTATGACGCGGGACGTAAACAATCTATATCGTATATCTGTAACAATATTTCATTTGTAAATTCATCGTATCCCATTTTTCTTCACGAAATCATAAATCGTTTTGAATTGATGACCATAATGTTTTTTTACCATAAATAATAAGTTACCTATACAAACTTTACGGTTGGTTTTTGAGGTTCTACTCATATAGAGCTTATTGGTATTTATCTACTTTCTATGTAGGTGTACCTACCGTATTTTATGTAAGGGCTTACCTAGTATGTAAAATTGCTCATAACTAAGTTAAAGAAGTATGAATTGCATATCTTTTTCACATCAGTTGTAATCACTTAAGGAATTGGGTCACTACCCTGTTTTGCGAGGGTCACTCAATCATTCTCTTAGGTAGAATACACCATTGTAATATTTGTAAGTGTAGTGTCTTCTTCTTCTTCTTCTAATCTTCACACGTTGGCCTTGTTGGTGATAAGAGAGCGTTATGTAAAATGTATGAAACGGTTTGCGGCTTAGTAATAATAACCGCATGGGTCGACCTTCAAGAGTAAGCGACGCTTGCTGAGGTCGTCCCATAGATGGGTGACCATAATTTACATTTTGAGACCCTTCGTACCTCGGAAAGTACGTTAAGCCGTTGGTGGTTTTTAGTGTAGAGTTCTGACAATCGTTACGGGTTACCTGAGAATCTGACAACCAGTTTTACGAGAGGATATCGTATTGCCCAGTAATTGGGTTGTGGAGATTAGATAAGCAGCCGCTCCATGTAAAATACTGGTACCTATTCAGCTGCTTCCGGTTTGACTGGTAGCCAATCCCAACAGTTGGGAATAGCCTTAAATATTATATGAAATTAACATAGTAGATTTTTGACTAGTTATTATGGAAACTGGCCCAGCCACCTCTTCAAGAATTGGAAGGGTGAGCAGGGTGTTGTGCAGCGGTTAAGGAGAGACCTTAGACTCGGTATTTTACCAAAACGGAGACGAGCGAGCGGTGGGTGTGGAGACGTGCAAGATTCAACCAATCACAAGAGTGACGAGAGATGCGATGTTACATTTCAACGAATGTGATTGGCTGATTCCCGCACGACTGTGCTTTGGTGGAGTTTTTGGCAGAATCCCGTACGACTCTGCTTCGGTGGAGTTCGGGCCCAAGGCTAGCAGTGGACATTCTTAGGGACGCTTTGGAAATTCAACCGATTCCGATTTTTATTCGTTATTTTTGGTGATTTTAGCAACAAGTTCGTCGATGATTAAGTAGTCTTTTATCTCTGAACGCGATAGAGATAACAATTATATTGCTCACTAGTTGCCTACTATCAACCATTCAAATGAGAAGCGAGGATGCGGTCGACAATGTTGACGCTTGTCTTAAAGTAACTTTCGCAGTGAAGCCCGATTTACGAGTGCGGAGAGCCGAGTGGTCAAGGACAGGGACGAGTAGCGACTACAAGTATAGTGGCAAGTGGCGAGCACCTAGACAGTTACTGTTGTGACTGTCCTTACTGACTGTACTTTTCTAAATAATATTTTAGAAAACAAAGTCACTCCCGTTGTTTGTACGCTTAGATCTTAGGTATAAACTCCGAAACAAAACGAACGACAAACGAAATTTAAATGCAGTTTTAGCAATAGATAGAGTGATTCAAGAGGAAGGTTTATAATATTATTATCTACATAGCACCCGTGCGAAGCCGGGGCGGGTCGCTAGTAAATATAATGAATCAATTTATTATCACACACAAGTTAGGTAATACACACGGAAAAAACAATGACAGACCAAAGTTAAATGAGTACATATAAGTAGAAGTAGCCGAGGGCCCCAAACCAGGCACGGCCTGAATCTTGGTGGCCCATTATAGACAAGTAAAGGCAGATTGAATAATCGAATATTCTGCTTGACACAGCACAGCACGACTCAAGTAACTATTAATTATGAAAATAGTAAAAAATATTCAGAAGACTGCCTTGTTGGTCTAATGGTTGCAAGCGCGACTGCTGAGCCTGAGGTCCTGAGTTCGATTCCCAGGTCGGGCAAAGTGTTATTGGGTTTTTTCATCAGGAATATCTCAGTAGCTAACACAGAGTCTGGATTTGCGCTCCGTTGATGGCAATTGGTTCGCCCCCTATAACACGGGTCTTAAACATAACTTGCGAAATGTAGGTGTACTATCTGCTTAACCTTTCGGGGATTATAGGCGTAATGGTGTGTTATGTAAATTATTCATAAATCAAAATAAAATAAAACATTAAAATAAATCTACTTAGGTAAAAACTTGTCCAATGGAAATCAGGCTTTACGGCCCCAGATTGAAGACTGAAGATGGCCCTGTGATTAAGTTCCAGATCATTTCCATCGAGAAGTTATACATTTTCCCCATAATTCGATAGTCAGTAGAATCAGATACTGTGTTCAATACATTTCCCTTTACACATGAAATTCTCTTTTTTTCGATATGCCGCAAACGAGCAGCGGCTTATATGTGCCCTAATTAACCCGGTTCATTACATGCCGTATTGACGTTCGCGCGGTTTAACCCTCCACTAATTCCGTGGTTGTCGTTGCTGAGCTAATATCAGTATGATAACGGAGTTGCCAGTGGATAGTGTACCTATATGGGTAATCGAGCATGCGTGATTGGGATAAAAAGGCTAGTGTGCATTTTCATTTGTCTATACTAATATTTTAAAAAGGTAAAGTTTGCGAGTTTGTGAGGTTGTAGGGCGTAATCTCTGGATCAGTGGATCTACTGAACCGATTTTGAAAATTCTTTCACTAATAGGAAGCTACATTATCCCCGAGTGCCATAAGCTACACAGGGTGGAATTTTGCAACGCCACCTGGAGGGAAAGTACTCGAAATACTGGAGATAGAAAATTTTACTTAAAGGAAACATTCCTTTATTTTAAAAAAAAAAATAAATCTGCATTCAAAAATTTTCGAAAATTCGCTTGCTACACTCTGGAATCGAACCGGCTAAATTCCAAAAAAATAACATCCTGTACTTTTATGGCATCAATAGATAGGGTAAATCATAAGAATCAAATCTCTCTAACAAACATGATAAATTAAATGAAAGGAAAACCATGAAATCTTAACTAATAAATTCGATGGGCTATGTTAAAGCACTTTTACTCAAAGATCTTGTTATTATTTGGTGCTACGGAACCCTGTGACTCGCACTTGGCCGGTGTTTTATAAAAATATAAACGGTAGTTACGTTTCTATATAATTTTTACAATACAGATTTTGGCTAAGCATAAACTTTATTTCGGTTATTCCTTTTAATTATGTTCTTACATTAAATTGGGAGTCTCTTCCCACGCCCTTGATCATCATCATCATCATTTCAGCTGAAACACGTCCACTGCTGGAAATAGGCCTCCCCCAAGTGTCGCATTGACGACATTGACCGGTCCCGTGCGACTCGCATCCAGCGGATCCCCGCAACCTTCACCAGGTCATCTGTCCACCTAGCGGGAGGCCTTCCTACGCAACGTCTTCCGGTTCGCGGTCTATTTTTAGAGAGTAAAAAGATTACCTAGTCTTTTTACTCTCTAAAAATACACTCATTTGATCATTACTTTTAATTACGACGATTGATTTTCCTTTGAAAATAACGCAGATTTATGGTTTGTACGTGGTTGCTCAATGTAACGCCTACAACTTCTCGAACGAATCAGTAGGTAACATGATATTGCTATAAGGAAAATAACAGGCGTTCATTTGAATAATGGGATCCCTTCCTACACTTTTTTGAATAGGATCTTATTAAGAGTTATTTTAGCATTTTTCTATGTTATAGGGGTTCACGAGGGGATGGATAAATATTTTTATTCAAGTAATATTGGTGAAATAAATCGATGGGGCTAGAAATGTCTTCCTTCTTACTTTCAAAAACTTGAAGGCCTGATGTATATTTATGATGGAGGAAACTGACAAACTTTTTATTTTGTTTTTGCAACGCTTACTTTGTAGGAGATTGGTTCTTTCGTTTATGTTTAGTTAATTATTCAGGGCAAGTAATCTCCAGGAATAAGAAACTTTATAATCATAATAAACGGTCTTGAACTATCGATGACCACAGGTTTTATCAGTTTCACAAGGTAGCGTCTATTAATAGAATTAATTATGAATAAAATCAAAATACTTCAATCTCATTAAAATCACAAAATCGACATGATAATGCGGGGTTTTTAATTAACAATTTACACCTTAAAAGTATCCCGTGCGGCCTACCAACGAGCCGTTGCCAACCCACCGAAAATTTTCACCGCAGCCGATATTCCCCAGTCTTGTTTACGCCTAAAATTTCGTTTCTTGCCTCGGGTAATAAATAATACGTCGTTCGGCCTCCTCCAAAGGGTTTTTGCATGCAGGTCGGACGTGTTCGGGCCAATGTTTTGGCCGTCATTAATTACGTTATTATGAATTCTGCTCACAACTCTGTGGGCATAATGCGTTCCACCGTAAAATCGTTCAGGCTTTGCTCGAAGGTTCGTATAAAAAGTTGGCAAAACATCCCTCTAGTTTGGCTCCTGTGTTTAGTATAATGGGCCTCAAATTATTGTTATGTGCGCTCTTGGTGCCTATTTCAACGGGGTTTCGGCTTTTTGAAGCCTCTTACGCTGCCTAAGGGCTTTTTTGTTTTTGTACTGATGATGCTCACTTTATCCGGCTTAAGTCTCCGTAATATGAAAAGTGTGTTTTGACTGTTCTAGAAGAGACAATTCAATCAAATTATCGACTTCTGTCCGTACGTCCCTGGTACTTGGGGTCGGCGCAATACGTTTTTTTCTTCCACTCTCCCTCTTGTCAGCAGTCACGCTATCATTTTCTCCTTTTTCTTTTATGTTCCCCACAATCTATCTTCTTTGATTTCTCAATTCAATGAAAAGGCCACAATTGATAGATAAATTTATGTGTTCAACCAATAGACCGTATTTTATTTCATGCGAAACATATAATTCATTATCGAGAGCAGAAACGGCACATCTGTTTGTAATGATTTTCGTTTTGCCTTAATTAATATTTGAACACTTTTGTCTTCCGCTCGTAATGGATGTGCATTTCGGTCAGGACGTTTTCATTTATGCAATGCGTCATTAATTTATCATTTGTGTGTTCAATAGTCTATTATTATCATTTTTTTTTTTATGAATGGCATCTCGCAGTTCAACCTAGGAGGTTGTACTGCTTAACGGAACAATCCTGTGGGTGCCTTGAGTGTAAGGTCTCCAGCCAGAGCAAAAAACTTACAAACTAAGCGACATACACCACCCCCTGTGGGGTACGAGCCTCAGCTTAGGGCGTCGCTGGGGGAGGACAGCAAAGGGACAGGCTGAATCTGAATTTTGTCACTATTTAGGGGCTGATTTTGAACTACAGGCTCAGCTGCGCGGGCTGGCTCAAGCAAGGGTCGGGGAGGGCATGGAACGGGATGTCGCGACGGGCCTCGGCGGCGAAGACGGAATGACGTCAATGATCTATTCAAACTTTTTTAAATTTTATATGTAGTTGCGGAAATACTGCCCTCGTCTCACCTCCCGCTTCACGCCATGGCATACAATTTGATTTTTTCAATCCTTTTGTTTTATCTGAAAGGTTTAAAATACCATGGATCCACACATAGATATTTATTTTATGTGACTCTTGCTTGTGTGTGAATATTATGGCGGTGCTACCACATTAATTCGTTTGCAACAATCAACTGTCAGTTGCACCGTCCTTAGCTGTTTTTCTTTTACAGGAAATTTGAAATAAATGTACAAACAATATTGTATTTCAAAGTATGAAAAGAAATCCGGAATTGACATGAAAACGTATTAAAAAACTCCACCCAATATTATTATACCCAATATTAAATTCCCAAAAAAAAAAACAGGTCACCGTACAAACGGACCGCATCCAGCAATTCCAGTAAAAAATAACGTTTCCATGGACTCCTTTATTTGGATGGAAGGTAAAACGGCATTATTTATAGCGCATATGGAAATACGTCGTGTGAAATGGGATCGTAATGTTTGATCGTTTCCCAGATAAAACGCGTACGTTACCGGGATGGCCATTTCTCTCTTTATTTGCTTTTCATTTGCATAGCTGATGAATAAGTAAAGCGGTGTAATAAACTGGACGCTGCGTTTTCGCGTTTTGGCGATTTGTCTAGCTTGCCAACGAGCTGAGTTGATGGAATGCATTTTGTTTATCAAAGGATCTCGTTTTGAGTGGTTCGGAGTGGAGATTAGAAATTTTGTTTTCCTGTTTACTGTTCTGCAGCTGTGGTTTAGAGCAGTTACTGCTGTTTCTAGTTTTGTAATTTGTAGTGAATACAGTTAACTAATTAGTTGTAAAAAGGCTAATCAGATGACGACACTGAAATAAATTGAAGTTTCTCTGTCATTTTATAGCATTGAATGTCTCGAAAGAGAATTATGTGTTATCCAACAAACGGCATTAGGTCCACGTGGTGCATTTTTCGATTCCCTCTTTCAGAGTCTTCTTTCTTCTTTATCGTGTGGTTAGTGCCTGACCTGATGTCAGAGTTTTTAGGCCGCCCATGGGCCTCTGACTTGGCTTCTCATGCCGTCAAGATTATCTCTCAGGCATACTGGTTTCCTCACGATGTTTCACTTCACCGGAGCAAGTGATAATTATAGAATACTCACATGAATCTGAAAAATCAGAGGTGCGTTCCTTGGATTCGAACTCGAGACCTATTACTTGGCAGTCCGACGGTCACACCACTAGGCTATCACTCCTATCTTACAGAGTGAAAACCTATTTCCCAGCATTGGATCTTTATAGGCTGATTATGGCAAAAGTTTATTGTTTCATAACATTACATCACGCCCATAATATCCGAAGGTTAAGGCAGAGATGTACATAGTAGTACCTACAACCACGTTTCGCCAATTAGCTATGTTTTTTAATTCCCCTGTAATAGTGGACGAGCTTATTGCAATCATTCGGGCAGAAATCCAGATTCTGTGGCTGTTACCGAGAAATTCCTGAAGGAATTAACACGTTACCTGACCTGGGAATCGCACCCAGGACTCCATGCTCAGCAGTAACGCTTGTTTCCACTTAACCAACGAGGCAGTCTGTTGATTCATCTTGGTATTTATTGCTCAACCATGACTGGCGTTTTGAAGATCCTACATCAGGCTGCTATTTGTCTAGCGCTTTAGGGTTAAAACGTTCTACACTTTAATAACATTCTTCTAGGTATAATAACATTATCTATTAACATAACCTTAAAGGCGGTACGCGATCGGAAAAGCATTATAACAGTGTTTCCACAAGAGTGATCTGAATATTTTTTCGAAGGTCGCGTACTGAAAGCGCACATAATATGAAAATGGATGAAAATGTGATGTGCAAACATTACTTTTGCAAACATTTGTTGAACTAAAATAGCGTAGGCAACAGCCTTGTCTAAAAGTACTTGAACATTTAAAGCTACTTCGTTCTTGGGTTCCGGTTCGTTTCTTTCGTTTCGGCTTGGTTTTAAAGATTAAAATAAACATTGTCGAGGAACCTCGGTTGGTTCCTCGACAATCTTTTGAACGTAGGTATATATTGTAATGGATTGGTATATAATAGAAGTAACAACTCTTTGACATAACAAGCAAGGAGATAGGTAGAGGTGCTTAGTTTAATTTAATACAGAATATCAACTTATTAACTTATCTTAGGTAAGTTGGTTGCTATAATACCTACATAAGCTCTGACGTCATAATCGTTGAGAAAATCATTTAGATATGATATTATCCTAAACGATAACTTTTTTTTTTCCGTAATAAATATGCAATGATTCTATTATCAGGAATTCAAGTAGAGCTATCAAACTAGTGTATGAAGTAAAGATGTCAGTAGCTCACTATGTTAAAGTTCATCTTGAACTCGAGCTTGACAACACCAACATAGAAGAGTCAAATTAAATCATCATTCCAGCGAACCATACCAGAATACATCACATCTATCTCTTCAAAAAGCACCACAACTCAAAACAAATTACTATCGGCCCCACCCATCGCTCAATTCCGCATCTAAATTATTAAAGCTTATGCTCATACCGCAACGCACCCGCCGCAATGATACACATTCGTCCTTCAGTTGAATAAATAATATTGCCAATCGTATTATTCGCGAATCCAAATAGCATTTGGGTCAGTTTCGCGATGTTCAACTAGAATATCGTTTCGATGAAAATGTGGGTCCATTTGGAGTCCTATTTATGAATGGTTGGTTGAACCGCATTGAATGCATTAGAGTCCGTCTGATTTAATGTTTGTTTGATTTAATTTGGTGAATTGGAGGTGTTATTGGGGTTCAAGATTAAATTAAAAGATAATAAAACGGTTTGTCTAAGTGTTAAATATTCTGCAGAAAATACAACAATGCATAGGTTTGAGACTTTGCAAAGTTATAGTCTTCTTGTCCTTCAAAGTTACTTGGGATCGGCCGCAAACGGTTTTTCATCCATTTTTCCTAGTCAACCACGCTATCATTGACTCCTTTTTCTTTTATTTTATTCCTCACACAATCCAACCATCTATTATTTTGTCTTCCTCACATGCGTCTATCTCTCCTCATCACATGTCCATTAAAAAGCCAGCTATATTATAAATAATCTGCTTAATTTTCCCATCGCAATTAATTTAATGTTATATTGACTCTTGATGTTTTGACGGCAGATTCTTTCTTCTACCGTAGTTCTCAGTTCTACCCAACCCTCATCCATATAAAGTACCTACATTACAGCCCTTAAAAGTGACCAAAATATAGGGGGGAGCGGACACCGACGCAGAAAAGCTACCACGTATTCTTTACATCATTCTGAGCTTATCATTTTCATCATCATCATTTCAGCCGAAAGACGTCCACTGCTGGACATAGGCCTCCCCCAAGTGTCACCACATTGACCGATCCCGTGCGTCTCGCATCCAGCGGATCCCCGTAACCTTCACCTGGTCATCGGTCCACCTAGTCGGAGGCCTTCTAATGCAACGTCTTCTTGTTCGCGGTCGCCTCATCATTTTGAGCTAGACCATTTTGAGAAAAAATCAGCTGTTCCATACATTTTTACGTGTAAGTATTGAAGTATCCGACGTTTGGCCCCCAACCTGGAACGGGCCGGGGCTGCCTTCAAGCGGCTCTTGCTAAACCTGGGGGGTCCAAACGCCTCCTGCCGGAGGCTCTACGCGGGGGTCGTGCGGTCCATGGCCCTTTACGGGGCCCCGGTGTGGGCGCGTTCTTTGAGGCGGCGAGCCGCCCATTATCTGAACGCGCCCCAAAGGGTGGTAGCCGTAAGGCTAATCCGGGGGTACCGCACGATCTCCGGCGAGGCGGCGAGCCTCCTTGCCGGATTGCCGCCATGGGATCTGGAGGCGATAGTCCTCGCGCGCCTGCACGAGTGGCGCGCGGAGGCACTACGCCGGGGGGAAACTTCGCTGCCGCGGCAAATTGTCGCTCAGCGGACAGACTTCCGGCGTGATCTCATGGCGACATGGAGAGAGCGACTGTCGCAACCCCGTGCAGGGCACGCCACTATAATGGCGGTAAGTCCCCTCTTTGAGGAGTGGCTGGAGAGGCGCCACGGCGCCCTCACCTTCCGCCTGACGCAGGTCCTCACCGGACATGGTTGTTTCTCTGTTCTCTGTATCTGTTTTGCAGGTCTGCTCCGCTTGGGCGGAGCAACGCCGTGTCCTCGTAGCGGCGATCGGCGGCGGCGACCTCTCGCGTCCGGCCCTGGTTCAATCCATGGTCCGCAGCGAGACGGAATGGGACGCCGTCACCTCCTTCTGCGCAGCAGTCATGCTAGCGAAGGAGGTGGCGGGACGTGAGAGGGAGAGAACCTCACGTCCCAGCCGCCGCGGGAGACGCACCGGGCGTTGGGGGCCACGTGGTGGCCCCCGGCCACCGTAGACGCGGGCCTGTGGACGGTGAGCTATGGGCTAGCTCGCCGTCCGTTCGTCTTATGACGACAGGCCGTGTCGACGGCGCGTTCGTGTTCCACGCGCGCCTCAAAGAGAGTCAGCAAACAGGAAGGGGTCCGTAAGGGCCGACGCCTGCCAGGGTTGCGGGACTGTTCGAAAGAGATACCGCGGCCCTGGAACACAAAGGGCAAAGGAAGGAATATGGATGGGTTTTAGTCAGTAGAAGTCTGACACTCCCTCCTGCTCAGCCCAGAGCGGGAGGGGTTATTTGATGATTTCCCATCGGTAAAAAAAAAAAAAAAGTATTGAAGTATAGTGCTACATAGCATCACTGAAATTCCTTTAAACACAACTAATTTCTAACTTAATCTTACTTTTTGTGTTTAGAAACGTGCTGCAAAAGTTGGTAAAAGTCGTTCGGTGGTTGAGAAAGAGATAGTTTCCACCTCGTGATACTTTACTTTGCCGTAACTTTAACACACCACATTGCGGGCCTGATCTAATTGCAGGGAAAGTTAGCTTCTTCGCCAGCTTCTAATCTAATCTCCTTTAAATGTAAGAATTGTTCGTAAATACCTTAAGTTAATCTTATATTATATTATACTAATATTATAAAGAGGTAAAATCTGTAAGTTTGTATGTAGGGGGTAATCTCTGGATTTCACTAATAGGAAGCTACATTATCCCCGAGTGCCACATATATTTACAACGTATCCGTGGGATAATTTCCGACCAAAACGCTAGCGAAGCCGTGGGCAACAGCTACTAGAATGTAAGATTATTATCATACCTTTTTGTGCTATACAGGCTGCCGTTTTGCATCCTGGTCAAATTCAAGGAGGTATTTAAACTAGTGATTCTCGACCCGAATCTATAATAAAAAGGGTAGTTTTTTTTTTACGGAAATCAGTAAGTGTAAATCACCCGTATTAAAACGCAGCCCGTCTGTTACTATCCCAATAAACGCGCCGTCACACACACAAACGCAAACGTTTATTCCACAGTATAATTACGGACAGTATGGAAACTAGGGGGTGGTTTACGTTTACCGATATCCGTAAGAAATAAAGAAAAATAAAAAAAACCTACCCTTTTTACTATAAATTCGGGTCGAGAATCATTGGTATAGATACCTCCTTGAATTTGACCAGGATGCAAAACGACAACCAATAATGATGATTAAAGGTGAGCCATCTAGTAAATGAAACTTGCCTATAGTAACGGTAGATACCTACCTCCTTATCTTTTAAAATAAAACAAAATTTCAGTTCCTCTCTGTTTGCTGGATACAGGCTTACTGAGAACGGGTTCATAAGGAGCAGCAATATTTTTTTTCGATATGGCTTGAGTTATTTTTCGATCCTGAAATCTGTTTTCAAAAGCAGGCCTGGGGTTTGCCAGCCTTGGTCTATGCTTTTAATACCTTATCTTTGAAGAACGTATCAGGGAAAATGTGACAGCCATTACATACGATATACACAATTGTGATTTGTTTGGTAAGACTATTTGAGTTGCATGTCATGTTGCTTAAATTATTTTTTACTCACTTTAAATTAAGTACGCGGTCTCATAACCAAATAAATGAAAAATGATTAATTTCATTAAAATAACCCCGACTTTAACATTGTTTCAAACAATTTTAACTTACCAACATCGTATCCGTCAAAACCCACCAAAAAACTTGTCAAAACAACGAACGCGAACAATCTACTGTGAATTAATTTAAAATAACTCAACAAACGAGAACTACGGGAGGACAATGGCGATATCGTAAAACGGAAATTAGAAAATTAAATTTCAGCGAAATCTGAAGCGCGGTAGTGTCAACAAACGAAATGGATAAAGTTCGTAAAGCGCTTTAATGCAATCATACCGCCGAGTTGCATGTTCACTGAGAATTTAAGTGGTCGACTGTACCCGTGTACAGATGCGGCCATAATTGTATTGTATTGCTTATTCATTTCGTAAAATTCGTGGCTAAATAATACCAGCCACACAAGTCGATCTTCTACGTTCAGCAATGCTTGGCGAATTTGGTCTATGGATGGACTTTCCATAGCGAGAACACTCCGTGGTCCGGAAAACATGTTTACCCGTTGGTCCCGGTTGTCATTTGTACATCTTTACAAGTCGTTACCGGTAGTGAAAAGCACAAAAAGCAGACTGACAGTTTTACCAAAGGATATCATGTTATACCTAGTAAATGGATTGTAGAGGTTCGAAGATAGGCAGTCGCTCCATGTGAAACACTGCATACGGCGAGACTGGAAGCCGACCCAGACATGGTTGCGGAAAAACTAGGCAGATGATGATTCATTATTAAGTTTTCATTGGCTTGTGTAGGTTGTGGTTGCACGTAGATACCGCGCCCCTGTCCATATTAAACCGCATGTTCTCTGCGGAAGGTACACCGACTATTCGGCTGGAATTGTATTCAGGTGCAACGTATTAATTCAGCGTTTTAATTACAAGTTTCTAATTGCAGCAGCTTTCATGCATACTGCAGCGTTTGCATGCATACGTTGCCGCACGTGTTTTTCATGACAATTAATAAGGTTTCGTTAAAAGATTATGTTTGTTTTCGGTCAAATAAAGCTCCTTTATTCTTACATTTCGCTTACAGAATAAGAAACCTTTTTTTTTCTTCGGATGGGAAATCATCAAATAACTTCTTCCGCTCTGGGCTGAGCAGGAGGGAGTGTCAGACTTTTACTGACTAAAACCCATCCATGTTCCTTCTTTTGCCCTTTGTGTTCCAGGGCCGCGGTGTCTCTTTCGAACAGTCCCGCAACCCTGGCAGGCATCGGTCCTTTCGGACCCCTTCCTGTTTGCTGACATCTCTTTGTGGTGCGCGTGGAACACGAACGCGCCGTCGACACGGCCTGTTGTCATAAGACAGATACTCACCGTCCACAGGCCAGAATAAGCAACCTGAAGTTGCAAATCGGCAAAGGTAAGGTCGACCTCAGGTTAGGTGAACCGACAGTCTCTGCGGGGTGGCTTGTGGCAGAATGAGAGTTGCCGAGAATCAAGCTGAGTGGCGTGATGGCTGATGATGATGGCGAATTAAAAGTTTAATTAACACAATGGGGATGACAACTTATGAAACGAATGGCGCTAGCATCGCTGGTTCATAGCATCGTCATTGGTTGAAAAACTGGAAATGTCATTTTGTGTTTCAAAGAGCTTGACCTCATTGGTCAGATTGGGTCTGTGCAGTGGTGGCACCATCTGAGATCAGCTTTCACTTTCCAACCCCATTGGACCACGTCAAGGTTCTCTCAATAAAAATATTTAAGTCGCCTGACTTAAGCGCCAGGATAGCCCACGAAATTCGAATTTTCTTACGTTTTTTGCAATTTGCAGGTGAATGCTCCACCCCCACCCCATTCAATAATTATTTCATCAAAAAGTCATTCAATGAGGTTAAATGAACTTCGAGGGTTGTATTGATGATTTTAATGATTATAATTCTTAATTACATACGTGTTACTTGCGCGAATCTTATTTTCATTAACATACAACCTGACACTGACCTGCAAATTGCAAAAAACGTAAGAAAATTTGAATTTCACGGGGTAAACTTGGGCTTTCATCATAAATTAAACGATAACCGCAGAACAAAATCCATGAATTCCATAAAATAATAAACTGATTGGGCATTAATTCTTTTTAAGTTTGAATCGCAATGACCGATACGAAGAGCTAATATAAATTTAAATTGAAATTAAGTTCGTCGAAAGGGCGATTAAAAATTTACAATTTGTTCTGTGCCGGCCGGGTGAACGGGCCCACTGTGCAGTGTGCATTGATAATGACAGTATGAGCCAATCGTGATCTCTCACATCTCCGTTTCAGTTAATAATTAAAATTTAAAGCACATTTATAACTGTTTATTTCGACACTGCACGCTTTTCTTCTATGTGAAATTATTTTCAGTTGAAAGTTGTCGGGAAAGAATTTTAAGCAGTACAATATGTTGGTTGGTACCTGAAATTTATTTTCATGAAAAAAGGAATTAATTGTTTATTTTGAATGATAGTCACTTTAATAGCAAGTGTCACTAATGATAACGTTTCAAATAGGTGTCTATTTTTATCCCTAAGCTGACTATTCTGTACATACTTGGCTAAAAATAATTCATGATTGCGTGAACGTGATGTCCATAATCTAAATAAATTAATAGAAAAAAATATCAAAACAAGCTTTTATTTAAAATGCTCTAAAACGAATAAAAAAGCTTTAAATTAAATCAAACCCAACAATTTATCATATTAGCTAGTGGATATAGAAGCTTCTCGATAGAACACACGGGAACATCTGCGACAAGCTTTGATTATTGTTTGTTTACTATTCATTTATTTTGTAGTTTTCGCTGGTTTCGTATTTTCCTCAGCAAACCCTACACAAATTAATTGATACTCATAACACAGGGGTGCATAAAAAATAACTAGCCCGCCATCTTTGGGAGTCCGCCATATTGGATTTAAAATGACGTCACTACACCTACCATACATTGTCATCCAAACTAAACGTGTATGCAAAAATTAGCTCAAAATAATGGTTGGTGATGTTGGTGACTGTTTTAAAAGTCTGTTGCAAGATTTGACCTAAACAAATATACACACATACCTACTAACATTGCCAGTTAAATAAAAGCTTGTAAAAAAGCTGTTTATATAAAACTTTTTGTCCGCTTTTTTAAGCTCTTTTCATGTCTGAAACACTCTACTGCGACAGCTTATTTTATTGACTCGAAAAGTTACAAAGTATAATTTACATAGCGTTAATTTAATTTTAATGCGTTTGTATCTACAGAAAAATCATCGTCTTTCTTGCCTTTTTTTTTTTTTTGTCGGATGCTAATTCATCAAATAACCGCTCCCGCTCTGGGCTGAGCAGGAGGGAGTGTCAGACTTTTACTGACTAAAACCCATCCATGTTCCTTCCTTTGTCCTTTGTGTTCTAGGCCCGCGGTATCTCTTTCGAACAGTCCCGCAACCCTGGCTGGCATCGGTCCTTTCGGAACCCTTCCTGTTTGCTGACTCTCTTTGAGGCGCACGTGGAACACGAACGCGCCGTCGACACGGCCTGTCGTCATAAGACGGACGGCCGGCGAGCTAGCCCATAGCTCGCCGTCCACAGGCCCGCGGTCTTTCTTGCTTGCCCTTACCCCATGTTACTTGGAGATGACACAACACGTTTTCTTTTCTGTGAACCATTCTCTCCTGTCAACCAAAATATCTATCTGTCGGATTGTCAGGATTTATTCCGTTTAGCTAGTACATCATGTGGGCAGACTATGCGTTTCGTGCAATGAAAACTTACTACGTGCGATACACTGTTTCTATGAAACTAACAAATGACTTGAATTTACAATTTAACACTATAACACGGCACAGTGAATCGGGTACAGTTCCAGCAGGGCTATTGCGTATTTCTGTTGACAGTTCATAGTGACTCATAACTTGGCGAATTTTGATATACAATGACAGTTCTGCACGGGTAGCCTCAGTTGAAACCATCAAGAACGGTCATTGTATGTCAAAACTCGCCAAGTGATGGTCACTATGAACTGTCAACAGAGATGCCGACCGATGCCGATGCTGCTGAGTGGTAACCTGCTTGTCGCAGTCATGACGTGCAAGCTGTTAATTTTTTTTTCTTTGTTTCTGCCCTATGTATTTATAATATTTGTTATGCGTTGTATGATTACTGTTATTTTATTCCTTGTATGCACGTACGTCATGTCCCTGCGACAAATAAACATTTTTTCTTTCTTTCTTAGATACGCAATAGCCTTGCTGGACGTCTTAACTTCGCTGCGATCAGACATTGAATGTCGTCCTCGCCTCGAGCTGTAAACATCATGGCTCTGTAGAAGGACGCTGTGGTGTGGGTAGACTTTTAAGTAGGTCGCGTTATGTCACCACTGATGCGCTTGCGATTCATTGTATGTCCGTACCAACGACCGGATCTGACATCGTTAAAACCATTTTCTTTCATATCATTCGTCCCACAAAAATATCCGTCCCACTAAGTATCAAATAATAATCTCCTAAAGTTCTCCATAAATAAATATTTTAAGTTTTGAGGAGGTTCTTTTCAGAACTTGAATATTCCACTTTTGATGAAACTTATTTTTTATTTATTTTTTGTTTGGTAACATTCAAATGTACACTCTGCGAAAATAAAATTGGGCCAAAACTTGATAATTACACCAGAAAAAAAACATTAAAAGGCATGATTTTGTCAAAAATAGATTATTCCAAGTCAAAATGACAGTACCCATTGCGGCTGTGAGAATTAAAAGAAAATAAAGCCTACTGTGATTATTATATTTTTTTTGTTATATTTATTTAAAGAAGAAGATGAATCTTAGGTTATTTCAATTCAAAAATTAGATTTATGATACTTACTTAGTTTCAGCAAAACAAGATTAATCCACAGTGGTTTCTATGAGCACATTATAAAACTTGATTATTCCAATCAGCCGCGTCAAAACTAGATTACGAGTATTCTATTTCAAATTTTGGATTTATTCAGAATATATTATTGCTAAATTTTTGAATCCTGTACAAAGCAATGACTATTGTTGTCGTCTACAAGAATGCATCAAAATTTCAGGTTAAAAACATAGCTGCATACCTACAAAACTATTTTCTGAGATTGTGAAAAAACACAAAAAGTGAAATAGTCAAGTTTTGAAAAGAACCTCCTCGTTTATAATATCTACTCTTGGACAGAAGTCAGACGCACAGCAGTAAAAATAAAGCACTTTATGAATTAATTCAGACGTGACTTTTGCATAAATTCGTGATATTATGCATGATGTTTTGACGGCAGATACCAGTCGTAAAAACGGACAGGAGAATAATTCGCTTAGCTTTATTTTAAGGCAACCGGAGCAAGCGCCTGTAATGTAATAAATCCAAGATTCGATTTTCTACAGAAACACGTGGTTGTCACATATTGCATTGTTATAGAATGTTGAGTATGAATGTAGAATTGTAGATGGCTAATAGAGTAGAGAAAGACTAAAGAAACGATGGATGGACTGTATGAAAGATGATATGGCTAGAAAGGAGGCGACTGCTGAGATGCGGTGTAATAGCCCAAATAAGTTGGGATAAGGGCAAGAGAATGATGACTTCGTCACATGAAGCTGGATGAACCTCCCTAGCACTACGGAATCTGGCCTTTAAGAAATCATCCTTAGGAATCCGTTGGTGCTCCCCCGAATCAGGCGCGTCAGAGGAGATGCTTTTTACGCATAATGGCATGGTATGGTACTCGGATCTCCTCATTCACTGATGTAATACTCGAATCTGAACTATTGCATTACAGGCAAATGCTCTCATTGAGGGAGTGCCTTTATATTCAAGTGTGCAGTGACATTACCCTTTTGATTGTCGCGATGAGAATATTTTTGTTCCACCAATTCAACCATCACAGCTGGAACTTATTTGTGTAGATCTATCAAACACATTTATCTTTTAATTTCAAATCAGAATTGTCTTTTATTTCTTCTTATCTAAATAAATAGTGTGATTATTATATTATTATTGTAATAATCACACTGCTTTTAAATACATTCTTATTTTGATGAACTTTCGAATTAGGATCTGTTTGCATTTCACGGTATAACTAGGTACTTAAAACTGGAAGCAGTGACTTATTTCTTAATTAATCAAACCAAGATTGAAAATAAAATTGTATTATAATCAATGACACACGCAATGATTACCGATTGCAAATATTATTCCACCTTCTCGTGAATATTGATTCAGTATATTATTATATTAATCGGGATCTCCAGACAGTCAATGTTTGGGAATAGCTCGCGCCGAATGCTACATATTTTATCACCCCGGGATAATAGGTCCTGTCGGAAAAATCAAACCTTTTTATGGATAAATTAATGGTGGATAGGCCTCCGAGTTTTAGCAATGAGTAAAGTCTAAGCATTTTATGAAATAAAACTGATGACAGTTTGACATCATTAGGGTGGAAGCGCACGGGTTAGCCCACAAAATTAAAATTTTGTGACGTTTTTTTGCAATTTGCAGGTCAGTGTCAGGTTGTTTGTTGATTAAAATGTGATTCGTGACCGTAACAAATATGGCTCTTGGATGCCTGTCGGGCGAATGACTGAGCTCTCGTAAAACGTCATCGCATCCCTCGACGTTAGATTAAGTCCGATGATCAGTGATCGGAATAGGTAGAGCTAATGTGCCTAAAGTTCAAGGAACAGAAACGAAAAGTGGAGACTTACTTACGACAATTTTTTTTTTTTCGGAATATTTGTTCCGAATGTTGGAACATTACTTAAGTACAACTAAAAAAAGTAAAACAACTATCGAATTCAATAGTGTTTCTATTGAAAAAAAAAGTGCACGATTTTTATTGTTTAAAAAATAAATGTAATTCCTTATCTTCGTTTGAACGCCGTAAGTAAGTGCGGAACCTATAAAAAACTATTTATAGGTTTTCATGCCATGTAATCATTTTGTACAAATATTGGAACTAAACGTCAACAGAAATCAACCTCAATAAATAAGATAGTTACCAATCTTAAGAATCAGTCAGAATATTATTTCCGTTGATGTTGAAAGTTGTCCCTTAATCTGAATCGGTACAGTTTTCATCATGAAAGAAGTTTTCTTTGTCATCGCTAGATTTTATCTTCTTCCGGAGAATAAAAAAAAAAAAGAGCAGTTTTTCCATATTATCTATCTGTTTGCACTTAAAATCCATTTATAGGTAGAGAAGGACCTTTCAACATCAACTGAATTTATAGGTACATATTTATAGTACGACAATGATTCATTTTCATGGTCAAGTCCTTTTTCTATATCGTCACAAATGTCTCTTAATGCATCTAGATCAGGATTTCTGTTTATGACGTTTTATAATTGTATTTTAATTGGTTCATTGGTTTTTTAGAAAAAAAAAATATTCGAAAAAAAAAAATAGTCGTAAGGAAGTCCCCACCTTTCATTTCAGTTCCTTGTACTTTAGGTACATTAGCTCTACCTATTCCGATCACTGCCGATGATACACTGATTTTCACAAACCAAATAAGTACTAGTTATAAATGCAGTTAATTGCATTGGCAGTTAAAACTAATAAAGAGTCTGGCACAGCACTAATTATATCACTATAGCATCACATTCAAACTATTTCCGTATCCTCCCACGCGGAGCTCAGATAAAATAACAATTGGATTAAAAATTTAAACAGTGCTGCTATTCACGAGTCTCATTTGAATCACAAATTCAAGTGAAATGTAGAATATTATTTAAGAGTGATATTTTTAAAGATTCCAATTTCGGAATTGCATTTAGGTTTTTAAAATTGTATGGAGATTACTTTTGGAGGTGAAAAGTCATCTAACACTTCAATAAGTTACAAAATGCTTCACCTTCGTAGCTTTTTCCCATCTATGGTAGGATCGCCTCACAATCGTATCGGATGCAGCTCTATACCAGTATTTTCTTTAGAACGATGGCCAATCTGGCTTCTAAAACCCAGTTACTGGTTAACGGTAACGTCTTTTGGACTAGACTTAGACTGCTTTTTTAGGCTTCCGGGTTTCCGACCAATTACAACTGTTATTTTCAGTCACAAGAATATATTATGAGTACCTATGTTCATAATAACGACTTACTGTGAGTAGCAAGATTTAAGGTATTTTAAGTAACATATTAAAAAAGGCTTTCGCTACCTGTTTCTGGTGATTTTCCTTCAAAAGAGGAAGCTTTTTCTGTCTTCTTCTCGTAAATAAGTCGTACTCGTGTTTCGGATTATGTCAAGGATATAGTGAAGCAAAGGCCTGAAAACTGGACAAACAAATATGAACCCACATTTTTACGGCTGTAAGGACAGGATTAGGTATGAGAACCGATCTACAGGTGGAGAGTATCACATGATACAGTATATTCACAAGAGCACAGATATTATAATACTTCGTCAAGAGATTCGATTCATCATTCCTGTTTGATATTTGGCTGTGGATGGGATACGGGAAATCTGGAACCGAAATTCATCTTCTATTATATGTTCTATCTACCTTGTGGCTCTGTAATCAAATAACAGAGTATGCATTCATGTTATCAATCTTATGTTAGGCCCTGAATTTCACTCTGCAACAACTAAACTTGTGTACATTCTATATCCTTTTCTTTTCCCTGATAGTTAAAGATAGCAATAGCTACATTTATTTGATTTAGTAAGTTGAAGGTATCAAAGCAACTATTGAACTTCGGTCTTGCTAAATAAATAAGCGTATCCATTACACTCATCAATTTACTCTTTGCCTACAAGCATTTACACCCCACGATCGGTTCGGGAAAATACCGTTACCGGATTTCCGACCGGTACTCTTGAAGTTGTACATACAAATACTCGACCATAGCAAATATCAGCCGTGAAATGAACTCTCTGGTTGTGAGAACAAATGTCAAAATGTGACTCAAACAGGTCTTTATTGACTTTTGGCTTATTATGGTTTGTCTATGTGTTTCTAGCGACCGGTGAATTTCTCTGTCTGTAAACGTTTATTGTTAAATATGGGCCTTGTTGTTATCACCTACTATGCTGTGCCCGACATACACAATGATCATGTTTTTGTAACCTACCACCTAAGATCACAGTCATTGTGACATGCAACATATATATTGAGTACTAGCCTATGCCCGCGGCTTCGCCCGCGCCGAGTTAGGTCATTATCTCACAGGATCGTACTACCGAGATTAAAAGTATCCTATATGTTAATCTGGTTATAAAGTATCTGTGTGCCTTTAACCGTTTTGGCGTGAAACAGGAAAAAACATCCATAAATCCTAACCAACTTTCACATATAAAATAGTAGTAAGGTTGCTATTGGAATAATTAGCAAGTTTTGAAGGGAAATTGGCAACCGAAATACTAATCTTAAAATTATTAAGTTAAACCTGCAATCATTAGTTCTCTGATCGAAAAGCCAAACACAGAAATGGTACCACTTTCATAAAGAACTCTCGTTGGGACACATGGTATGACTCAGATAGAATGAAAGAGATACAACAGTCTCCATGAGCGATGATTTAAAAAAAAATATAATAGCTGAATGTAATCCCAATACAAACAAGCCTGTGTAAAGATAACGTCATCAAAAAAAGAGAATAGATAACAAACGAGGTGAAAGCACATGTGACGTAAATCAACCCCCATGTTTACCAAATCAAATTAGCATACTTCGCCGTTCAGCTATTTTCTAATTGTTCACTGTCAGCGATAAAAAAGTCCAATAAAATATTTCAGAGAATGAATATCAGAAGCTGATTGTTACGGAGTAAAGCCAACAGAATATGACTCTCAATTTGTACAATTTACTCGGGGCCGGCCCAGGAAGTCCTTTGATCTCTAATTGCAATAAATTAAGTTCTTTTATAGACAAAGCTTTTTCTTCAGTTTCTTTCACTATTTGGTTTTATAATAATGAACTAATTTAATACAAAAATATATACGTACAATTTTTTTTTTTTCAAATCGACACCCGTTTGCAAGAAAGTTTTGAGGTTCATGAATGTTCTTTTGGTTTACCATTAAAAGGAATCAAAACAAAAGGCCTAAGAGATCCAAACTTCTGTAAGTATTTTTTTTTTTTTTCGTATGGGAAATCGTCAAATAACCCCTCCCGCTCTGGGCTGAGCAGGAGGGAGTGTCAGACTTTTACTGACTAAAACCCATCCATGTTCCTTCCTTTGCCTTTTATGTTCCAGGACCGCGGTATCTGTTTCGAACAGTCCCGCAACCCTGGCAGAAACTTCTATTAGATAAGTTTCCAATTATGCTTATTAGTTTTGTTTAAAAGGAATGAATGAATATTTATCACAGATTCCGCTGAGACTAGATGCTCAATTTTAATAAATTGCGTTGTAACTTTGTATGTAACATACACGTTGCTTATCTGTTCTGACTTCTGTCTTTGAATTTTTGTAAACGTTTCCTTTTAGGCATGTCTCGTTAGTTTTTATATGTATTTACATATTATCATATTTTACTACACTTTCAAAGACATTTTCTAGACATAGTGGACTTTTTATGTAATATATACTTTAATGAAGTTGTCTAGTCTGTTAAAATAATTTATTTTAATTCATTCGTTGTTGTAATTTTCAGGCTTTGTCATCGTTTTCAACACTATCTTTGGTAATAAATCAATTTACATAATTATTGTAAGGCCTGTGTTTATGGTCTGGTAATTTCAGCATAAACATAGTACAGACACTATACTAATTATTCCTATGATGATCTTTCTTTATTCTCCACCGTGGTCATGCTCAATAAAATTTTCAACATTGTTATCATTCTCAATTACTCCATCGTCTTTGAAACAACCTGGAACAATCAAACAATCTTCATTACTATAGTCGTTAAGCTCAGCTTTGCCATTAATAAAGCTAACATTAAAAAATCGATAACTCCTCGTAGATCTAATTACCCGCGTATACTTCAGCGAAGGCACGCCATTGCTCTAGTTACTAGGAGCGTCAAAATGAATTATGGCTCTTCATTAAGCTAAAGTGCTGTCTTAAAGTGTCTAAAAAGATTCCATTATGTTAGGGGAATAGCACCGCCTCGTTTATTAAGCTCGCCAACAGTTTTTTATCTGATTACAGCGCGAACAGATTTGTGTTTTGCAAGATTGTAAATTTGTGAGACGAAAAAACTTTGGACGATTCTATTAAGGCTTTGGAGATAGGTGAGATTGAAAAAACTAACTAAGGTTTATTAGATTTTTTAGAGGATTTGAGTTTTTTTACCGTCCATCTGTCTTCTAGACGTGATTTCATTTTCATATCGGAGCAAAAAAAGTTTAAGATAATTTTAAAATATTCAAAATTCCTTCAGTAGAAATTTTTTTGGTTGAACTTCTGTTTGTTTGCTCGTATCAGTCGCAATCCACTGCTAGACATGGAAACAGGCCTCTCCGAAGTTTTCATGTCTCGTGGACGCTCTTAACTTGCACGAATTTGTACATCGTTCTAACATTTAAGTATAGTATCAACATAAATGATGTACCTAACTAAGATTTTGTGACAACACTTGTTTTAAAAGAGTGTCCATAGAGATCTACAGTAATTACACAAGTTATTATGCCTTGTGACTGGGACTGTAGCTTCGCTTTCTTTGTTTTTCTGACATTTAAAAATGCCTTTAATGGTCTAATTGAAATAAAGACTTTTGGGTTTGAGTTGGGTTTGAGTTTGATGCCACAAAACCCGGTTCTGTCCATCCGCTTGTTGATCAGTTTTCTCAATCACAAACAAATCACAGGTTAATTTGTAGTTCTGTACAGCAGAGTTCAGTTACATCGAACCCCATCCCTGATGCCCATTTACCTAATTATCAAGCATCTACCACAAAACCAGTGCAAATCAACCTAGTAGGGCCTCGTCCGTCCATCTGCCCTGACCGCATCACTTCCGTTGCGGTCTGCCTATGATTTACTGATACTGGCTCCAACTGACGTTATGTGACTGACGTTATGTGACTGTCGTCCGTGTAGGTAGGTATTACTTTATTCCATTTAAATTTCCTGAATGTTACAACGTTTGCTTTGTTTGACCATAGAAGTGGCTAGTTGGATTATTTCTATACGTATAGGTATTTAACGTTTAGGAGGCTGGGTCATTTGAAACTGGACGAACTGCGCATTTGGCGCCTTCAGTAGCAAATGACCAGATGTTAAGTCACTACGCTCTACGCTCTTTTTTTTTCCTATGGGTAAACATCAAATGACCCCCCCACACTGGGCGGAGTGGAAGGGAGTATCAGAGTTGTACTGATCAAAACAAATTCATGGTCCTTCTTATGCCCTTTGTGTTACGGGGCCGCGGTATCTCTTTCGAACAGTACCGCAGCCCTGGCAGGCATGGGTCCTTTCGGACCCCTTCTCGTTTGCTGACATCTATTTGAGGCGCGCGTGGAACACGAACGCGCCGTCGACACGGCCCACGTCATAAGACGGACGGACGGCGAGCTAGCCCATTACTCACCGTCCACAGGCCCGCAGCTCTAGGCTCTAAGCAAGTCACCTGTTAGTGAAGACATTTTGGTAAGTTCTGCAGTAATGACTTTGCCATTGGACTTGATTTGAATGGTCACTAATTGATTAAACTAAGAAAAATGTCCAGATTGCATTTTGTGAACATCGACTAAGCGTCTTTCAAGTAACCATGTTATACGATGGAAGGGATACCGACGTTAAAACGGTTACCACGTCTTCAGTAGGTACATCATTCTGAAACCCCAACATAGAATTTGTTCGTCGGTTATAAAAAAAAACACCTGTTTCCTACAAAAATACAATACCTACACGGTCAAAATATTTGGAACAGCTCTTTTTTTTAATTACCGGTAAAAAAACTGAGGGACGGTTTTAGCGTCGGTGTCCTCTTCACCCTGTATATCTATACTAATATTAAAGAGGTAAAGTTTGTGAGTTTGTTAGGTTGTAGGGGTAATCTCTGGATCTACTGAACCGATTTTGAAAATTATTTCACTAATAGGAAGCTACATTATCTCCGAGTGCCATAGGCTATAGTTACAACGTGCCCGTGGGATTTTTTCCGACCCAAAACGCGAGCGAAGCCGCGGGCAACTGCTAGTTGTTTTATAAACAATTTTGTGGTTACAAGAGCCGCCCGTATATTACTACTTTTGACAACATTATTAACCTTCACGTAAAATCCCTAAGTATTAGATAGATACCTACTATTAGTTTCTGATTCCTTGAAAGGTATACTTTGCTCATGCAAATTGCAGACGTAATACTTACCCAAGTAGAGTTACTTGCACTTGCGCTTTTATACTTAGACTCAATGCATGTTGGGAACTATTTACCTAAAAGTGTTTAAGAACAAGTTAGTCATATGTCACGATGAATAAATAAACTTTTGATAAATATGTACTAAGTTAAACTAGAAACCAACTGTAAAGAAACTGGGAAAAACTGCTTGGCAGATGATACTGAGGTTTGTTTTTGTAAAACTTTAGTTTTGAATAAGTTACATAAATAGTATCTACACTTTTACACTGGTTTATGCAGGACTGTGTTATATATTTGTATACTAGCAGATTCCTACTTAACGTTACTGAGTCTAAGGTCCGTATTAGAAGACGTCGCTCAAAACTCGAGAATTACTTTAAACTAGGATTCAATGCATTTGATTGGTTGAAACTTGTATTAAGTTATGCTTGAGTCTTGAGTGACGTTTCGTAATACCGGCCTGAGTGTGTGTCTGTTAACTTTACTGTCCATGAAAACTGATAGAATTTCTATGGATTGAAGACCATTTAACAATGGTCTGGTTAAATCTTGATCTGGGTTAGAGCATATGGACGTTTTTTATCTCGATTTAACGTTGCCGTGGGATATTTTCTATCCTACAAGCGGGTGAAGCAGCGGATAAAATCGAGTCAGTATTAAAATATATTTTTCTATTGAAAGAAACTAACTTCATTTCCATTTGCAAATAACATTTTCTATTACAGATAGCTTTTATAAAATTTCTTTAACATACAAAATCTCGACAACTAAATCCCATTTGTTAGAAATAAAGTAAAAAAAAGACTTTTCAAATGGTAATAGCGAAACGATTTAAAATCCTAAGTAGTTATCGAAGATACTTT
The DNA here is from genome assembly GCA_947578425.1 of Eugnorisma glareosa. NCBI lineage: Eukaryota > Metazoa > Arthropoda > Insecta > Lepidoptera > Noctuidae > Eugnorisma > Eugnorisma glareosa. The sequence continues at coordinate 6,796,159 of OX387973.1, forward strand.
TGTTTTACCAAGAAAGTTGTATTCAATTTAATAGCTCTGTTATATTATGGAAGCATTTGTATAACTATTGCTTTGTTGTATTGAAATATGGCGGCAGTCATACGATCCGAAAATATTCGCACGGCCGCGGTTTTTGGTCCAAAGATTTTGTCATATAAATAGACTAGATAATGAATATTTTTATAGGTTATGTGAGTATCACGGGTGTAAAAACAGGCTTAACGAAGCCGAAAGGCACTTGATTTTCCTGTTATCCCTGTTTTTTTTTGTTCTGGACTATACCATAACCTTATAGTTTTCCGACATTTCCCATTTTGTTTTTAAATATGAGTAGGTACAAGTTTTAAATGTTATAACAATAAATATTTCCAGGACTTTGATCGCTATAGTAACATTGATATTTCCCACCAAAAAAAAATAGTTTCCCAGCTACCATTTTTGCGCAGATTTTACTTAGTTTGATGTATCGAATGCTTGTTTGACGGCTTCGGGAAAGGTCCGTATACACTCTGTGTAGGTGCAACCTGCTAATTATTCATCTTCGGCTAAACTCTGTGGATGTAGAATTGCATCTCAGAGGTTGAGGTTTTCCTCACCTTCTTTCCGGCCCTCTGTACCCAAAAAGCTGCGGTCGATGCGACCTTTGTAGTTCCAGCATCGCGACAATACAGTGGCAGTGGCAAAGAATTGGGTCCTTTGTCTTCCTTACGCCTTATCCCATAATTTCATCATAAATATATAATATCTTACTTCTCATTTCATTGACCTTTATACATTTATATGGCTAGCCATATAAAAATTGCATCAAGTTTTTACCTTTTCTCAGTTCTTGTACCTACAATACTACCGCGAGGGTTTTCGTAGCATCTGGTTCGGAATTTCCAACGTAACATGGCGTACGTACGTGATAGTTGCATGCAACGTCTTTGTATGTGTAAAGCGAATAAGGGAGGGTACTGGAGATCGGACTGAAGCGTTACCTGTGAAACTAGGAGCGCAGAGCATTTGGAGACGTTTATGGAATTAGGGAATGGTCTATTCTTCAAATTTTGTTTCGTTTCTGATTAGTTGATGGACGGTCTTTCATTCTGTAAAATCCTCAGGTTGAGATTTAGTTTAAACACGCAATTTATGCTCATTGCATGCTCCGTTAGTAATAATTATTGCGTCCTGCACCTTATTGCAACTTTTCCATTTCAATCCAAATGATTTTGAAGTAAGTTCCTGATCCATTGCTTCATAGGTTCGAAAAATTCGTCCACTCGCCAACTTCAACAACGCAATAGGGTATATGCAAGAAATACAAAACTTTTTTTATTTCTTTAAAATGCCTTGTATTGGCCCATAAAAACATTGTTGTACACTTGTTTAATTCTCTAATACAACACTTATTTTACAATTTAATATTTTATTTAGCGTGTTTTTGGTGAAACGGAACTTAAACCCAAAACGCATCGATTCCGGTAGTGACGTCACAATCCATGTGTCAAAGAAACACTTTTAATTGAAAAGTACTTAAAGTTTCACTAAGATTTTACTATAAAATTGTTATTACAATTTTTGCTTAAATGAAGCACTTACATTTTAGTAAAACTAATCTACTAAGGGCAAAAAAATAGATTTAAACAAGGCAGATAAAGGTAAGGTAAGTGACATCAAAGTCTTGACATGAATGGCCGCGATAGTCATGGACGTTTGAACTGTCGTAGAAAATTGCAGGAGTTTAATATTTTTTTTGTGCGACAAGCAGTAGTTGAAATTAACTTTTAATTATTTTTTGGGTTGATAGTACTGCATATTAATGATTTAAGTGAAAAAAAAAATACATGCATATTCCCTATTAACATTGGTGGAATGTCAAAATTGCATTGGGATTGTGAGTGACTGACGCAGTTACCCCGCAGGTCCACAGCACAACTATATCTAATAAACTGAAAAAAAAAAGAATGAACATGTTATAAACTTGTTTCCCAATCAGTAAGCTGTTTCGTTTCTAACAATGTTAGGACTCTATAAGTATATGTAATTAATACCTAGGCGTAGTGCTTTCATAGAAAACGTAAATGAGGTTCGGTTCGTAGCAACGTCTCTGTAATTAACTCTGTAAATTGACTGTATACACTGTATACTGTATACTCTGTATACTGTATACTCTGTATACTGTATATACTAAATAAAAATATTTAGTATACTTTTGTACTTATACAGTAGCGTTATTTTGTAGAGACTCAGAAAAATCTACCTAATTACTAATACATAACCTGTAGAATAAGAAACGGATAGTTTAAGAAATACGAAATGATGATAAGATTTGATTTATTTGAGGGAACAATACCCATATAATATCTCTCAAGTTTTCAAAAAGCCGATCCATACAATGTAACCCATTACAACCATTTAACCCTGAGTTTAATTTAGCTTTCAGGCAAGTAGGTACGATTTCAGGTTTCCATTCATTACCGTTTAATACGCACTCACTGCCTTATTTAACCCATTAGCAAATAACGCGCCGAAATTTTATTGCTCGCAATAAAATATCAGGCGCTTAAATAATTTCTGTTTCTATAAAAATATTTCCCCCTTTTTGTGTGATAACAGTCGTAACTTACAATTTTACGAGGCAAGCAAGTAAAATGTAAAAACGCAGTTCTATGTCCTTGTTTAAGGGGCTCGTAAAATACTTACCTTAACGAGCTTCGAGATAAGAAAGCAATGATAAGGACCCCTCTTTGGAATATAAAAACGCCTATTTAAAATTTTCTCTAACGTTAAAATTTGTTGTTTAATGTTTAGGCGTCTTCTGAAGGTGAAAATTGCTTCAGCGGATTTATGATGCTCGGATCGGATTTATTGTTGTCGAGTTCTTTATGCCCCTTTTGATAAAGCGAGAGCTCGGCTTATTAAAGGCGACGACGTTGCTATGGATTCATAGACGGCTTCTATTCATCCTTATTAGATCATGGACATCTTTTTCATTCATTTTCTGTTCGTAATCCTGGCTTTGGCAAAAACTTGTCATTCGAGTGGACCGAACGTCAATACAGCAAGCAATTAGTGGTATGATTGAAGACCACGCGTGCCTCGGATTAGAGAACGAATTGGTAATGAACCAATTAGTCGGCCGTTGAATGTCCTTGCTTTGCCTTAGCTTTAGCGGGGTCCCGTCACTGAATTATGACAATGGTTTGCTTTGCTTTGTTGTTCACGGTTTGATTGCATTTGCAAGTGCAGGATTTTCAACCGGACCGGTAGGGTAGGTTTTTCAACCGGAGGGAGAGAAAATACTGTAATTATGTAAAGGACTTGTGAGTTGTTGTTCAATGTTTTATAAATGTCCGAACAAGTTGATACTGCTCGTAGCTAGCTATATTACATTATCAATTTAAATTGTTCCTATGCAGGGCATACAAATTATCTTACATGATTCTGCCCTGAATAAATTTAAATGTGTAAAAAAATAACAAGCGTTGATCACCACGCTACCTTAATGATAACAATATTAGATCATTACTAGTTTATGATCTTCATGATTTTTTTCTATCTAGTCTAGAAAATCATCATCATTATCACTAGCAGCCGTGTTCCACCTCTGATAAGTCTAGTTCTGTGCGAGTCTCCACTAGGTAGACTACCCTGGATCTGGCTGTTATTCTACCAACACTCCTTCATACGTTTAAGAACTAACATGTTATTACAGTACGAATAAATGCGTGCCTTGCGAAATATGTTTGGTGTCACTTTGAATGATGTCATAAGGTAAATTTAAAAGTGGGTGGTTTGGTCATGTGTAGAGGATAAATGAAAGGCGCCAGTGTATAAGTACTTACTCATAAGGGCCACAATATGTTCCTCACAAGGTGGATGTGAGTGTAAACGCTGGGGAGAACGCCCTAGAAGGACACACCCACTGACCTTATTGGTTATGTTCTTCAGAAAGGTCAGGTCCGTACTCACACGGTATGCGTTTATGACCAGATGTATGAGCGTGGACGAAGCGAAAGGAAGAAAGCGAAGTACGTGAGGATCGTTCCAAGGATGTCATGAAAACAGCTGTACAAAGTAAAAACATCATCAAATTGTATACACAGTCATTGTCATTATATAAAAACTTTTCCGTATTTGTCCCCTTTTCCTTCCAACGCGTTTATGTTACAAGGGTATTAATAAACTTACACGTATGTACATATGCGCATAAATAATGAGCCTATTACTTATATTGTTTATATTCCAATGCATATTTCATAGCTGAATACTGTGTTCCATCTGTTTTATGTATCTATCGTTATTTTATCGAACATTCTCGCTACTCGATCATGCATTTCATTGAAGTTCTTAGCAGTACGAGTACGCAGTATTTAATAGTTTAATATCTGGGATCAGTCATAAATAGATACTCAAGCTTGGCCGATATCCTCTGCACTCATCATCATCATTTCAGCCGTAAAACGTCCACTGCTGGAAATACACCTATATAGGCCCCAAGTGTCGCCACACTGACCGGTCCTTCAAACAAACCTTCAACAGGTCATCGGTCCACCTAGCCACCGCCAGTCCACCGCAACGTCTCCTGTTCGCGGTCGCCATTCCAGAACTTTTCGGCCCCATCGGCCATCCATTCTGCAAGCAATGTGCCCTGTTCACTGCCACTTAAGTTTGGCAATTCTTCGGGCTTCTTTTTTTTTTCCGATTGGAAATCATCAAATAACCCCTCCCGCTCTGGGCTGAGCAGGAGGGAGTGTCAGACTTTTACTGACTAAAACCCATCCATGTTCCTTCCTTTGCCCTTTGTGTTCCAGGGTCGCGGTATCTCTTTCGAACAGTCCCGCAACCCTGGCAGGCGTCGGTCCTTACGGACCCCTCCCTGTTTGCTGACTCTCCTTGAGGCGCGCGTGGAACACGAATGCGCCGTCGACACGGCCTGTCGTCATAAGACGGACGGACGGCGAGCTAGCCCATAGCTCACCGTCCACAGGCCCGCGCCTACGGTGGCCGAGGGCCACCACGTGGCCCCCGACGCCCGGTGCGTCTCCCGCGGCGGCTGGGACGTGAGGTTCTCTCCCTCTGGAGGAGGTGGCGGAACGTGTTCCGCCACCTCCTTCGCTAGCATGACTGCTTCGCAGAAGGAGGTGACGGCGTCCCATTCCGTCTTGCTCCGCCACTATTGTGGCGTGCCCTGCACGGGGTTGCGACAGTTCTTCGGGCTACGTCGTTAACCTTGGTTCTCTTGCGGATGTCTTTGTTTTTTATTCGATCACGCAAGGAAACTCCAAGTATAGCCCTCTCCATTGCCCTTTGGGTAACTTCCTTTGCATTAATTACTTGTAAAATAAGCTTTAGTGGTCAAAATTAACATTCGATTTCCATTCAAATATTTAGCATAGTATAGTTTCCTTCCAGTCCGCTAGAATAGTTTCTATCAGTGACGTCTCAATCGAAACTCCAGGAGAAATTTCAGTCTATCGGGTCCAAACTTTCTCATAGTTATTTTGAATGGTGCATTTCCAGCAAATTTTCGATTCGCATCTCACTTCAAGTTGGATGGATATTGACATAGCTGTTGCCAACATCTATAGGTATTTCCGTATTTATTTTTGGCTGATGTAAAATTGTATTTTCAGTTATTCTTAAAGGTGCTTGCTATAAGGTAATTAAAATATGATTTGCGGCCGTAACAAAATGTGGCTTTATAACTATTTCATGAAAAAATCATTCAATGTGATTCAATGAACTTAGAGGGTTGTATTGGTGATTTTAATGCTTATAATTCTGTAACTACATACGTGTTACTATCTACTATCAACATACAACCCGACACTGACCTGAAAATTGCAAGAAACGTAAGAAAATTTGAATTTCGCAGGCTACCCTGCGGTCTATCTTAAAATACCTATATCGAAGGTTTTCTATCGTCATCATTATCGGCGCCCTGTTTTACCCACTGCTAGAAAACTTTTACCAGTTTTTTACGTTCATCTAAAAACTTATACTCTATAAAATCTTGAATCTTTTTGCGTTTGTTTAATAAAATGCAACCTTAAAACAGAAGTCTTTGTATTCCTCACAGCAACTGGTTCTTCAAATTCTGATATTATTACCCAGAAATATCTATCAACTGTCTTCAATGTTCTACGAGGTACTTCGCTTCAGGGGGATTAATATACATGATGTCATAGAGATTGAAACTGGGGCTCCAATCAAAGGATAATTCGCTGAATGCCTTGAACAATGTTCACTCGAGGATATGTAGTTATAAATGGTAATATTGAGATCTTATTGTATGTTGTCGGAACTGATTACTATTATGATTTATGTGTAACTGGGTATGGCTTAGTTTAATATATCTATTCCTATTACAATTAAACGAACGGTTGTATTATAAACCTGTATCTTCTCTTCCCACATCTTCTCCTGTTGTTGCATTGTTGAGAAGAAGTTTAGGGTATTTAGGGATTGTTAAAAAAAATTAAGATTCTTGTGTATAAGAAGTAACACTCGTTGCTAAAGTTGTTGAAAGCGCTATCCTCCGGGGATCAAATGTGTTATAGTATCTCTAAATCATGTTGAAAGTAAAATCCTTTATCGAATGCGCTATCTGATTGTCCGTTGAGTATGGTAAGAGGCTACAGTGAAGGCATTTGTAGTGAAAGGAGATTCGGAAGCATTCACCTTTGTCATTACTATTGTTGAGTAAGATGACCAATTCACCAACACAGTACATAGCCCACCAATCGTTCTGGTCAGCTGATCTCTCCACCACGTTCCTACTTAGAATGCTCTTGAAACGCATTGATTTGACTTCATCATCTTGAACAACAAATTCTCAGTTCCATGATTAACTTGTTCCATTGAAATTATTCTACCAAACTCTAGGTTACTTAGCCAAAACAACATAGCTATTGAAGATTCCCAACCAATCTACATCTATTCAAGAACCCATACGGAACAGTTCGACAGTAGATACGTACGTGTTAGTGCAAGCTTGGACGAAGTTGGTCGGTATTGTACCGTTCAATGGCCAGTTGTGGCCAACTTTGGCGCTGGCTGGCTTCGAAATGTAAAGCCGGGATGCTTCGGATGTCGGATTTAAAAGTGAGGGAAGCGAAATGATTTTGTAATGGATTTTTTTTTTGTATAAAGTGAACATGCGATTTTAATGAAATAAAGGGTAATTTGGCAAGATTCATGTAATCAAAGCAAGATTGATGCAAGTATCAATGGCTTCAGAAACTTCGAAAAATGTATTGTTTCAAATTTTGTTACTGAAACAAAAAGTCGTTGTTAAAACAAAAATTGACACAACCTTGAGGCAGTTTTTGTAACGTGTTTTTAGGGTTCCGTAGCCGAATGGAAAAAAAGGAACCCTTGTAGATTCGTCACGTCTGTCTGTCTTTCTGTCCGTGTATGTCACAGTCACTTTATTCCGAAAATAGACTAAACAGTTGAAACTTAGTACATAGATGTATTCTGTGAACCGCTTTACGATTTTTATACAAAAAAAGGGGGGGCTTCCCATACATGGAACTGAAACTAAAAAATATTGCTTTCATCAAACCTATACGTGCAGGATGTCTATATATAGGTCTTTGAAAATGACCTTGAGGTTCCTAAAACTATTTTTTCTCCAAGTCAACTTCCAAAGTGGTAAAGTGTGTCCCCCCCCCCTCTAATTTCTTAAGAAAGAGGAGCAAAATTCTATGTAGGCAAATAAGGTTTTTGAGAAAATGTTGATAGCAATTAGTCAGTATCTATGGATACTGAGAATCACTATCATAATTTTCTAACTTTAATCACAACATCAAGGAAATTGATATGACTGCGATGTGATAAGTAATCGTCCAATTATTATCAGAATATGATACCGCGTGTGTATCATATCATTAGGGTGTTTATATATCCGTGTCTTAATCGATATACTGAATATTGAATTTATATTATTAGAAATTACTCACGCTCTTTAGGTGGAGCAAGTCATGTGAAAAACTGTTATTCATATTGAAATGTTATTCAGAAACTAAGCAGCTACAGACCCATAGACTGGATACATAAACTCACGCGTTTTTTTCCATGGGGTATGTAGAAACGGCTTATGCCCGACTCGTCACTGTTCCAACTCGCCATCGAATAACAAAAGATCACGATTCACAACTGTTTTTTTTTTTTTGTTTTCATTGTACCGGTTCATTATCGATGCTAAAGTATCGTCAAGTGAACAATCTATAAAATTCATTTTTATTATATGGTAAGCAACATTTACACAAGTTCTTTATACGGGACAACATATTATTATCTTCATCCCTAGCTCAGTAAAAGAATTTCTGGAAGATATTAAATATAAATAGATAGGTAGGTACTGGATATTATTATGCATTTTTTTATACCCAAGGTTAATGCTAATGTTGTGTTCTATGTTATATTAGATTAAAGAGTTTGCACATTTACTTTTGTTTTTTGTTGTATTGTTCTATTAGAATTTATGTAAGTTAGATAAAGTATAAGTGCGTAAAAAGTTAAGTGATAATATTTTAGTATTATCAAGTGTAACTAATGTTAATATACGTATGCCGCGTCTAGCGGTGGACGTGCAGGTGGATGTCTTGAACATGCTATTTTTTATAACAACTTTGTGCCTACCGTATCCTACGAATTTAATGTCTTTGTCTTTGTCTTTAACGAGACTGAAAATTTGTATGCATATACATTTCACTCCTGTTTTTTAAATCGCCTTTTCGATAAATAGTTTCAACTTACAAAAAGAACTAGGCTGGCATGAATTCAAGGTGGTATTTTAACAGTTCTGGATCTTTTTACCCCACCACGGCGAAGCCAAAAGGAAGGGTCGTTATTAACTAATTAGTTAGGCCTTCTGGTATTCGTAAAGTATTTTTTCAGAACTGTAAAAAGTACTAGGCTGGCATGAATTCAAAATGATATTTTAATAGTTCTGGAAAACAACTAAACATACCCTTTTTTTTTCGGATGGGAAATCATCAAATAACCCCTCCCGTTCTGGGCTGAGCAGGAGGGCGTGTCAGACTTTAACTTACTAAAACCCATCCATGTTCCTTCCTTTGCCCTTTGTGTTCCAGGGCCGCGGTATCTCTTTCAAACAGTCCCGCAACCCTGGCAGGCATCGATCCTTTCGGACCCGTTCCTATTTGCTGACTCTCTTTGAGGCGCGCGTGGAACACGAACGCGCCGTCGACACGGCCTGTCGTCATAAGACGGACGGACGGCGAGCTAGCCCATAGCTCACCGTCCATAGGCCCGCGCCTACGGTGGCCAGGGGTCACCACGTGGCCCCACCAACCACACAGACACGGTGTCTTTGTTTGAATCTTTTTTGGCACCGACTTCCGAAAGTAAAGTTATTTTAGACTTTTTTAGTGTTTTTTTAGAAGTTGGTTTTGTTTTCGCTGAAAGTTTTTTTTATTTTACCCTTTTTAGTTCTAGTATACCACACAAATTCTTGTCATGAATTAGTTTTTACATTGTAACTAGAAGTTAGTTAAAGTACTCGTCAAGACGGATCATACGAGCCCAAACTCGATGAGGTTTTGTCGTTTTATAACGGTGTTCCTATGGCCACCGTCCAGCTCCATCATCAGATACTGGATACCATTTAGAACCAAAGTACTAATCAAGACGAATCATACGAGCCCAAACTCGATGGGATTGTGTTATTTTATTACGGACTACCTGTGACCACCTTCCAGCTCCATCACCAGACCCTAGGTATCATCTAGAGACAAAGTACTCGACAAGATGAATTATACGAACCCAAACTCGATGGGGTTATGTCGTTTTAATGGAGTTCCTATGGCCACCTTTCAGCTCCATCATCAGATCCTGGTTACCATTTAGGACTACAGTACTTATCAAGACAAATCAAACGAGCCCAAACTCGACGGCGTTGCGTCGTTTTATTACAGAGTTCGTATGGCCACCTTCCAGCTACATCATCAGATCAGCTCCATGTCATCATAATATTACATTGTCTCGCGATATACACATGCGTGCAAAATTTCAGCTCAATCAGAAATCGGGAAGTGTGTCAAATTTAACTAGCAAGTATCACGCGACGTCGCGTGATGTACATCAGAGCGCCAGCACGCGACGTCGCGTGATGTGACAATTAACGTGAGGAAAACAACCAAATTCCTAAACCGATTTTGATGAAATTTCTATGGGACCAATCGGGAACCATATCCTTTTAGATGAAAAAAGAATATCAAATCGGTTTACAAATGACGGAGTTCTGAGGTAACAAACATAAAAAAAAGAAAGTGTGATAAAAATAAAAAAATAAAAATTTGTTTTCTTATGATGACGAATCGGTACTTCTTGTATGGAAAAAGAATTGGTGACCAATCAGAACGAGACGGGCATAACCCGTAGAAACTAGAGTACGTCAGCTGCTATGATCCTTACATACCTACTCCTAAAACTATAACTTGCCTCCCATAATATTAAATTTGTTTTAGACATAACCGGCGAGAGTGTACCTACTATTAGCGTACACCTCTGCATAACTCTGCGGGAATTACAAGCGTGATGTTATGTGTCTAGACACATAACATCACGCTTGTAATTCCCGCAGAGTTCTAGACTAGAGTTTTAGACTTTTTTGTCAAATAAAAATTGGTCAGCCCTCTAGAGGGCTGACCAATTTTTATTTGACAAAAAAGTGCCTGCCTTTTGCCGTAACCGGTCGTCAGCAGTGCAGATGACAATTTTGATAAAATTGTCGTGTAGTACTCTTTTCTCAAGCAGTGATAGCCTAATGGTATAATCTTCGGACTGCCAAGTCATAGGTCTGAAGTTCGAACCCCAAGACACGCATCTCTGATTTTTCGGATTCATGTGCGTATTGTATAATTTTATTATCACTTGCTTCGGTGAAAGAAAACATCGTGAGGAAACCAACATGCCTGAGAGATATTTCTCGACGGCATGTAAAGCGAAGTCAGAGGCGCATGGGCGGCAATGATATTACGAGTATAAAGAAAAATACGATACGTTCATACTAAGCGGCATTCAAATATCGTTGCGTTGTTACGACTGCGATAGATAATACGTAACGTATGATACAGAAAGAGATAGCTATTGCGATTGAAGGTCTTAAATTACGACAATTGTTTGAATTTTTCTGCAACAATTTTAATCTACCTCTGTTTATTTATAATATCGGAAGATAATAATATATTTGGGCAAAACATTTGTTCAACGGGCACAAACAAAAATTGAAAAAGGTGTGCAACTTGAAACTTGGTCATGTTTAACTATTAATATTTTTACTTTAGCAATTATTTTATATTGTTTGGTTTCACGTCTTAAAGCATCGTTTTGGACTTGGTCTGTAATGTTTCTATAATTAGTGGTAAATAAATAAATAAATGATGGGCGGCATAAAAACTCTGACACCAGGTTAGGCCCTAATCACACGATAAAGAAAAAAGAAATATGTGTTTCGCATTGTTTTGGTAAAGTACCATCAAATTATACAAGACACCATTAAACTTATTGGCTCGTAAGTCCCTTCGGACCTGACCAAATAGGCTTAAATATTGCTATCTTCAACATGGTCCCGATATCGGGCAAACTGTTTTGCCCACTAGGTATTATGTGCCAAGTTGGAATTTAATGAAGTTATGGAATATCTCGCCCAGTAGTGTATGGAGCAAAGCAGCCCTCAATCGCTCTGGTGCCACTGTAAGCGGCATGCGATAAGCGGCAGCATGCAGTATTATTATAAGCGGAACAATTGCATCCCATTAATATTTACATTGCATGACGAGTGTGTATTATAATGGGTGTAAATGTATCCTTAACGAAGCCGAAAAGCACTTGTGCTCCCCGTCATTGCAATATTCTTTTTGTTCTAGATTATACTCGTACCCGTGAACCTTCTAGTTACGGAGATATTGGGGGCAAAGTTCCAACTTTTTCACAAACTTAAAAAAAAATATAAGTTTTTAATATTAAAACTTTACTTTAAATACCTCCACGACTCTCGTACTATTCAATTCATCCATCAGCACAATGTTTTGAGTACATTATATTGAGTCCAACCGTAAAACGTGATTTTTCACCCCAAAAAGAAAGTCGTTTCTCAACAACAATTTTTGCGTAGAGTTACTTAATTTCATGTACAGAATCCTTGGTTAACGGCTTTGTGAAGCGTCCGGGTGTGGCGGCGGGACTGTTCGAAACAGATACCGCGGCCCTGGAATGCAAAGGGCAAAAGAAGGAACATGGATGGGTTTTAGTCAGTAGAAGTCTTCCGCACCGCCCAGAGTGGGAAGGGTCATATGATGATTTCCCACGAAATCACCTCAAAAAAAAGGGTCCCTGATGTCTATGTCAATTTTAAATCTTCACTCAGCAATAGACATTTACTTCGTGCTATTAATGTTACAGAAGGGGCCTTCGACTGAATCATTCATTCACACAAATTATTGAATAATTGGCCTTTTCACACAGCACCTGATTGATTTCAACTAAGTAGTACCTAGCTAACCTTCACGCGCTCACAAACGGACCGATCTTTGAAGACCGTAGCGTAACTTTTAATGAATGGACTCGTAAACATAGTGTGTTTCCGTTTACCAAGTTCCGAACTATACGTTTTGCTCCAAATTAATTACAACAGGGGTCTGTTGTAAACCTTAGTATTAAACTAGACTAAAGTGGTGCACTTTAGAGTGTTAGTTACACTCTAAAGTGCTCAATACTCTGATCTCCAACAAAAAATCCAGTAGCAATTCAATAATTCATAATGGAATTTGCATGTCGCTGAAAATTTTTTTTTTTTATGTTTTTTAATTCCATCCAATGTTTTCGCACTGCATAGTTAGAGAGATTTAAAAATATGACACCGAAATGAGTTCGAATTTTCTTGTTTTTAAATTTAAAAAAGATTTGGCGTAACGTGGATTCAAATATTGTTGATTTATACAGCAAGTTAGTTTTAAATGTAGAGTGCATTTATTTGCTTTTGTGCTCTTATTACTTTAACGCTAATGAATTCTTAGTAAATATTATTGACTAGGTTTTTTTTGTAAGGATTTCTTTATTTACTTAATTGCATTATTAGTTCAGGTGACATATGTATAAATACAATACCAACCTTGGGTATGTACCTTAGGTTATTAAGGGTACTCGTACAAGTAAATACATTACTTTGAATAATATTATTTATAAACATACGCCAATAACATGTCGATAAGTGAAAAATAAAACATTCTTACGCCACGCAGTTGGTATTAATTATATTCTTAATTTTACAATTAATAAATAACTACGGGGACCCACGTAGTAGTATTTTAAGCCGACTTCAAAAAAGGAGGAGGTTCTATTGTTCGGCTGTATTTTTTTAAATGTATGTTCATCGATATTTCTGTCAATTAAGGTCCAATTTACGTGATATTTTTTTTCATTTGGTAGCGGAAGCTTTTGTAACTTTCACTTGGCAGTGTATGAGTTCTACAATCTCAAATTTTTATTCTTCGTCTATGTTGATGATCTCCTAATATCTTCTAGTTGTAATAAAATGAACACATGACAAAAATGTGTGTGGAATGCTTCAACTAATAAGGATAAAAAAAAAACTAAAAAAAAAATAAAAAAAATAACCAACTTCCAAAACTAAACGCTTCGTAGTGTTTTAGGCAGATTTCGTCAGAAATCACAATGAACCCTTTCATACACGTTATAGTTTGCAAAACTTTTTTAATTTTCTGATTTATCCACACAGAAAGTGGCCCCATGTTTAAAATTCATTAATTTACGATACACGTCCATCTTTGGGTCACCAACTAATATGTGTAACAAATTTCAACTCAATCGATCCAGTAGTTTCGGAGTAAATTCGCTGTGACAGACGGACAGACAGACAGACACAAAAAATACAAAAAAGTTTATTGATTCATAAAAAGTGTTACCATATTTAGGTGTGACACTGGATCCCGCACTAGGATACCCTGTGTCTCAGGAGCCAGTCTAGACAGATAATACGAATTATAAAATAGAAGAACATAATAACAAATGCGACGGTTACAGTATCATTAATTAAACTTAGGACAATATGGTAACCAAGTGTATGTGTCTATGTGATGACTGTGAGTGTGTATGTGATGAGTTTGGGTGTGCATGTGATGAGTGTGAGTGTGTATGTGATGATGAATACTTTAATGGATGAAGGACAAGAGGTGGTCATGACACGCGAGTGATCCTATAACGGGTTCCGTTTTTTCCTTTTAAATTACGGAACCCTAAAAAAACAGAAGCCATATTGCGTTGATTTCATTTATAGTAGCCATATAAGTCTTGCTGCTGGGCAAAGGGCTCCCCCATTTCTTTCCAGGTACTTTTTACAGGTACATTTTGTGTGCCACCTCGAACCACCCAACACACTTTTCTATATTGCCTGAAAAGTAACCAAGTTATGAGTGACAATATATCACCTGTCATCATGCCGTGTTCGTGTATAACATTTTGTAACGCGACGCCCAACGTAATGTGACAGTTTGACTTGATACCTTTAACCTTTAGCGGCCATTATGTAGTATGTTACGATTCCTTATGAATATTTGATGTAACGACCACGAAATAGAAGCAGAAGGCTTGTTCTCTAGAACTATAAAGCATCACGATGAATGCTGTGCTAGGTCTTTGTCTTGAACCCATTGTAGGTGCATTCGATTTTATTTACCAGTTTTGTTCTTCTGTCTTCATCACTTATCAGTCTAACACCTACGAGTAGTCAATTGTGTTTGAAGAAATTGGGCTTTGAAGAGCATCCCTTTTACTGGTGAGGTGGTCTCTTTCCGAAGGTTGACGTGTCATAGTTTCACGCCTAATATTATTCAGGAGGATGTATCAGAAAGGAAGCAGTGACAGCCTAGTGGTGTGAACGTCGGACTGCCAAGTCATAAATCTCAAATTCGGACCCAAGACATGCACCTCTGATTTTTCGGATTCATGCGTGTCGTATATAATTATCACTATAAACGAGCATATTTCTCGTGTCAAAGAAAGAAAAAAAGATAGGCCACTAGATTTGAGTCTATGGCATCGATGAGATTAGTCTGTCGTCTCTGGTTAAGAATTGCGCGGGAAAGTGCGAGGTGGTCAAGAGTCCTCGGCCAAGAGGTATGAGACACGAAGCATATGAAATTAACTTTAAGACACGATGCTAAAAAGACGAGTCGATATAATATATACATAGATACACTACATCACCTCACGTCTTGTCACTATCAACAATGTAAAGAGATAATGGACAAGAGGATGGGGATAGTAAGTATAGGCAGTCTAATAATAATATCTGGCAGTGCGCTGTTATCTCTAATCTGATCACTTATCGAGGCGAAAATGTCAAGAACCCATAATAATTGTCTTCTTATGGTACAACTTCAGAAGTTCAAGTCAGTCTGCTATGTTTTGGTGTATAGTGTGATGTATATTTTATACTGTTGGGTTTTATTTTCAAAGCAGGCCATGGAGGTAAGTCTCGATCTAAATGATTCTTCAAGCGCATAATCTTCAAGTCTCCATTACACTTATATCGTAAGAGTATTTCGAATATTGCGTGCAACTTCCCTTTTACACGGTATTAGTTCTAATATTCCTTCTGTACTTTCTTATTCCGTGTCAAAAGTATATGACAAAGCAGGCTAGCCGCCATTTTGGGAGGTCATTCGGCTAAAGGTTACATTTGTAAGCTATTGGTCCCCCGCGAGCCAGGGTTTTGTAACAGTGGCTAAATGACATACCTTTGCCCTAAATATTTGTTGGACAATGTTGTTGAGGATGGAATTGTGTGACTTTAATATTAAATGACATGAGGAAGAAAGGGTCTGAGTACATTTTGGGATGTTTTTTTATTATTAGTAATAATAGTAATAAAGATTTATTTTCTCCCACAAAGTACAATTACAATATAGAGGTGTTTCAAACATTGTAGGTACAAAAGTTTGTGGGAGTCAGGTATCCAAACTGGGATACCCTGTGCTATGGACTCCTGGCCCCCCTCGCCGAGATTTGGATTATGACAATTGTAGAACGTAGGACATGTATGACTATTGTAAGAAAAGTTATACATGTTTTATTGTGAGGGCTTGAAACTTTTTCGTCTACTGATTTTTGCCTATATAAAATAAATAAATAAAATCATTTTAATTCGAGTAACACTGGCTCATAATAGAAATACTACACTTATACAGTCACATTACATACACAACATTATTATTTCAATTCATTCATGCATTCAAATTAATAAATTCAGTTACAGTGAGTCATAAAAATAAAAACAGTAATAAAAATTAATAATAATAATAAAAAAAAAAACATAATTAAATTTACAATTTACATACATTATATGCGGTTAGTTAGTCGAGTCGCATCAGCCTGCCACATGTCGCTTACAACAGTGGGAGATGATGGAGCAATCGAGTCTTCCCGCCAGCGCGGCCAGCATGCTGTTAGCGCTCCCCCGCACTCGCCGCACCAGCGACGTGCCTCTCTTGCGCATAGTGGCGTGGAAGCAATCCACGCGCGCTTCCGCAAACATAGTCGATGCGCTGCAAAAGCGGGGGAGCGCAAACATCATCCTGAACGCGTTGTTGAACTGGACACAGAGGGCGCTGTACGACTTTTGCGTATAGTCAGTCCACAAGCTGCACGTGTACATTGTTGTGCAGTAGGCTCTAAAAAGAGTAATTTTAACATCTTTAGAGCACCGTGCAAACCTGCGGATAACCATGTTCGCTCTGACCGACAGCGCCCTTCTCTCGCGCTCAATGTCCGCATCATCTTTCAAAGTGGAAGTCACGAAATGTCCTAAGTACTTAAAAATGTCCACCCTTTCCAAGGGTGAACCATTCAGCTTTACAGGTGGCATTTCTCGCACTTTCCTAGACCCACCTTGAAAAACCATACACTGACTGTTCTTTACATTATAACGCAGCCCATGACCAGCTGCATAGTCCTCACATATACTCATCAGCCTCCTGAGACCACACACCGAGGCGCTCAGCAGCACCATATCGTCCGCGTAGCTGATGTTATTAAAACAGACGTCATCTATGTGACAACCGATATGTTGCTCGCTGAGCGCCTCGATCAGCCCATTCACATACAGGTTGAAAATGGAGGGAGAGCTCAGCCCCCCCTGCCTCACGCCACATTCCAACCTATATGGGTCCGACAACGTGCCTGCCCAGTTCACGCTATTCACCTGGTTCCCGTACCAATACTTAAAGATGTTAATAAGTTCATACGGTATCTGGGATGATCTCATCTTATTCCACAAGATATCATATGAGACCAGGTCAAAGGCTTTGGAAAGGTCGAGGAAGCAAGCGTACTCAGGTGTTTTTCTCTTAGTATAGTATCTAACAGCACTCTTAAGATACAATATTGCAGCTTCTGTAGACAGTCCCGGCCGAAACCCGAACTGATTGTCATGTAAATATGTAATGTATATAGTTTTATACTTAACGCAAATAGTAGCTACTGCATGTCAACTGGAACTGCAGTTTTAAGAAACTAAGTTATACTTTTACAAAGTTGTAATTGAAAATGACGAAACATTTCATCTATTTTGAGAACTCGATGCAGAGAGTAGGCTAATCAGACAATAACATATATATATATAATGAGGAGCCTCTTCTTTTTACACTTAGTACATATTATTCCCAAATTACTATGCAGATTTTCCAATCAAGATACCCGATAATGTTACCTAACATCTTAGTACTTTGTTACCTCAGCTAAGGCACAAACAGATACCTAGATATACACTGAATAGCCTGGAAACCAAGACTTAACTAGACATACACTGGTCTTCAGTTAATTAAATCATTTCGCCTTGCGTGTCTCACCGGTGCACGGTGCTTTGGCTTTACTTAGTTATGTCAGAAATTGCCAGGGTTGCTACTGCTGGGAAATTTCCACTGCCCACGGTTGGGCTATTCTCTCGCTAGGCACGCCACTATCACTTGCAGACGCCTGTAAATATTAAATGTTGTTTCGTCTGTTGCGAGTTATTGTTATCGTAGAAATTGATGAAAATAAATGTCTTACTTGACGGGGGGGGGACAAATGTGTTTTCGTTCGACAGAAGAATGCTAAGAGAATCGAACACCTCAGTGCCTCCCGGTTGTCTTAATTAGAGCTTTGAGAGTCGTTACAGGTAAACGGAAGCCCGCAAAGTCAGATGGTCAATCTAGCCAAGAGTTTACGTGTTACCCAGATAGTAGTGCAAGTCAAATAGGCAATCGCTTAATGTTTAAAAATAGCTACTGTTATTCAGTTGTATCTGATTAGACTAGACGTCGAACCCACATGATTGGGAATCATCGTTTGTCTAATCTTTTTTCAACATTTTGGGGTCGGCTTCCAGCTTAACCGGATGCAGCTGAATACCAGCATTTTACATGGAGCGACTCAGTATTGAACCTCCACAACCCAGTTAGTACTGGGTAATATGATACTCCTTGCTAAGACTGTTTGTCAGACTTTTGGGCCACTGACTGTAACGAACCTGTAACGACTGTCAAAGATCTACAGATGACAGCTTAGCTGGCCAGCTTAAGCCTTAAAGCCTGATCATCTCTTAGCTGCCACGGTTTATTTTAACTACTTTGTTTTTAAATTGTTGATAGTTATAATTTTTTACTCTGGACGCTCTTAATGTGCACGTCTTTCTACATCGTTCTCACATATATGTATAATCTCAACATGAATGATGTAACCAAGATCTTGTAACAATATTTTGATTGAAAAGAGTGTCCATGGAATTTCTTGCCCATTCTTCTCCATAGAGATCTACGCTTTGGAATGGGCAACTACAGTACTTTCACAAGTTATTATGCCTTGTGTCTGTGACTGTAGCTTCGCCTTTGTTTTTCTGACTTTCAAAAGTGCCTGCGAAGGTCTAATTGAAATAAACGCTTTGAGTTTGAGTTTGATCAAATTTCTAATCAACCTAGGTCTCAAATTTAATGCTACCCTGCAACCAATGCTTTTGTTGACATTAGATTTGCCAACAGATTAAATTGAATACCAGCTGACACGGTAGCAATGATTTATTAAGTAGCAGAAAACGATACGACGTCAATCAGTGTGCAAAAAAATAATGTTATCTTTAATCTTATTTGGCGCTACTGTAGGTACTTACAGGTTTTTCGTTTTCTGGCTTTACAATTAGATTGGTGGTGACAGAAGCTTAGCAGAAATAGGTTTGAATACATTTCGGAAACAAGGAATTAAGATTTTTTTCCTCAGTAAAACTCTTCTAATTAGTCTTTTAATTCGTTGAGCCGAGTTTTAAGTGGAATTTGAGAATCGTTCTGGCAATACAGGCCAAATCATAAAGATATCCAAAGAAACAAGTTGATTTAAAACAGTTTTGTTGCAATTTACCCTTCAATTTGCGGCACTAATTACTCTATTGCGTAAATCTTTTACAAAAACCTGTGTATTGTACACGGGTGCGCAATATCGTGGGATATATAGACGTGAATTAAACTCATTGTGCTATTTTATACACCAATCTAAGAGTTTAGCAAAAATGTGATCAGGAACTGGTTCGTGAGATTAATGTCTTACTGATGTACTAAAGCGAATATGGCGCGTGATAACAGCTACTAAAAAGTATGTATATGAAAATGATGAAATCGGATATTATACTAATCAGTTATTTATTATTGGTCTCTTTCGTTCTACTTTTGGACAAAGATCTCACCTTCTTCTTTCCAATTTTCTCTACTTTGGGCTAGTGTAGGACCCTGCACGTAGGTGTCAACTAATCAGTTACTTGATTTAAATAACTACAATGTCGAGATTAGCAACTGGGACAAGACAAGTGTTTTCCTGTGTTCTAGACAAGTGGTTGGCAAGACGCGTTTTGTGTCTCAGATTGATTAATACTAGGTGTACAGATAAAAAATCGGTACGTTTAAGTTTTTACCTTTAAAAGTAATCTAAAACCCGCTTCAAGTCATTAACAAACTACAGACAGGTCTAATATTAAATACTGTTATGTCTTCTATTCACGTAACTTTGTATTTTTAAAGAACCGATCACTATCGTATAATGGCAGCCATAATTCGGTGCTAATCTTAACTCTATTCAATTACTTTGAAAGTTTAACATTCTTAATGAAAGGTAATCGTGAGTCATGGTCGCTATTTTGTTTCTGTTGAATATCGATGAAGTGGAGTTTAATGTTTTATTTTATGAATTTTAGAAGCAATGGAGGAGTTTTGTTCAAAATTAAATGTAAATTATTGCATTCATAATAATTATAAACATTGTGGGAATATCCTGGATGTGGCTGGCACAAGAACGTGGAGCTTGCCACGAGCAAAGAGAGGCCTATACCCAGCCGTGGGTGAAGTCGTGCTGTGGGTGATGATGACGAAAAACTTGAGAGTAATGTGGGAACGTTTTAGGCTGATTATGTCTTAATGCTCGTAAATGAAACGACTTATGAATGTTAGCAAACCAAAGGAATGTGTATCAAAGAATTAAAAAAACGATGTTCTGTGCTGTCACCTAGCCTAAAGCCACAGGCGTCATCAAGTAGGATTCTATGCAAAAGCCGAATAAGAAATAATTTCCCACCAATACTAAAAGGAAGCCAAGTCGGAAGAAGAAGAGTAAGCCATAACATAAACTGTCCCCACCCAGATTAACCTATAAAAATTGACAACTGCACCTCCCAGATTGGCCAGTAAAGAGCCTCAAATATCCTCCATCCTAATCGTACATTTGAGCCCCTAATATTCCTTTGTTCAAAGGTTAAACGTAAACTGCTATAAGCTACGACCGCCAACGACCTTCTAGAGACGCACCTAAATGACTTTTGGTGCCAATGAGACAATTGGCCCGTGATATAGAGGGTTACCTTCGATAAGCGGTGGGAAACAATAATGAAAAGTTCCAGAATACAGACTAGTGTCAGAGGACAGAGGCTCGTGTATTTTTGTTGAAAATTAAAATGTAGAAAGGTTTGTTGCTAAGGAAAAGTTTTGCGAAAAACGATAACGTATTGAGTAAACAATTTACGTTTACTTTCAATTTGCGCGTTTCCATTGTACCAATCTTTGGTCCACGAGGCGCTTATAATTTCCAAGATAAAATAATGTTAAATTATTGTTATTTTATTGAATGTAACATTTTGTTGGAAGTTTTAAACAACAACAAAATGAAGCAAAAACAATTGAATTACGAGCAATCCCCGCCATAACTTTGCTAACCGTGAAATTTTTAATTACTCCTTAACGGAAACAAAAGTCTATAAATTGGTGGAGTGGCACTCGGAAAGTTTTCTTTGCGGACACCCTGTAATAAAATTTCACAAGCGACTCGAATTTAATACGATTGTGTTTTGAATAATTTATCTGTATTATTCATTACTCTGGAACCCTTTCCCGCGCCGAATAAGCGCGAACTTCTTCAAAAAGTTTTATTGTTTACATCGTTCTTTGGAAACTTGGTACAATCATTTGTTTGTCTCGCTCACTCTGTTGGTTTATTGTGTTCCATCTCTTTCTGACGTGTGATTGCTTAGTCGGAGGCTGTTTCCTTCCTGCCCTTTATTGGATTGATATCGGATTGTTATTTTTTTGTTCTGTTTAGAAAATTGGCGTCGGGCGTTATTTTTTCGGGTGGTTTTTCCGGCTGTCGGGCTTCGCGGGGATTGCAATAGTTTTTGTTACCTACTTTTGGTGTTATGATTAAGTATTGTTGTGCTGGCTACAAAATAATATTTTCTGTTAATGGATTGTGCTCAAGATACGACTACGTAGAATACATTATTGCCCTCATAAAATTGGCTGTTTATTTTATTATTTTTATTAGATAATCATATTTATTTTACTCATAATACAGATTCCTTTTTGTTTTGTACCATTAAACAAGAGATGATTTAACCACCTGAGGTGGACTGTATACTTTAACAGCACCCCGACCATATGTATCCGTAGTGGACTGTATATTAAAACATTTACTTGGTAAATCACTTGTTTTTATTTCACTATTATAAGTTACATTGTAGAGAGCTTGTAATCGACTGTGCTCCGTTTTTTTTTTTTTTTTTTTGCATATGCCATCTCGCAGTTCAGCCTCTGAGGCTGGCTACTGCTTAACCGGGCAAATCCCTGTGGATGCCTTAAAAATGAATCTAAGGATCTGAGTGATATTATTAAGGGGCTGGTTCAAGACTTCCGGCTCAGCATCGCGGGCTGGCTCTGGCAAGGGTCGGGGGGGTTCGTTGAACGGGGGCGTCGCGACGGGCCTCGGCGGCGAGGACGGAAACTCGGTGGTTTGTATTTGTATTTGCGAAGTGCTGGTGCTGGTTTCCCTACTGCTCTCCTGGAGGAGGGTGATGGGGTCATCGGGGGTGGCGAGGGCATGTCGCGGACGGCGAATCATGCTAATACGCGAGGGTTCGTATCGGGCGGCCGATGCGATCAGGGGGTTCCTATGCTTGATAGCGGAATCGAAGAAACGCTTGGAAAGACGTTTCATAAACTGAGCTAAGGTGGGGATCCTAAGATCTAGGTGGAGACTGTCATTACGGACATAATAGGGGGCACCGGTGATCTTTCGGAGAAAACGGTTCTGAAGGGTCTGCATCCGATGCAGATGACGCGGGTGGGCATGGGTAAAAGTGACACATGCGTATATCATAATAGGACGGATGACGGCGGTATAGAGTCGCAACTTGCACTTAAGTGACAATTTGATCGTGATCATAAAATGGAGCCTACCCATGGCAAAGGCAGCCCGGTCGCGCACTGCTCTTATATGCGCTGCAAAGGACATGTGGTTGTCGAGAATGACTCCTAAGTACTTGGCTCGCTTCTCCCAAGGGATCGGCTTGCCGAACATAGTGATCGCAGAGGGGACGGGACGTATGAGACGCGCCTTATAGAAAAGAACTGAGAATTTTTTCCATGTTCCTTCCTTTGCCCTTTGTGTTCCAGGGCCGCGGTATCTCTTTCGAACAGTCCCGCAACCCTGGCAGGCATCGGTCCTTTCGGACCCCTTCCTGTTTGCTGACTCTCTTTGAGGCGCGTGTGGAACACGAACGCGCCGTCGACACGGCCTGTCGTCATAAGACGGACGAACGGCGAGCTAGCCCATAGCTCACCGTCCACAGGCTCGCGAGAAAAGAGCTGCCTGGCTTTTATCGGGATTAACCTCGATTCGCCACTTACGGAACCAGGCTCCTAAAGCATTGGCTGCTTTTTGGAGCTGACGGGCGATGGCGTCTTGGCCGTGCCCAGTGTAATAGATTGCCGTGTCGTCGGCGAATAGGGCCAAGTGAGCCTTTTTGCTCTTGGGGATATCACGAGTTGTGCCAGACTTTGTCGAAAGCTTTTGCTTTATCGAAAAATAACACACCGGTCATCGCTCCACGCTGGAAGCCAGCGCTCAAGTGCTCTACGATGCGGTGGACCTGTTGGACGCACGAGTGTTCGGTCCTGAAACCGAACTGCTGCTCGTTGGGAATGAGGTTCTTAGCCTCGGCAAAGTCTTTGAGGCGCTTATTTATTATTATATATTAGCCTCTCATAGATTTTGCCGAGTGCGCTAAGAAGACTGATCGGCCGATAGTTAGTCGGCTCAGTTTTAGGTTTACCCGGTTTGGGAATACCTATGACGGTGGCCTCTTTCCACACTTGGGGAAAGATGTTATTGCTCAAGGCGCCATTGAAGATGGCCGCCAACAAGACTATGAGCTGGGAGGGAAGGACTTTGAACACCCTATTGGTGAAGCCGTCGGCGCCAGGGGCTTTCCGCGGCTGTAGCCTATCTATTATGTCTTTCATTTCGTCGGGCGTGACTGAAGGAAGAGAACAGTCGGGGTCTTCTACTGGGGGGAGGGCGGCTCTACGTTCGACTTCCGCGTCCACCTCAGCGAGATGTCGCATGTCTACTGGTTGAGAGCTGGGCGTGCACTGAGATTCCAGGCTGTCGGCCAGGCATTCTGCCTTCTCAGAGTCGTCAAAAGCGACGCTCTTATCGGGACGAATGAGAGGAGGCCTAGTAACCTCGTCGCTACTAGCACGCAACTTTCGTTGCAATTGCCAGAAAGCTAAGTGAGTTGGCTCGAGTTCGCTAAGCTCCTTGTCCCAACGATTCGAACGAAACACACTCATGCGCTGCTGCTGTACAGCAAGCTGCAAGCTGCGCATGTGAGCCTTGTTCGCATGGCAGGGAAAGACGCTATAGGCACGTACGGCCGCGTTCTTCTCGGTTATCAGATCACGTATGTCATCGGGTAGTTGTGCTCCGTTATTGCCTGGTTCGGCTTTTATGCACGGGCGCGAAAGCGGACCAACGGAGGGGCATCGAACAGGTTTCGACTTGTCGCGACCTGCTCAAAACGTGAATGCCGCTCCGTTGGTCGACCAATCAGAGTCCTAGTGCATTCTGACATGTTAGAACTTGTCCCTTTAAGACATACATAAGGGGTTTCTTACTTTCTATGTACCTTATTACTATTATTTATTCGTCTTTATTGATTCTATACATAATTCTTATTCTAATTTGATCCGGAGATCGGCGTCCGTAACACCACCTGTATCTACATTGAAGGTAAACTACGTAATTTATTTGTGAAATACCATGTTGAATTTTAAACAATTATACAAATAGAGTTTATTGACACAGTTTTTAAAAGTATCCAGTTATAGTTTTTTTAATCCATTTTAAGTTATCTTTAAAACGAAACTGAGGAAACTAATACAATTTAAAGCTATAGTCTGCTTGTCCAAACTCGGAAATCGTGTGTACGGACCTCCCCCTTTGACACCTAGTCGTACTTAAATTATTTGAGATGATGCTAAAGTTGATCTACATCATAGATATATTAAACAATGAGATATGCCCGTTAGACGAAAATGTATCGGAATCGTGTGTCTTCTGTTTCCCCTTCCACACGGCAACTACTACAGTTCAGTAAAAGCAATAGATACGCAGTCGCGCACACACTCGCATTACTTAAAACAGAACTTAAACTGAGATTTAACTAACTTACTTTACGAAAGTTGGTTACGCATTTCTCTACTACGCTGTAAAATAATCAAAATACATAAAAAAACATTATTTGTCATCGATCTTCCAACCGGGTTAAAACGGTTGATAAATTGAAAAACAAACTTTAATAGCAATACTTCATTCGTTACTCGACATTGTCGATAGCCGCCTACGTTAGTAGGTCTGCACAACCACATCACTAATTCGTCGCAAGAAGCAGCGGCTGTACTACGCGATGCCTCCGTTTAATTCAGTATCGTTTTGTGATTGTTATATTGCTTGTCCAGTCACTTAGCGACAAACTTTGGTAGTGGTTAAGGAGCAATGTATGTATCGCAAAAATAGTACACTACTTTATTTTCGTTTTCAAATATCATTTGAAAACGAAAATAAAGTAGTAAGAGCAAGAAATATTTTACGATTTGTTGTTTTTCATGATTTTAAAGACAAATATAGTATAATACTTGTACTTACCCCCCCTTGCCACTTCTCCTGTTTTTTATATTTCTATGATCTACATATATCTATTAACCGACTTAAAAAAAGAGGTTATCAATTCGACCCTTATATTTATTTCCAGGAACCACCCTAAAAGAACGTTAGAAAACAAAAAACTTATAATTATAATATTATTGAAATTCATAAACACTAGTTTTCGACCTTTTTTTTGCTTCCGCGTAATGGAAATTTGTCGCCTAGCCACTGCAAAATTTTAACATTGCCAAGGATTTTTTTTATATATCCAGGACGTTCGCGCCAAAGACATTTGGGCGGATGGACATTAGCGGGAAAGCACTTAGCGCAAAAGGACACCTGTGCGAATGGACTTTTGTGCGAACGGACACTTGTGCGAAAATACACTTGCGCGTCTAATAGCCCGTGAGATTCGTTACAGACAAAACATCACACTTGATATTACTTGATTTTGATCCCATATTCGTTTAGAGCGCCTTCTATTACCATGGGCGTGACACCCATGACGAAAACTTCGTAACTTTTCGCAGCCGCCATCTTTGATTTTGATTTCTATTAATCGTAAGGAATCTTATTACCCGCAAGTATCTGTTCGCGCTAGTGTCCGCACGCATGTGTAAAAATTAAAAAATCATATATAAAAACATAACCCTTCTTTACTTTGTAGTCGGTTAAAATAATTAAGTAGAGCAGCCTGCATGCCATAACATGAGCGCGATAGCATGATTGTGCGAGTAAGAAGTGAAAAACAATTGACGATATTCCGGAAAACAATTGACGATATTGCGACGTCCTTTTACCTCGACCGGGGTGGTCACTGAGGAAATGGCAAACGTTTCTGTCTAAAAACTGTAATTTTATGGGTGTTTTGGAATACTTATAATTTTCAGTTTACGTTAATTTTAATGTTTTTTTTTTGTTTTATCATATCATTCAACAGTGGCCCTTCGATAAAATCGAATAATAATATAACACAACTTTATTGACAAAAACTACATATTTTTTGGAACAAAAACCGAGAAATTTGATAATATTATTGTAATCAGATTAATTTGCTAGAAGTTATAGGTCTAAATTTAATCTGAACTTTTTGCAATAGTGTGTTACACCTAAAAACCTAAAAGTTACAGTTTGTCCGCTATGGTCAGACGGCAGACAATTTAATATGGCTTTATCAAAAAAATCGGAGCTCTAGCACTGTACACTAATGTTTTTAAACGCAGCAACTTTTAATAGGTCTTTTCTCATACTGTATTGATAATCGTTTTCATGAAAATAGTATTGTGGAAGCCATGCTATTACCAAACAGGTCTTATCCCAAAGCAGAAACCGGTATTTCACGAGAAAATGGCTTTTGGATTTTCCTAAGTGGGTAAAAAACAGGTTTTACCGTAAGGCTCAATGTAACGCACTCATAACATTGTGCTGATGGATGGATTGAACAGTAACCGTACTATTTAATCCATCCATCAGCCGGTCTTGAAGGTGTTTAAAGTAAAACTTCTTCGTCTTACATTAAAAACAAGTATTTAAAAAAAAAAACAACGTTTGATAATGTTGGAACTTTGACCCCCAATATCTCCGTAACTAGAAGGTTCCCAGGTGTGGTCTAGAACAAAAAAAATATTGCAATGACGGGGAGAATAAGTACCACCTTTCGGTTTCGTTAAGGGTCTTGTTACCCCCTTTATTAGTGCTCGTGACTCCAGATGGATATTCAAAAATCAATCAATCAGACAATTTCACAAGTTTGCCAACCATGCCCTCCTCTTGTCAATGTCAGGCAAAAGCCAAAAGGCCCGGCTGTAACACTTTAAGTAGCTACCTATAAAATATTTTCGTCATTCTCCTACGCTTAATCAACATGTGAAATAATTCAACAATAATTATTCAGTTTTAAAGGAACCCATTAAAGCATTATAATTACAATTTATTATTTAATGAGGAAACTGAATGGCCGGTAAAAGGATTTAGTACCATCATAGATTTTGGCATAAAACCAATAATTTATAATTATGTTTCACTATTGAAAGCAATAAAGTTTTAAGTGGTCTTTTACCCGGGCGTAAGTATAATTCATTTAATTATTCACAATTGAGGCGTTTGAATAATTAAATATTTTAAGAGCTGAAATGCTAGATGCTACGTAGCATATTCCTTTTTCCGTAAATTCTTATAAATAATAAACGAATGGACGTGTACTTTTATGCTTTAATTGAATATTTTTGGGACCCGATAGTTTAAGATAATTGCCTATAGATTTCGTGGTTAAATATTAACAGCCGCTCGGGGTGGTCTTCTGGTTAAACCGAGCTTGCCTAGATTGGTCCGTGGATGGGTGACCACCCATTACACACCGAGTTTCCTTCGTTCCTCGGAAAGCAAGCGAAGCCGTTGGCTGTCATTTGTGGATCTTTGACAGTTGTTCAGTGGCCCTAAAGTCTTACCAAGGGGTATCATATTACCCAGTACTAACCGAGTTATGGAGGTCAGATAAAAAGTATCTTCATGTAAAATACTGGTATTCAGCTGCATCCGGTAAGACTTAAGGCTGACCCGGGCATGTTTGGGAAAAGGTTAGGCAGATGACTTATGGATTTTTGATAGGAATTGAACAGCATTTTTTGATTATTAAAATTTTTCGCGTGAAGTTTAGTTTAGATCGTGTTGTTTTTCTTTTCTTTTAAAGGATGATTTCCACCAAACGGCTGAAACTATTTGATTTATAGTCGCAGAAAGGGATACTTTCGCACGCGACGGTACGGAGGCTATCGTATGCGTCGACATCCTGCCGAACGCGATCGGCTGTAGCCGCCTCCGTTTGTTTCCTTCCCGATCCGATGCGATGCGAGCAGTTTGGTGGAAATCATTATTAATAGCATGTGCACAGCATAATCTTGTGCCGTTTACCACTAGCTAATAGTGGGTAAGCAAAATATACACCTCAATCATTCCTTCTGGTAATACAGGGGGTACCTAGGTACGTAACATTATATGATGTGAAACATCATGATGTGTGTAAAATGTATTAGTGAACTAAGTTATTGTAGTTAGTTCTACGAGGAAAAATACTTGTCTATTCATGTATACTTCATTAGCTTGTATTTAGTTACGAATAGGTGCTTGATAACTTTGTATACCTACTTGATAAACAGGCTCCAAAAACTACTCAGTAAATGTTTATATCTTTTACAATGTACACAAAATACCAAAATTATGTAAACTCGATAGTTTCTGTGCCACAGCGCATATAATTTCAGTGGATTCTAAATACGCCGATGGGAATAATGTCTGTTCGTAAACATTTGGTGAACAAACTGCAAAAGATTACAAGGTATTTGTACGACGTCGGTAAAGGAGTGCAGAAGTATTACTTTGTCTTATTATTAACGAGAAAGTTTATGAATCATCCATTCATAATGGATGATTGTGACCCTTCCACACGAAAACTGATAAACGGATTTTGAAGGAACTCAACAGTAATCTACCTAATACATCAGATTAACACATTGGCTTTTCATCCATGAAAATATTATGTAAAAAAAATACGCAGGCCTGATTGCTTTCTCCTGGCAGGTAATACGATACCGAATGTTCTTAAGCTAGCCAGGGTTAAGTTTCAGTGAGGATAAATAACGGCCAAAATACACAAGATACGATGAAGTCCCATCGTGTCACGTAACTATGATGTATCATGATGCAATGACGTGTCGTGCATCCGTGCACATGCATGGTCGTAATGCACCACGTTGCGTCGTAGTATCGCTAATCGTAATCCACAATTCCTTTCAGCTGTAGTTGAAGATAAGCTTTTGGTGGTCAGAGCATGAATGGATGATTCTTTTTCTTGAAGAGTCTTTACACATTGAATCTTCTTTTTGTTTTGTCTCGATATTGTCCTTATTCATTGCAATTTTTTTTTAAGCTAATATAACAAAAAACACATTTTGCTATGAAGTATTGCAAACGAGTAGAAAAAGGGCCTTTATTTAAATGAGATTTCTGTATTTTTCTACTCTATGGCGTTATTTCAGTACTGTTTGTGTTGGCAATCATAATTGAGTTATATTTTGCATAGCTGATGCACACTAGGTGGCCTTGCGCCTTTTACAGTTCTTTGACACCTCGCTTCAAAGGGTACTTATTATCCAATGTTGCCAGTGCCAGGCTGGAGTCGCATTAAAATTCATGTCTTGTATATTTTACTGATCGTATTAATCGTAGCTGTGGATAAAAATAGTAATTTGAAGGAGAGATGGTGAAACTGGTTTGCCGACTAGTCTTTACGTAGATGCATGGACTGTTCTGGTATGGCTAGCAATGTATTTTTGAAAATTAAAATGTAATGCAATAATTTCAGAATGTATTTAAATGAAGTGACAATTTGGTACATAGTGTGAGTAAATCACTACACATTATAAAACAAAGTCCTCCACCACGTCTGTCTGTCTGTTCGCGATTAACTCAAAAACTACTAAACGGATTTCCATGCGGTTTTCACCAATAGATAAGAGTGATTCTTGAGGCAGGTTTAGGTTTTTAATTTGTCAAGGTTTTATGTAAATTGGTTGAAATATGATATGATTTGGGAGCTTCCATCGAAAACGCTGCCTATAATATATATAATATATAACCTATAGAACACAGCATAACTCAAAAAACCGGCGAAGTTATAGCTGTACTTTCGCACGAAGGATCCGTACAATTATCTAAAAAAATATTTCTTAATTGGCGTCAACTACCTATGCATGTATGGGGACACCTTTTAATTTTCAACTTTTTTATTTTTTGGAATTTTTCTTTTATTTGTGCTGTAAGACCTTACTTTTTGGGCACGCCTCAATAGTGGCGATAAGTCCCCTCTTTGAAGAGTGGCTAGAGAAGCGCCACGGCACCCTCATCTTCCACCTGACGCAGGTCCTCACCGGACTTGGTTGTTTCGGGAGTTCCCGGCACCAGATCGGGCGAGAGGAAACGCCCGGGTGTCACCACTGCGAGGATCGACCGGAGGACACGGTGGAGGTCTGCCCCGCGTGGGCGGAGCACCGCCATGTCATGGTAGCGGCGATCGGCGGTGGCGACTTCTCGCGTCCGGCCTTGGTTCAATCCATGGTCCGGAGCGAGACGGAATGGGACGCCGTCACCTCCTTCTGCGAAGCAGTCATGCTGGCGAAGGAGGTGGCGGAACGTGAGAGGGAGAAAACTTCACGTTCAAGCCGCCGCGGGAGACGCACCGGGCGTCGGGGGCCACCGTAGGCGCGGCCTGTGGACGGTGAGCTATGGGCCAGCTCGCCGTCCGTCCGTCTTATGACGACAAACCGTGTCGACGGCACGTTCGTGATCCACGCGCGCCTCAGAGATATGTTAGCAAACGGGAAGGGGTCCGAAAGGACCGATGCCTGCCAGGGTTGCGGGACTGTTCGAAAGAGATACCGCGGCCCTGGAACACAAAGGGCAAAAGAAGGAACATGGATGGGTTTTAGTCAGTAAAACTCTGACACTCCCTCCTGCTCAGCTCATAGCGGGAGGAGTTATTTGATGATTTCCTATCGGAAAAAAAGGGTTTTTCTTTTTGCCAAACTTCATGATTGTAGTTAAAAGGGAAGTACCCTATAGGTTTGATTCCCTTGTGAAATCGCATAATATGCTACATAAACAGTCATATGTTTTGATCGCGTTGACGTACAAGTTTGATTTTTTCATTGCTCCAAAGGGTAGCAGACCTGAGTATTTGGTATTAATTTGAGCTTTATACCGCCACGCATACCTGAGAAAAAGGGTCTTGACAGACAGACAGGTGGACAACAAAGTGATCCTATAAGGGTTCCGTCTTGCCGATTCAGGTATGGAACCCTAAAAAACCATTAAACTGGTTGATAAATCAAGTTTAGTACTCGTAACTAATAATTTAGTAACAAAAGAGTAAGTCAGTTTATGAGATAATTCTTTACAATGAATTGAAATAAGTGCGTCTTTACATAACATAACATCACGACTATTTAGTTATAGGTTATGTTAAAGACCCATACAATTAGGGGCGAACCTATTGCGGACAACCAGGTACAAATCCAGGGTCCTGACTGCAACAGAATTTCCCGATTAAAAAACCCTTTAGTAAAACTTTGCCCCCCTGGGAATCATATGCAGGACCTCATGCTTAGCAGATCTGCGTGCCACCACAAGACCAACGAGGATTTCAACAATACGAATATTCTAAAGAGGTAAAGTTTGTAAGGTTCTAGGGGGTAGTCTCTGGATCTACTGCACATTATTCCCGAGCGCCATAGGCTATATTTACAACGTGCCTGTGGGATAATTTCCGACCAAAACGCGAGCGAAACCGCGGGCAACAGCTAGTAAATGAACTCAATGAACTGCGAAGCGTTTAAATCTGAACTATTCTAGCTCAGATTTCGATGCATTGGTGAAATAATACCGTGAACGGATACCGAATATCCTCAATAGTTATCGAGAGATTATTACATTCACAGGCAAGCATATTATTAGTATTCTCACCACGGTTTTCATTGTTCTGCTTTCGAACTAGAATTCCCTTTAGATAATACTATGCGGGCAGGCGACAGGACTGCAAATATTGGAATCATATTATGACCGGCACAATATTTAAAAGTATACATTTGATCAATTGCAATACCTACTATTGGTTGATTATTTAAAATATATGATACACAATTTCTCAGAGGAACTCGTGGTTAAATAATAACAGCCGCTTGGGTCAATTCTCAGGTTAAGCCGTGCTTGCTTAGGTTGATCGTGGATGGGTGACCACCCATTACATACCGAGTTTCCTTCGTGTTTCGGAAATCACGAGAAGCCGTTGGTCCCGGCTAGCATTTGTGGAACGTTGACAGTTGTTACAGGTAGTCAGTGGCCCGAAATTCTGACAACCAGTCTTACCAAGGTGTATCGTATTACCCAGTACTAACTGGGTTTTGGAGGTCAGATAGGCAGTCGCTCCATGTAAAATACTGGTATTCAGCGGCATACAGTTAGACTGGAAGCCGACCGTAACATAGTTAGGAAATGGCAGATGATGAATACACAATTTCTACTTAAGTGGAGTAAAGATTTGATTAGAGATAAGATGAAAGAATTGGAATCGAACCGAATAACCTTATAAAAGTCTTCTCAGGTAACAAAAACGCAAAGAAGCATCAATGAAATCGCCGTAGGCATCAAAGTCAGTCTATTTCAATAACGATCATACTTTGATAAGTACAACCGGAAAAGTGGAAACATAAAATAGATTAAGTTTTACAAAGCCACATCCAGTCCTAATTGATATTCTTCATTCAGTAAACCATACTGAAATTGAATGAGTCATTATTGCATTACTCATAGCAACTTCAAATGTTAACATCTTCGTCGTATGTAGCATAACATCAAACCTAAATATTGAAAGAAACATGAATGGTGCTAGTAATCACAATGGGAACAATCGTATCAATTATGTATCAAATTTAAATAAAGAACTTATTAAAACAGATAACAGAGAACAAATCACAATTCGTGACTCGAAAAAACATTCCAGACATAAATAACGCAATAATAACTGCCTATATAAACGAACGGTGACAAAAAAAAAAAAAATCGTAGAAAAAAAGGTTGGCCTACCGACCTAAGTCAATAGAAGAGTAAGTGAGGATAAAAATAATAATGGAAGAGACGGTAATGACCCTACGGAGGACTGATAAGTTATCTTGACTACGGTCGGTGCAGTCGGAAGTGTGTTATACAGCTTTGGTACTTCTAGTAGGTTTGAGTTCGTGTTAAACTAAATATACGCGAGTGTCTGTTTGTGTATAGGGACGTATGCTTGTGGTATATAAAATTGAAGAAGTAGGTATATGTAATTATTATCGAGCAAGTCTAAGTACGAGAGTAAGATGTGCTAATGTAATGCGTGTTATTGATTAAAAAACATATTATAATTTCGTTAAGAAGTCTGAAATCCAGATCAATTAATTAAACTTTAGGTTAGGCCACATTAACTTGTCTAAGTTGATAATGAGTGAGAATTCTTAAGAAATCCACAATATATATATCCACATAGGTGTCTGAAGATGAATATATTAAAGGATATAATTGCCAAAAGACCTAACAATACACTGGAAAATAATAAAAGATACAAGTTATATATACCCAGCATATATGATTCTACACAAAAATTACAAAAGTAAACGAATTCCAAACACTTAAAAAGGTTACATACTAAATATGTTTTATAGAAGGGTCTCGATGCAATTAGAAGAGTGTATGCAGCGGTTTGCGTGCTACCATGCCCCATGCCTCCTTGAAAGTTTCAATTAGTGCAAGAACCTTACGTCTTTATTTCTGGAAAACTTACTTTATTCCATGGATTAAATTGTTTAGCGTAAGGGTTTGAAGTCAACGGTGCACGCATAGGATTTGACAAGCACGCGAGAAATTCACGACTTTTTGCATAATAAAATGAGTGATGTTTCCGTGTGTTTACTCGTGTGCACTAACCTTAACATGGGTAGATTTGAATATTTTAATGTGATTAGCGTCGCTATCGGAAAGTGAAGGGAATTAATTGAAAAGATTACTGTTGTTACGAAATTGAAAGTTATGAATTGTGAAGTAATAGGCGCTTCTTTGTGAATTTAATCAGTTTGATTTCCAATCCGTGATGCTCGTGTGCTTAGTCTTTGTTTGCATTTGTCTTTATAAAGGTTACTCTTTCTAAAATGTTTAATATTTAAAAAGAATTTGACGTTTTACTGAAAATACTGACCTATATTCTTCTTCTACTTCGTCGAGTTGATGATTCCTTTAGTGTTAAATGAGCTTCGACCAGAATTCAGCTACCTTAATAGCGTTATTAGTGGCCTCAGACAGGTCTCTCAAGGTGGACTTGCAAAAGGAGCAGGGCCGACGGTTGGTCATCGTCTGCGATGAGGCTCCGCAGTCAAATTTTATTACATCGCAGTGCCCATTGGAATAAGTAATACTTGCAGCGATCCTCAGGCATTCGTAGTCGGTTTAGAGATTTCTAGATGGGTTTCAGTTGGTGGCCTGCTGGGAGCTCTTCTACGTGCTTAAGAGGAAATGCAATAGGTATTTGAAGAAACTATTGCTGTCGCTCAACGAGCGCTATTTCGACATTGGTGCAAGAAAGACTATTACAGATTCGACAAGATAGAAGTCATACTCGTAATTCGAGGTTTGGCTTTCGACTATTTCCTCCTACACTATCGACCAATTTAAAAGATATTTCATAAAGTGAATAAGAAGGATATATACTGTGTCGCTATGTTTTTTTTTTCATTAATAATAGTCAAATTTGTACACTAGGTCTCTGTAGACAGCGGTCCAAATAGGCAATTTTGAGCATTTTGTAAAGGTTCTAGTACTGATATAGATTATATATCATCAAAAAGGAAAACATAGGGACAAAGAGGTTGATATTTATTTAACCGTAAAAAATCATAGCTTTAAAGTCATAAACCAGAAATAAAACAGGCGAGAGCATTTGTATGGAGAAAACACCACCCGCATTTTTTCTTAACATAGTCAGCTACAGGAAGAAGTATAGAAGCCACAGCTCTATTCAAAGCGTTCTAGGGCTACTGTCGTTTAGTGGGGGACTTCACGAAACTGTTACTGACCTATCATGAATCTAACACTTGTGCAATTATTTAGTACCGTAGTTAAAAAATATGCAGTAACATTCTCTGATTGACATGACCGGTTTTGTTAGAAATAGAGTACCATTTATCCCGAATATTTATAGTGTTGAGTGACTATTGAGTGCAATCCAATTAGGTTATCTTTGTTTACGGATTTCAGAAATATCACCTCATATTGACTGGTAGCTTTTGCCCGCGGTTTCGCTCTAGCATGAGGTTGGAAATTATTCCTCGGGAACGTACTATTGAGCTAAAAGTTTCGTATCTTATCCAGGTCTATCCTATCTGTATGCCAAATTTCATCAAAATCCTTTCAGTTTAGAGAGAAAAATCGTTTTTATAGTAGATAGCTGTGCCCGCGATCTCGCTCGCGTTTTTGTCGAAAATTATCCACGGGCACGTTGTAAATATAGCCTATACCACTCCGAGATAATGTAGCTTCCTATTAGTGAAAGAATTTTCAAAATCGGTTTAGTAAATCCAGAGATTACCCCCTACAACACAACCTCACAACTTACAAACTTTACCTCTATTTCTTAGAAAGAAAACGCTGAACTGGGGCCCTAAAATGAAAGCTTTATCAGAATCATAATACGAATCACGTCAAAAATTTAAAATTCTTAAAATGGTCTTAAAGTAGAGTTTTAAATTGTTATCGTGATTCGAATTATGATTCTGATAAAGCAGCCATTTTAGGCCCCCTGATTTACTTCTGGAATGATAGTGAAATCAAATTCAAATAAATAAGCTAAACCAAAAAAAATTGATATCTACTGAGCTTTCCTTAGACAAAATTTAAATGGATAAATGGATTTTATTTTCCCTTCGTAATATTTTCACTCTTAATTTATTTAGACTAAAAATAGTCTAGTTATTTTCCTGACGGCTTTTTTTCTTTAGAATGGCTCCTGGTGAACAGTCAGGTCATTATTCAAATTACATACACCACCACATAACACAACACAACACACACACACAACACCATCATCACTACATAATAAAAAACAAAGTCGCTTCCCGCTGTCTGTCCCTATGTATGCTTAGATCTTTAATACTACGCAACGGATTTTGATGCGTTTTTTTTAATAGATAGAGTGATTCAAGAGGAAGGTTTATAAATAAAACATTGCACCCGTGCTAAGCCGGGGCGGGTCGCTAGTGGGTCAATAAAATGATGATAATATGCATAAAGTAGACATAGCACACATACACACACACACATAGTACACACACACATAGCACACATAGTAGACATTTCTGACGTTTTCCTTAGAAAAGTCTAACATGACTAACGTACCTCATAAAGATACATTTTATTACATCGTTTCGACCGCTGAGGGCGCATATTATGACATGCCACAATGTCACATGCCTAAATGGTGTTTCTTATGGCGCCAACGAAATCGCTTTATGTTCTTGTCCAATGACTTCTTTTAGGGTAATTTACGAATATTATTTATTAATATTACTAATGTTAATCGTTTGGCACCACTACAGCATTTTGTTACCTAATAGTGGGATGCATCAAAATTCCTCCAGATACGACTAATATTTTTTTAAAGTACATTTTGGCTTGTGCACCCAGTAGTCAATCTGGTTTCGATAAATCTTTTAGGTAACCTATTGGTTTCATTATTAGTTGCTCATCGATACCCGAATACCAAAATGTTGAAAAAACAGATATGCATTAAGTTAATAAAAGATTATGATAAAAATCATCCTAAAAACGCATGGTATTTAAAATAATTATTATTTTATTATTTTTTAAGGCTTGGAATAGAAAATTGGAGCCTCTTGGAACCCTCAGAAATCTGTTTTTTATCCGCCTGTCACAGAGATTTTCTCAAAAATATGGACCTAGGATTTTATCAAGCAACGAAATTGTTGTTGTTAACATAAATGCCTGTCCACTAAACTTGATCAAACAAGTGAAAGCTGGTCCCTAAACCATTGAATAGGCTTCTTGGTAAACCTATAACAATCTCATACCCTTTTAATAGCCAACACGTCTGCCTGTCATCCACTCGCTTGACGTTTGATGCAGGTCTATATTGTTCCGTTAGCTCACGAAATAGTAGGCCGGTTACTTTCATCTTTACGCCATAGCCGCGCGCGTGTTACTTGATAGACATGTGCCCTAATATAATGTTTGAAATGAAAAGCGCTTACAATTTTTGTTTGGGTAATTTTTACGTCATACTTGTCAGTACTATTTATAGATTGGTTAGGTAAGAAAAGTATTAGTCGTCCAGCGGCGAGATGGCAGATGAGATTGTTGCCATTGTAAGCAGAACCCGGACAAGGTATAGGAGCGTGGAGATTGGCTGACACAAAGACAGGTCTGTCTATACCCAGAAGTGGGTGAAGTCGGCTGCGACTGATGATGGTTAGGTATGGCGTTGTTTCATTCTTTGACCTTATAATTTCTGATATTATAATAAAATATTACTGAATTGAAATTGTAAGAACTGATTGTGCAATTTCTTGAAATTAATTTAACTATCAGTTCCGTACTGCAATCTAATCAGTTTAAAAGATAACTTAAATTTTTAATTGCAATTCATGATTCACCAACAGATTATGGTAATGGACTTTCGTGTTCATAGTTTTACATTAACTTCAACTTCTGAGAAATACAACGAAAAACCATTTAGAAGCGTTATATCAGTTAAAGAAGAATGAGACAAACATAGATGGCAAAATGCGGGTGTACTACTGGGTGCATCTGGGTAAGCCTATCCCTTTGAAGATTACAAGGCGTGATGTTGGTGAAGAAGAATGTAATAGATATCGTACTCGATAGTAATAAAACGCAACAGCCAGATGGTACAAGCCGGTCCCTGATAAGGGAAGTGTTCACTTGATAACGGGTCCGATGCACACGCGAGCCCATTCACATTGAGCAAGACACCTACAGAAGGTTTACTTCGTAATCATGATGCATTTTGAAACAACTAACGCACATAAACATAATAAAATTATGGCTTTCGGGAAAGTCTAACTGCAGCTTTCTCTAGATATAAAAAATTCCTACATTGGAATCCTTATACAAAGACTGCTGCGAATTTTTCAAAACATTTACATTGATGGAATGAAAATAAAAGAAGACTGGGTATATTGTTTTTTAATAAATATTGTTTTTTAATAAATATCAAATTAAAAAAAAAAGTATAAAAAAAACTAAAAACCAGACTGAAAAAACTGAAAAGCTAAAAATAAGCACAGTTTAAATTAAATAAAAGTTGGAAACAGGTGAGACCCATTTGAATATTGTCCACCAAAAAACCAAATGCCCATCCATCTTACCTAGTAGTTGCTAAAGTGTATAGAAGTGTATGGAAATACCATGTACAGCAACTGCAGTTAATATTGACGATGAAGTTAAAATTCGTGGATTGTTAAGACTAGTATTTCTGTACCTTCCTTATCACTGGCAGTAATTGCACGCCAGCCCCAGTACGAGTCCAATGAGATTTTTATTTAGTAGTAGCCTAATGAATCCGCACACTGAAAACATTTTAATGTTATGTGGTACTTGTAAGCAGAGTAGCTTGAATTATTTATTGAAGGTAGAACAATATTAATTGTATCGAAAAATCTAATGTAATATAATGGACAAGTAAATAAATTCTAATGACAATATTATTAACAAGAAATTGATAATTAATTCGTGTGACTATCACGTCATATTGCATTTGAGGTCATTATAATATTAGCAATTACTTTGACATTGTTAACGACTAATTGTTGAAACGAGGAGTAATGGACTTAATGAGTTGTGAACTAATGACACTTGAATTGTAATTTGTAAGGAAATTAGCAATACGTTATTTCATTAAGTCGTTAGTTCTGATGCCTATTTATCCAATTGTTCTAAAATCAGCCGAAGCGTGAAAACAGTCTAACTAGAAAATCAAGGTTAAGGACCGTGTAAATGAGGTTAACACACATACTTACTAAAAAAACTTTTTCAACTATTTAGGTATCGTATCTATGTTATCTAACACATTTGTGTGCACAAAACATTCCCTAAATAAATAATCCATGCATATCTGTCGATATCTTCCACACTTCACGTGGTGATAAGTTAGTACGGTTACAACATTTAGTCAGCGCGGAGTTGTCCTCAGTTTTCCACAGTGAATTTTATCTAACGTGTTGAACGGAAGCCGGCCGATGCGCACATCTCGTTGCCGCATCCCGTTTCACTCGGCCCTCCGCCAATCGCCTCCGACCTCCGACCAAACGGACCTCTACACCTCAGTTCTCCCTCAGTCTTACTGTAGGCGGCGCGACGCACGGACGTACGCCACGGTCGCTCGGCATCCGCTCGCGAGCTTTCGAATTTTACCTGTGGATTGTCAGTGACATGTGTCTGTAAAAAAAATACACTCATTATAAACATTGTGGATTTTTTCTGGATTAACACAGCCCTGTTTCCAGTTCTGGGAGAATCACAACATATCATATTCAAGGTCGGTGTGTTATGTATGTATGCTTTGCGAATAGTAATGCGATTGGATGCATTCGGAATGTCACCCGTCCAGTCTTTATAAGTTGGCATTATAGGATTGTCGAGGTGAAGGAAATCTTTATGAAGTTCGTGTATCGAAGTTCGTTGACGTCTCGGAGTATACTTGTTTTTTTATTTAATTATTTTTTGTTGTTTGACCGGTGCGTGCGACGAGGTTCGCTCACTCGATCATTCTTCCTTCACTTCGACTATAAATAAAGAACAATCGGATATTGGAGATTTCAATAGCAACGTTTCCGGCTTTGCACGAAGTCAGTAACGTGCAAGTTTCCTGTTTATCTTCGAAACAATAGAGTATTTTAGTCTCGATGCCAATCTGAA
The DNA here is from genome assembly GCA_947578425.1 of Eugnorisma glareosa. NCBI lineage: Eukaryota > Metazoa > Arthropoda > Insecta > Lepidoptera > Noctuidae > Eugnorisma > Eugnorisma glareosa. The sequence goes on from OX387973.1 coordinate 6,836,215, forward strand.
CACCATCTCTAAACGAATCATTAACTTCCTAGGTGTGTGTGTATTATTATCCTCCAGAATTCACTTCGGTACTTGAAGATTATCATAAAAATACTCGCTAAATATTTACTTTATGAGCTACGATCGAACGCGAAACAGAAGTTTTGCACAAAATATTCTCCTAATAATAAATCACAGGCAGTTGTACCGTAGAGAGTTCGATTTTAATGTCAAGATGATCTCACCAATACCTGCCTACCTATTTTAATATTTTCTATTCGATGAATTCTTTGTTTTAGCACAAGTATTTATCTTTAGCAAATATGTGCGGACATAAAATATGAGTGGCTGATTCATATTTGCAACTGAAAGCAAATATTTATAGACCTGATTAAAAAGATATATTGTTGGCAAAACTATTTCGAAAGTGCATTTTGAAAGTGCCAATTTTACTCATGCAAAAACACCTAATTTTGTTGAAGTTATCATTAAAGGCAAAGAACATAACATTTCTTATAAAGTGATCTTGCAAATTACATTACCGATCGTAACAGTTCGCGCCTCCCATTCTCTCGTAATCGAACCCTACTTAATGCAGTTGTAATCATAGTGATTAACTGCTTACAGGTAATGATATAGCCATAACACCAAATGAATCAGTATCCTTCACACGGGAAGTACCTGACTTGATTAGTGCCATAGTGATTACACCTGACAATAAGCAGTTTTAGTGGCTCCTATTGTGTCAAGGATGTTGATAATGCTGCCGGTAACCACACAATTATTAAATAATTACGTGACTATCTAAATTCCTTGAATTATGAAGATACTGAAGAAGGAAGAAACGGTAATAGGCGCGCAGTTTGTCATACTGAAAGAGACGAAGTCAATGTCATTTTTGAAATTGCCAATTTAGGAAACAAAAGATTTTCTAGATATAGCTACAAGGGTAAAAATACCAGCGTTTGGTGAATTTTATTTAGCCGGAATTGTGGCTTTAGAAATTGACTTACCTTACTTACTGATAAGTTATCTATTTTGCCTACCAATTGTGATTTTGCATTATGATATTATGACGCACTTTAAAGAACAATTAGAAGTTACTGCTTATCTAGCTGATATGCTCCTCGTTGTCAGTCTTAAAATACCTGTGGGAGGATATGGCGTAGCTTCTTTATGGTTGAAAACTTCACGGTCCATTCTGTTATGTTTTACCTGAAGGACTTCTTAATATGTCTACAATGTTACCAAGTCCTACATTTTCTACCCTACATTCATCAACTAGATTACGATTTGTGCTAACGTTTCTATTAACATAAGCTACGCCTGCTAATTAGTCCCATAATAACTGTTTATAATTCATTCTGAAGTCATAAATGGCGTTAAATTTAACTCACGGAAAGGCTACAGTCAAAATTAACTCGAGTAAAAAATTTACGGATGTTAGCTGTCGAAAAAATGTTGTGGTTTTTTGGTTTCTTTGGAAGTGATTTAGTACTTTTAAACTATTAAAAGTTTTTAAAGTTGATCCGATACGAACCAACGTTGACTTGTTAGCTAGTCCTTTTTTAATCCGGTCAACATGCCATTAAGTTCCCAAATGGGTATTTAAAAGCGTATCTAAAATGTAAATGTTTTAATAGATTCTCATTTGTATTTAAAGACTCCGTTCCTGCGTAATTGCTTATTTAACTCAACCACAGAGCATTCTAAATGTAATTAAAATTGACCCTTTTTAAGTTGCTGAACGCAAATAACCCATGCCAACTAAACTGCCAAGTACAGAAACTCTAAAATATATTAGATTATGTGCTAGTCATCAGTTAAAGTCAGCAGAAAATTTCGAACTGTCTGCGGAAGATTGAAAGTGGAATAGTTTCAGGGACTTGGTGAGACCCCCGACGTTTTGCCCCGAAAGCTAATTAGTGAGGTGAGTTCGTCCATCGACAAACTGATTTGTGTCGATCGCTTCCCGACTAACAACGGAAGTTGTAACACTGAGAAGTACTTGCCAAACGACGGTGCTGACTTCGAGAAACAAAATGTCTTTAAATAGAATGAATGATGAGCTGTGTTAAACTAACCGGTTGAACTGATTGCGCAAACATGTGTGGATCATTCAAACAATGTTTAATTAAATATTGTTAACTGAGTAACATTCGTTAAATCCATCCGAGGACTTACTATTTTTAGTCCATCTATCAGTTTTTAATCCAATATGAAAAGTTTTACTTGAAACGAATAAATTCTGACCTTTGCAAGGTTTAACAAATCCATGTCTAGTCTACCATATGAACATAATATAACTTTTCGGGCAAGTACGGAAACCAATAAGCCCACGAGCGGGATTACAAAAAAACCTCCAGCAAAAATATTGACCGAAAGCCTAAATAAATTTTCAAATAAACGGCTATCGAAAGTTTCAAAGCAAATATCGCCCTATGAATATTCAGTACTAGACCTATGATAATAAAGTTGATATTTCCATCACGAGTTTTCACAGGCACTGCGGCCGGCTGTTGTTTTAAAACTTTCCTCCAATAAAACAGACGCGGTTATTGCTTAGATTTACCTAAGCTTTCATAACATCACTGTGAAACTGTTTTAAGCCCGTAATAGTAAGCACGGAGCAATACTCGAGAACAATGTGCGGCTTAATTTCAAAGCGCTTTGTTTAAGAGCCAATCAAAATTATGCACGGCGGCTTCCATATTTCTGGAACGTCAACTCAGTAGGTAACGAGTTTTGTTCCCCCGCACCGTTTAGAACCAACTGCTGAGGCAATTTTAGCTGTTTCAAGACTCAACTGTGAGATTCTACTTAAAACAATAGTCGTAAATTCAGCTGGGCCCGTCAAGGTGTTTAATTTATACAAGTCTTTGAACACCCATACGGTATGGACAAAACAGTCGTTTGTCTGACTTGGAGCGGCCCATTGAAATTATAATCGTACGGCGATGTGTTGCTTAGCGTATTAAACTGACTGAAAGTAACGCGCGTCAAACCTATTAAACTGTCTACAGCAAACAGACGAGTTTTAAATAACTAAATACGAGAAAGCTCGTTCTTCATTATGACTTATTTGAAACGGAACTTCATTCATCTTACAATCAATTAAGAAAACTTTGGTTCTCAACATGAGACTTTTGAAAGATTCCACTTTATCATTTAGACAATAGAATTGATCAAAAGACAGTTTGACTTCTCTTATATCAGTACAATTTTCAACTGAAATCATCTCGTGTTCAGTGAATATATTTCTGTATTTCCTTTCCTCGCATCCTTCCTTTCCTTTGACGACATTACGAACCTAATCTACGCTTTCGGTTATTGTTACACTTTCGTTCTAATTCATTCGTTCTTCGTAATTTACACAAAACATGCTCTAATTGCCAATATGATGTAACACAGTTTTCTCGCGGGCGACAAAGCTGAGTTATGAGTAATTATACGAAGACTAACTTCCGTACTAGTGCAAGGTGCAGAATGGGTGCGGGTCGTGGGAACATCGCTGAATTGACTGATGGATTTACTTTTGCTTTTGATTTATTTTACAAGAAGTGTAAGGGGTCGAGTGTTTCTTGGATGGATGTCTTTATTGATATCGATGAATAGGCTTCCCCTTTCCATACTTTGGCTGGGCAGCCATGTTTTTGTTGATTATGATTAAGTACCTTATATTCTCGAGTTGATATTGCCGTTTGAATTTTGTCCAGAGATTGTTATATTCAACAGTTCTTGTTCCTTCATTAGAGTTTCTGATTCTCGTCTGTTTAAAATCATTTTGAGAATATTGAATATGACTTAATTTATATTATACTGCCGTAAACCTGGTTAACTATACCAGATGCACGAGTAGTAAAATCTATTTTAATATTTGCAGGAACTATTTACTTTAGCATTTTAACACATTTGCGTTACAACTCTCATTTTATTTTTCGGTACTTTACTTTAGTTTTTTACCAACTATGTAGTTGAAATCTGCTTTTGTTTTAATTCTAACTGTATAGAACCTACCATTGGACAGTGTTAAATACTAATTTAAAAACAAACCACGCAACTTACTGTACCGCGACACCCTAGCATAGAAATAACTGTGGCACGAACTGACAAATTCCATAGTTTAATATTGCTTTAAAACATTCTCTTATCTTAAACAAAAAGTGCTGTCAATTCGACCTGGGTAATACCTAACGCAAAACATTTTTCAAAGAACTTGAATTATTCAACTATAGGTTCGTGCATAGAGTGTATTGCGTTTTGCGGTCTTAATAGATAAGTTCTCTAATACTTGGACTCCATTCGCCTGCGGTTTTAGCTAACATTAGTCTACGTCTGCTCCATTTGCTATAATTATGACGTCATCAAGAGCGCATTGGGTCGAAATTCGCAGAGTCAATGCACTATACTCATGACTTATTAATAGTTTAAACGAGTCATTCTAATTAGCACCCAGTCAACACTATTTACATAGAACGGCTGTGGAGCGTATTCAGGTTTAGTTAAATCCACTCCGACTTTGAAGAAATTGTTGTTATTGTCTTCAACTGGTATTTACACATATGTATAGGAAATTACAGTTGAATAAATATTACTATTAGCGTCATTGGAATAGAAATTAAAATAGAAGTTAGTAATGAAGTATTCATTTACATAAAACTATTGACTCATATAAAAGTTTTCTAGTTACCTGGCTTATCACAGGTTATATTGACTAATTTAAAGTTTTGGTAATGTTCATAGGTGTAGATTTCAGATTTACAAAGTTGATACACACTCATTCACGCTGTACTCTTAGCAATGTTTTGTATAGCTATTAAATTGTAAATCCGTAATTGGCTGTAGGATTAGTTTATATAGTTTAAGACAAAATTGTAAAGAGCTGTGGATTTTGTGAATAATAAATAAATAAAGCGCGCAAGTCGAGAAGCTACTAATTTTTCTCGTACATTTTATGAAATCAGAAATCCGTACGTGCTTTTATTTTATACCGAAGTTCGTCACGAAGGAGTAGCAGATGATGATGAAATATGTCACGAACTCCAATATAAATTACATTTCACCCCGACCGGTTTGGCACATCCCTTGAGATTTCGAGTTTATCAACACATTACTCAAACTACGTAACTTCACGAAATTAATAGTTGTTGTATGGAAACGACTCATAGGCTTATAGGGTTCAGAATTCAAATCTTGCTATTCCTGTTGCTATACCTACTAAACTTTCGGCCTGTAGCGAAAACATGTTGCGAAGATCTACTTTGGTTGAATTCACGAAGTTATTAGTTGTAACATCGGTACCACTAAATAATAATAACATGGTTCAATGTTCAGATCTTGCTATATTTTATCCTTCTACATCTAGGGACATGTTACAAATCTTTGTTCAAAATATATTTCAAAGGATTGACTTGTATGTATTGAATTCCTCAAATACTAAATTGTTTATGACGATTTGATTAATAGAATCTACATCTATAACAGTATTTTATTATGTATTTTATTTTGAGTCATCTCATTGCATGTCAAAAGCCGCCCTTACTCCTTTCCAATCCTCGTTGATTTCAGCTAGTATGGACCAATCTTGTCTGTGCATATTTAGATGTATCTTATACCTAAGAATTAGGTATTCGGATTTGTTAAAAAAAAACTTTCTGCAAAAACAAAACCGACTTCCATCCTGGTTACCATTTAGGACTAAAGTACTTGTCAAGACAAATCAAACGTGTCCAAACTCGACGGCGTTGCGTCGTTTTATTACAGAGTTCCTGTGGCCACATTCTAGCTCCATGTCATCATAATATTGCATTGTCTTGCGATATACACATGCGTGCAAAATTTCAGCTCAATCAGAAATCGGGAAGTGTGTCAAATTTAACTAGCAAGTATCACGCGACGTCGCGTGATGTACACCAAAATTTCACGCGACGTCGCGTGGTGTGACAATTAACGTGAGGAAAACAACCAAATTCTTAAACCGATTTGGATGAAATTTCTATGGGACCAATCGGGAAGCATATCCTTTCAGATGCAAAGAATTTTTCAAATCGGTTTACAAATGACGGAGTTATGAGGTAACAAACATAAAAAAATACAACCGAGTTGAGAACCTCCTCCTTTTTGAAGAAAGTCGGTTAAAAAGCGGCTAATTACTTATAACATAAGTGCCTTAAGCAATCACACTACAGTTATCAGAGCCCTTGAAGATCAGATTGTCACCTGTAATCGAACTCATTTACCAATCAGAGCCAAATTTGTGTAACTGATACTGTTAGTATCTGATAAGTGATACCAATTCTCTATGATTTACATCTCTACGATACATACACGATACCGTGTAAGAAACATTTTGGCGTCTTTATTAAAAAAAAAAAGCTGCAGTTCAATTACCATACATTTTGGAATCTTTTGCATGTCTGTTGCAGTTTCGTCGACATCGTTGTCATCTTCTTCTTTCGAACGAACGAAGAATGACTTCTCTAGGGTATAGAATTATGTGCTAAGGTCATCGTTTGTTTGTGTAGTGCACAACACTCTGCATACTCAAGCATCCATATGCATGTATAATGCATGATTACACACTTATCACAGTAATATTATTGTCTCCATTCACTGAACTAGGGCTCCTTGCACTAAATGTCATATCAAGAGGCTATCAGTGACTTACGATCTAGGCGACAGTTAATAGCGAGGCCGAACACATGACGTGGCAAGTGTTGTAACTTGTGTCCCAGCACGTGTCTTGGCGAGGAAAGTGCATAAAAACATTCACTGTCAACTTCGTACCTGAGATTAAGATATTTGAGTTGAAGAAACGTATGAACTATAGGTGTATGATTTTCGTTTTAAAGGAAAACAAGAAGATGGTTTAATTTGTTTATTTTATCCACTGAAACATAAAAAAAAAAAAACCGGTTGACCGTCCCGGCGCGCGATTCGGGATTTGGAAACATTCACTGTCAACTTCGTACCTGAGATTAAGATATTTGAGTTGAAGAAACGTATAAACTATAGGTGTATGATTTTCGTTTTAAAGGAAAACAAGAAGATGGTTTAATTTGTTTATTTTATCCACTGAAACATAAAAATAAAAAAAAAAACCGGTTGACCGTCCCGGCGCGCGATTCGGGATTTGGGTGGGGGGGGCATTCCCATTTCCAACTTAGAGCTTGATAACTCGTAAACTACTGCAGCTATACCTAAATAAAAAATACTTGTGTATAGCTGAAACTATGTGAAAATTGAATTACAATAACTAATTCTACGAGTAAGTAGGTATGTAAATTTAAATTTAAACTAGAGAATGTCACGCCGCCAGCGGTTGAATAACAGTAAAACATTACAACGTTTGCCGACGACGATGTTCGTACTAAATAAATAAATAAATTGGGAACTTAAGAATTACTACTTAAGTCTAATACTATTACTTAAGTCCTAATTAAGTAATAATTTTCTGGTTTGACTGTACAGCCTGTCCACCCAAAGGTCCATTTTAAATATTGGTGAAATATTTTTTGAAATTGAGTTAGTAGTTTCGGAGATTAACTACTACACCCAAACTTTTATTTTATTTGTGTAGATGTAGTTAGATAGGTACTGGAGTTACACGTGTGGTAAAACGTCGTCCCTCTTTTGATCTTGGGTAAGAACTAAGAACAGGAAAGAACCTAAAAAAAACTTGAAGTTTACTTTGATCAAAATGATTCTATATGAAAAAGGTTTGTTGTATTGTCAGGATTTATTCCGTTTGGCTAGTACATCATAGGGGCAGAAGATGGGTTTCGTGCAATGAAAACACACTGGGTGCAATACACTGATTTTAGCAAACTAACAAATTATTAGAAATCATAACTTAATACAATAACACGGGGCACAATGAATCGGGTACAGTTCCGGGACGTCTCAACTCCGCTGCGATCAGATATTAAATGTCGTGCTCGCCTCGAGCTGCAAACATCACGGCTCTATAGAAGCACACTGTGGTGTGGGTAGACTTTGTAGTAGACTTGACGGAGGTAATTTATATCTATCTTTTGCAAAATTTCACACTGCTGAAATATTTTAGTTATCTGACTACGGCAAACCAAAACAGGATTTTATACCTAACGATTAAAACATAATAGGTACCTTAGTTTAAAATTCTTGCTATAAAATTTATGACACTGAACTGAAATAATTAATTGATTAAAAACCTACTAAAACTATCGAATAGTGTCGACAAATTTTTATGTAGTCGTTGCCCGGAAAGTGGATAAGCATATACTTTATATTTAAATGTCCTAGCGATAAAGCGTTTCCTGTAACTAACGATAAATGCAGAGTTTTATTATACTTTGTATCGCTATGGCTTTAGTAGCTAGAGCTACCCATTGAATATGTTGTAATAAATAGAGGGTAAAGTTAAATTGCACTACTTTATTGCAACTAACATAACATAACACACAACACACATCACACTACGAAGGTTGAGGAGATCGTGGAGTATGTCCGAGCGAAAACCAGCTGGGTCTTGAGGGTTGAGAAGTTGGAGTCGCACCACAACACGAATTTCGTTCGTGGTGCGAGTTCCGACTCATCATATTGAGACCTCCCTCAAGGAAGAGTTTTGGCCGAAGGGTGTCATGTATCGACGTTTCCGCGGAAGGCTACGTGACACCACGCAGCGCAACACGACGCCGTCACTTCGTGTACAATATTTATTTTTCCTGGTTTTTATAAATATGTATGATAGTATTTAAGGTATTTATGTTATGGGTCTTTGTAACCTGAAATAAATGATATATTAGTATTATTATAACACCTAAAAGGTTAGGATGAGGTAGTGTTGCAACTTATCGTCGTCTTCCTGCCCTTGTCCCATTCTACTTGTGGTTGGCGCAACATGGTTTTTTCTTCCATTCTCCCCTGTCAGACATCACGGCATCATTTACTCCTTTCTCTTTCATATCATTCCTCATACAATCTATCCATCTTTGAGCTTCCTCTCTCTCGATCCATCAACACGATCAACATTCTCATTAGTAGGGTTGCAAATTTTGAGTTTTTTGTTATTAGAAAAATCTGGTTGATCTTTAGAGTTTAATTATTAATGTCAGTGACCATGAAATTAAAGTTTCAGATAAAAAAAATACTACGTACTACTAAATTCTTTTTTGTGATGTATTGTTTTTTTTACTCTGTCCTTTTATACTGGAACATACATTGCGAATAGAAAATTATTTGAAATAGCATTGATTTAGGATACATGTAGTAGGTATTTGGGTTTGAATATGTTTTGCTTGATGATAGCGACACAATTTGACAGTCAAAAAGAATGTTTCTCAACAAGGAGATTTTATGAATATTTTCTATTAGTAAAATTACAAAACCATCTCGTATATAACGTGACAAGCACACAGATAAAGAAAGCATCAGTTACGCCACATTAATCGACAACTGATGACCTTGCACCTGTTTCGTTAAGTAAATGCAACAATTAGTACCGTATAATAATAATTGTACAACGAGTATAAACGCGGAAAATTGATTTAATTCATACGTGACGAGATAAATGGAAAATATCGTAAAATTTTATTTATTTTCCGTAGTGTACCTACATAGTACACTAGTACTAGTATAGTAGTACTATGTGTACATATGTCCTTGAATACGTGAATACGAGTGAAATACTACGAATTTTACATGATGATTTACGTTTTGAGTCAAGTATCTTTTATATTTTTTAGTGTGTTGTGTAGGTACCTCTGTCTTTTAAGACACCGTTATGTTTTGTCAATGGCTTGACCAAGTAATCATTTTATTCGAATAAAATAATTTACGGGCTTGAATGAATTTATAGCTCCGTCAGATTTCCTTTATTTTAGACTAGAATTCGTTCGTATTATATCAGTACTACGGTACGTGACCGCGTCGTAATCTATACTTCTGTACTAATATTATAAAGAAGTAAAATTTGTTTGTATTTAGGGGGTAATCTTCGGAACTACTGATTCAGTATTGATGTTAGAGATTATTGTATCATTCACCAGATTAAGTTCCATTGCATTGGCAGTCCTTTATTAGCCATATGTTTCTCTGGAGTTTTCACTATTATTTATCAGCTTTACAAAACGTTATATAATCGTAACTTTTCAAGTTACATTTCATGGAACAGCACAGCGTTGACTACAGAGTGGGGTAAATGCCACTTTTACAGTCCCTTTGTTCGTTGAAACTCAATCTGAATGCATACATCCGATTTATATTTTTATAACTGCGTTAGGAAATTGCCCTCATACACACTCGATATGGTTTCACTTATTTTCAGTTTATTGGACCACTTTTATGGTACAGTGAAAGTTACTTTGTTTGACTGCAACAATACAAACGATCAATTTAAACCCACATGAATTAAACATAAACTCTTTTCTATTTACGCAAAAAGTATTTTATTGAACTGGTCTAAATAGCGAACTATTTTATTTATCTATGTAATTAGTTTTATTGTACCTATTATTTTCTCTTTAATATGTATACTGGCGGAGTAATAAAATCATTAATTGCCTAATAAGATTCTATTTATTATGCACTATACTGTTTTATATTATTCCGACTACGTAAACATGTTACGTAACGTGTCGTGCTTCATAATTATTTGAAATTCAATAATTATAAAAAAAAAAAATCGGATGTAGATTAACAATACCTTCAGTAAGAGTGACATTAAGAAGCGTATCGGATTAAGCGATTTTATCACAATCTCCATTAGATTGTAATTAAATGCTTATCTTGATCGGATTGGACTTCAAGCATATAAAGTGTGTAACAAGACCCTTCACGAAGCCGAAAGGCACTTGTCCTCCCCGTCATTGCGATCATTTTTTTTGTTTAAGACCAAACCTGGGAACCTTACAGTTATGGAGATATTGGGGGTCAAAGTTCCAACTTTTTCACAAGTTTTTTTTTTGAATTCGTGTTTTTATTATAAGATTTTTATTGTAAACACCTCCACGACCCCCGTACCATTCAAACCATCCATCAGCAAAATGTGCTGAGTGCGTTACATTGGGTCCTACTGTAAAACGTCGTTTTTTCACCCCAAAAAAAAGTCGTTTCCCAGCACTGATTTTTGCGAAAAGTTACTTAGTTTGATGTACATAATGCTTTGTTGACGGCTTCGTGAAGGGTCCTGTTACACCCTGTATATGAAATTGGTGTCCATTGTCCAGACTAGTGGCGGTACTTTCATACATACTTATCCTTACATAATATCCTAATGAAGATTAAAATATATACGGAAGGGGATTTTTTTCACTTGTTTTACACGTCGTTTGTTTAGTTGGCAAAACGGGAAAGTTACCAGATGGGACGGACCCGTATTGCTGTCCCGTAGGCATACTATTGGTCAAGACTTGTAAGTTGATAATCCACTGTTTTTCTCCTACATTTTATTTTTCATACTATTATAATTAGCCAACGGTCCAACCCTCACTACTCTCATTGCCATGGTCGCTAAGCCGTATGAAGAAATTGATCATAGCAACCAGCTGTAATCCGATAATATTCCTTTCACAAGGGTCTTATCCTGTTGACCCTCCATTTTCCGCAAAATTAAAGCATAATATGATAAGCCCGTAATGTTCCCACTGCTGGGCCTTCTCTCTATGGGAGGGAGTGAGCTACACGGGGCCTAGTGTGGGTTAGTCGATGTCACTTGTCTTCGATTTTTTTGATTCTAGGACATGCTGGTTTCCTCACGATGTTTTGTAAATAAGAAGTATCTGACTGGCTTCGAAACCATGATCTAGATACAAACAACCCGGCCTTTACAATGAAAAAAAAAAAAAAAAAATTTTCTACATTGAAAATTATTTAAAGATCCAAAGTAAGAAAACTTCAATACACAGCACAACAACTCCTTTCAAAGCAACTTTGAACATTCAACTTGTCATAAAACTAGAAAGATGACTATTAAGTTTGTGAAAGAATTCTTCAAAAGTATTCTTAGTAACTTTACGTAGTTGCAAAGTTGCATACAGTCTTGTTGGATGCATAAACAAGAACAGTACTTAAAGCAACGACACAATTTCTTATCGTGACTTGATATGACTTGGGCTCTTGTATTTTGCTTCATTTTATTCTCCATTACTTTCTCTTCTTAAATAGTTGTCAAGTTTTAAGTATCAAAGTCTTTTATTCAAGAACCCAGCACTGTTTAAAGAATGTCAATTTATGCAGGCTGTCGCTTTGCATCCTGGTCAAATTCAAGGAGGAAATATAAAAAAACCTACCCTTTTTAATATCGATTCGGGTCAAGAATCATTAGTATAGATACCTCCTTTGAACATCATTCTCCATCAGCATCGTTCTCTTGCTCCTATTTACTTGGGGTTAGCGCAGCATATCTTCTGCTTCCATACATCTCTAGAGCCGTCATTTCATGTGTCATCTCCTGTCTTGCCTTTCATCTTTCAGACAGTCCATCAATCATGTATTTGCCCTTTCTCTACTCTTATAGATATCCACATGCATACTAAATTACACACAACTTTTTATATGACATTTTCCTCATTCGCACAGGACCGACTCTTGCGTCCGCGCACTTCGATAAATCATCGATTCGTAAATAATAAGCAGGAGCCGAAGGTTTTAAGACCTCTGATATTGGGTATTTCCAAATTGCCATTGCCGTCCTTAGCAAATACGATGGTGACTTCAAATCTTCCCATTTCTTACTAGTAATTAATAGTTAATCTAAAGTTATTTGATATCCATTGAGCAGCTGATCATTCATTAACATTTGTGTTCTCAGAAGACTTATATTCTAGATGGATTAACTGAATAAAACTTAATATAAACTTTATCAAAGCAGTTTCTGTGTAAGATGTTTTCAAAGAAATTTCTATAAAAACGACTGAAGCCCAAAAAGTTTATAGGGAGCGTAAATACTGCTTTGAAGTGTATTGAACAATTTTACGATACTAAGACATATTTTTTATGCTGATACAACACAAAAACCTTAGCGGGCTTCCTCGGAATGGCTAATACAAGATAAGCAGGGGTCCCTATTAGTCAAGAATGCTAGTTAGCGTTACGAGGGGGCCGAATGTTGTTGTAAAAAGCCTCGTAAAATGTTGAAGGAAACTTGTAATCATCGGCCGTATTTTGTATGTGGTTCGTAACAAAACGTTGGTAACAAGATGGTTCTCCAGATATTGTATGGATGAGTTTAGTTCTTTCATAATGATTAGGAGAATTTAGGAAGAGTTATAACATAAAGTGTAAAAAGTAGTCACTTTCAAGACGAGAAAACCACTTCCAAGTTATTTTTAGCAACAGAGACAACGGCTATTGAAGGTACTTCCGATTCTAAAAATAAATACACAAGAACGATGAAAAGTTCAGTAAAACCGTTACTACACATTATTTCTTTATATCCGAAGACTGGAGTTACGCGTGTTTCGATAGCCCATATATTTTTTGTTGCGGGCTGTGGCTATTACCACACTGAGGTAGGAATACATGATGGATAGGGGTTCCTAAAGAACTAGTTTCCTTACTTCAATAATCACAGGAAAAAATAAAAATTAATTAATCATGAAGCATGTACATGTGCAAAGAAAAAGCGTGAGAAAAATGCACGTACGTGAGTGGAATGTACGGTGTTGTATGTCTTGTTTAATTGAAGGTTTTATCACTCAACTAGGCATTACCATACCTGGCTAATAAAAACCCATTATAGCTGCAACACGATGAAAGCATTTTAGTATTATCATGTCCACACAATTATATTTTGAATTGCTGCACAAAGCGTTGTGTCACGTAACACCAGCCCAGCAATTCTAATAAACACAGCTCTTCTAACGCCATAGGATGTCCAAGCATTCATTACTAGACCAAGATTATAATCGAAGCATTACCTGTCTGAAGAAATGAGTACTTTGCCAAGAGCTAAGCGTCGAACAGGTTTCATCGACCCTATACTAAGTTATACCGGGTCCGTCGTCTATGCACTCGCTATTGGTGTTTTCACCTCGGATCGATCGTTCGTATTCCTTCGATCGTCGTCGCCTGGTACCGGTCGCATAGTAGTGACGCGCTGCGGTGTCACCGGAGGCCATTCGTCGGTCAAGAGTACCTGTTTAACCGCATAAGGTTGTTTGCAATGTTAACGATTCTCGCCTTTACTGATAGTTTTAACATTTCTTAGATCAGTGGTGTCATTGATGAGGGGGATGATGAGGAACAAAGAGCGTAAGGCGGAAAGAAATGAAACGCATTTGACCAAAAGAGGGATGAATATAAGTAAATGTTGATGGCTGGAGAGGAAGACTAAAGCAGATATGAATGTATTGTGTAAGGAATGATTATAAAAGATGAAGGAATAAATGATGGCGTGATGGCTGAAAGAGGAGAGTGGAAGACAAAAAGATGTTGCACCGACAGAAAGTAACATGGGATAAAGCTGGATGTAGACGACGATAACTTTGATAACTATGTGAAAGTTCCCATCATACATAATACTCTTGATTACAAATTAAAATTCTGTGCCGGCAATGTTGAATGTAATATCTCGCTCAGCCTGTGCTGCTGGTCTGCGGTCATTGAATTGAATGACATCATTATTGCAAAGCAGACAATTGACACAATCATAACACTCGTTCTTTATTAATGTTTAAAGATAAGATGAATGTGTATTGCATTCGGGCAATTTTTCGCTCAGTAGCTCAGCGCTATGTTTTTATTGGATTGTCTATTGCCCGTTGTGATTGTGCAATTGTATATTTTGTGGTGTTATTACAGAGTTCGATTATCTAAATTTATCCGAGCGTTGTACTGTAAACAATAGAGATTATGAACTTGTTTATTTATTAATGTGTTTGTTGAATTATTTCAGTATTTTTGAATAGTATCCGGTTATTATACTATACGGTATAACAGTGTTCACACTATTTTGTGTAAGATTCTCAATTCTCATAAAAACAAAACTTCAAACTTATTCTCAGCGACAACATTCGAAAGCTACGAATAAAATGGCTAACAACATTTTCGACATATAAAACGCAAATGCAATTTTTTTTCTGAAAGAAAACTATATTTGCAATAATTTCGCGTATTTCAAAACATGTTGTAAAATCATTCGAGCGGCGGTTATCGTGCGGCCAATGTGTTTTCAACAACAATAATGTTCTTATCAAATGTATTGCTAGGTGGTTTTTCTATTACATCGTTTTTGTGTAGTGCGTATAAACCAGTCGTAAATTGTTTTTTTCTTGCTACTTCACCGTAATTTTTAATACGTGATGATGTTGGATTCAATTTCCTTGTTGCCAACAATAAAATTGGTTCTCTAACTTCATCGTCTAATCTCCGATCTTTTAGTTTTACTATCGCTGCAATTTCTTCAGCGATGTCGGTATCCAATTAAAATGTTTAAGCTTGTAATGCAATTTGTTAGAAAATTTGTGTTAGTACGCCCACATTGTTGCTTCCGTTACTGTCTACTGTACATCTTTGTGATCATCGTTTTTTACTAGAATCAGATTTTCTGTTGAGTTTGGGTTTTGCGGTATTTGATTAATGATTAATGCTGCTGCGGATTTCTTACTTTTTGCTATTCGTGTTTTTCATTAACCAGTATTTCCTTTGACAGTTCATACCTAAATGCTGCAATGGTACAATCAAACAGCCGAGTTGTGAACTTGTGATGGCGATATTTCTTTTCTAAACACGCATTTTCATATTGTAAAAATCTGCTCGTGCCGCATTCATTGTTTTCATTTTTACCATGACATTAATTTTAACAAGAAGAGTTAAATACCTAAAGAATCAAGAGTTCGTTCACGGTTACGTAAGCTAATGTTCTCATAGCATGCGTATGATGTAGGAGGTTCTACATCATACATTTGATTATTTTAATAACAAAGATCCAAATAGTTTTTATCACATGCACCATTACTTCTAAACAAAGAGCTACGTATGTGCAAGCAGTTATTATTAGGTGTCTAATGTTCCAAAATTTCATAGTTGCTAGAACAATGGCCGCAGATTGGGAATGTTTGTGGGAAGCGAATTTATTGTCACGTCATTTGACGGTGTGTGGTGTTTTGCAAACATTGGGCTGAGTGGCTTAAACATTTTACTACCTCATAAGAGTAGGTTGTGAAAATTATAATATTAGTTGCAGTTTTGTTTGATGGCTCGTGGCCGAATAATATCAGCCACTCAGGTCGATCTTCAGGTTAAGCCGCGCTTTTCTGGGTCGGTCCGTGGATGGGTGAACACCCATTACATACCGAGTTTCCTCCATGCCTCGGAAAGCATGTTAAGCCTTTAGTCTCGGCTGTCATTTGTACATCTTTGACAGTCGTTACTGGTAGTCAGCGGATTGAAAGTCTGACAACCAGTCTTACCAAGGGGTATCGTATTACCCAGTTGTAAGTGCGTTGTGGAGGTCAGATAGGCAGTCGCTCCATTTAAAATGGTAATTCATTAATGGTATTCAGCTGCATCCGGTTAGATTGAAACCCATCCCCAACATAGTTGAGAAAACTCTAGGCAGAGTATTGTTTGATGATATTTTTTTAAAATAAGTAGGCCCTATCTAGGTACTTTGATTTCCTTGTTGGTTTAGTAGTCTCAAGCGCTACTGCTGACAATGGCATTTGAAGAAGTTCATAGGATTCCAGATTATGAATTTGTGTTCGGTTTATGGCAATAGGCTAAACCCCAATAACTTCTTCTTTCGGGTCGATGTTACGACTCGTTTAAATTTCTTTTGCCGAGTATGTGGTCACGTTAATCGCGGCATCTGTGGCGTCCTCTAAAGTTCCCGACATCGTCTGGTCGGGACGGGAGAACCGCATTCACACTGCGTGTCGGAGGATTTTATTTCCCCTTTTGGCCAAATTGTGCTTACAGCAGCCTGCTTGCCGGCCCCAATAACAATATGGGACTTTAACATAACGTGCGAATTAACGTGGGTTTATTATAAACCTCTGCCTCCGTTTGGGGAATACACATGTTATGTTATAGTTTGCAAGTATGTAGGAATTAGTCACAGTAACGCTTCCCGTGGGTGTCGTAGAGGATTTGGTTAGTATTGTATCAGTTGAATTGACAGTATCAGCCGATTCGGCACTAACAACCACTAACATGCTTGCTAAGCCAATAAGAACTTTAATTACTACAATAATAGCTGTATCACATTCCTTGATAACTATCTAGGAGGAAAGCTACTACAAACGATACGACCGTTTTTCTTCTTTTTCTTTCGTTTGAACGGTACGAGTACGACTTATTAAATTTATTGGACCCAACAGGTGGCCACGGCAATATAGCATCTGTAGCATTTTTAAGACTACCTTTAGTAATGACTGTTGTAAATTAAACATAAGAAGAACAATATTGCAAATAAAATTTCGGTCACAGAAAGAATTCTTTTCAGCTATGAAAAGAATTCTTTCAATCACTAACCCACTCTCTCCGTAAAGCAAAAACTATAGACGTCCAAATCCGAATAGCCTATCAAGATTCCATACATCAAGTAATACGTACGGTGATTGTTACTAGAAAACAAAGAAATAACCGAGGTAAAGGCAATCGGATCTATACTATAATACGTTGTCAGCTCCTTTGTGTGATCATATTGTGACGATGACAACGGCGCTATGGACTAGGCTGGCATGAAACGAGCCACGTGAATTACAAGAGGACGATATTCATAGACTATCTGTGGCCAAATCTATAGGATTGCAGGTTCCGTTCGTAGCTGTATTGAAGGCCTTAACTTGATTCTAGGAACACGTTTTCAGTTTGAACAAAGGTCTGCCATTTGCCAACACCTCTTTGTGATCGAAATAGAAGCACTCAAAGACTCAATTTAAGGCTTGCTTCACTAAATCAATTGCTATTTTTTTTCTATCTTTATATACCTGTATTTTAAAGTCAAATTAATGATATTTTTATTAGAATGAAGTCCATAATGTTCTAAGTCATTAAAATGTTGTAATATTAATGATCAATTTTTTTAATTGCAGGTACTTGTCTTTAATTGTCAGCGTTGCCTACTAGATGTTCTTCCGTATGTAAAATTAGTATTATGTTCCTTAATTACATTTTACGTTTTTTGTAAGAAATTGACGATGAATTTACTATACCTACTGTTTCAGTCTACACTAATATTATGAAGAGGAAAGATTTGCTTGTTTGAACGAATAAATTCAAAAACTACTAAACCGATTTCAAAAATTCTTTCGCCATTAGAACTGCATTATCCCTGAGTAACATAGGCTGTAATTATTACTAGAAAAATAATAGAAGGTGGGGTGACTAGGGAAAATAAATGTCCACCCGTGCGAAGCCGGGACGGGCCGCTAGTTCTTAATATTTTTGATTTAACCAACTTTTCTCTGATGGTGTTGCTTTTATTTCCTCCATGTAAGTTCATCTCACCTGGTTTCGTATTAAAAAAAATTAACTGTTGCAAAACTATCGTGTTCCTTTCTAGTCCATTTAAGTGTTCCTTCAGGTATTTTGGGCACGAGCATAAACATAATTAGCATTGGGCTAACTTTCCACAAAATTAGTCAAATTACAGGTCGTTGGTTCACTAGTTTCCAGACTAAAAACCTAATTCCCTGGGTTGAGACTTAAGTCTAACTACAATTTGCTCACTGGAACAACACCTATTAAAGTGCGGCCCTTTTGTGGTCCCTTTTGTAGTTAATGTCACTTTATTAGTTAGTTATTTTAACAACCAAAACGTTTTATGTGATAAAGATGTATCTGTCTGTTCTGTATTAGATAAATAACTAGACATGTTTATTAGGTAAACATGTTAAATTATTTAAAGAAAACCTTCTTCATATCAATACAGTTAATTTTATAGATTGTCTTTGTTACCTATTGCATTATCTTTTATCTTCATAAGTTAATGATCAAACACGTATTGCTATTTTTTTTATTGAGAATGATTATAATCATTTTTTTTTTTTACAAGTAAGTCTTTTGTACAAGTTAGTCTACATTCTAAATTCTCCTTTATATTTTATTACGGTATCAACTTAATTATGCCTACCATGTGTTGTATTCACGCATGAATAGAAAAGTTGACTCAACGAAAAGGGTTACTATCGTGTTTATGCTTTATAGACAAAGGGATTGAATTCTCATCACCCAGTACTTAAGGTATAAAGGGGAGATTTCCCCAACTCAACGTTTTTGTCGCATTTTTCCTATAAAGCCTTTCAGTTTTATTATCCTCTTCAACGAAGCAGGTGTGAAAGTAGCTACAGCGAGTATTTATGTTATTTCATTATGTTTGTCAATAACCTCAAAATTAAATACGAGTACATCTGCATTGTAACTAATACCTGAAACAGTAAACTAGTTTGAGTGCTTAAATTTAACAGCCGAACTGTAACAAACGTTTTAGCTCCAAATGTTTCCCTGGAGTTTGGCCCGTAGAGACTTGGGACCAATTATTGAGCACGTTACTACCCAACCACGGACCGGGGCCCTGAAATA
Organism: Eugnorisma glareosa; assembly: GCA_947578425.1. Classification (NCBI taxonomy): domain Eukaryota; kingdom Metazoa; phylum Arthropoda; class Insecta; order Lepidoptera; family Noctuidae; genus Eugnorisma; species Eugnorisma glareosa. Next base: position 6,855,700 of record OX387973.1, read on the forward strand.
TTGACCTTAAAAGCCCATTAGTGTCCAGTTTGGACCCTCGATAAGCCGAATTTGACCGATTAAGGATATAGAGTTGTGATTTGGGAGCAAATTTTAGACGACCATGATTTCGTACGGTCGGATGGGGCAGCTAATTATTGTTGAGTTTAAATCGTTGTAAAACAAATTGGATAGAGAAGATTACTTTCTAGTAAGTAAAATAGAGTTAGAGGTTCTTATTGATGTAGAGAATATTACAAGTGTCGGAGTTAATACAAACAAACAAAAGCATTAGGGACTAAGATTTAAAGGTGGAAATTACTTTATGATCTACTTAACATTTTAAAGATAAATACAGTATCTCGTACCTATTGACCTAGGTATTACACAAGATAACAAACAGTGAGAAGAAAATATTGACAGAAGCAATATCATTATTATCTGTTTGTAAAACGAAAATGATAAAATGATAACACAAGACGTAATTGCCGAGGACGGATATGATGCGTAAGAATTAGATCACTAAGAATAAGAAAGTGGGAAGGGAATCCGATCCGTAGATTTTAGGTCAAACAACGGAATTATAGAAGGAAACATGAATATACAAAACCAAATGTAAAGTCATACATAAACAGATTTTTTTAAATTCGTTATTTCTCTTTTACATTAATTTTCCTGATCAGTTTTTGTTTGATTTCCTCGAATTCGACATTACCCACATTATTGATTTTGATAACATTTTGTAATCTTTAAGAAGTCTGATAAGTAGACTTCAGTATAGTTTTGGAGTAGTATTATCAGCAACAAATATCAGTCTTACTGATAAATGGGTAGCGCTAATGTGTTTTGATTATTTCTTGATTAACTTCTTTATCTTTATCAAGATCTATATTTTAATTTCTTAAACGTGTTCATTACTGAACTTGGGATTTTGCTTTTGTTTGTTTCATCGCAACCATAAGATTGTTCGTTCACCACACATGACGTAATATTGAGGGTAAATAAGTCGACCTGAAAAAAAGCAGTAAACTAAGACTTACTGCATAATTCCAGGCTGTTTAATCTACTACATATTGAAGCTTTGAAGAAGCATCACAATACGGCACACTAATTCAAAGAGAAATTGACCTTGATTGTTGATTTTTCGTTTCGAGGTCACATGATACCTATGACCATCAAAAAATTTGTATTAAAGCAATCAACTAAACTTTCGTTTGTCATCGGACCGCTTTCAAATGCTTGGTCCACGAGACCACGACTGGTTCAAGTCTTAGTGTGACCCTGGAGGTCAAATAACACCTCGCAATCATCTACGCTTCTGGATGGGGCTCTGCTATTATAATTCATTGTTTTGAGTTGTCTCAACGCGCAATCTCCATTGTTCCCACACATGTTGTCTAAGATCGTGTTTGGAAATAATGAGTCACTTCTATTCAATTCACTTCGGAAACTAAATCATTCATTGTAGATAGCCAACCTAATTTCTTTCATAATTTTCTCTCTTTTATGAATGAACCGAGCAGTTACCGATCCAGCAATTACTTTTAGTGAATTATTAACTTGCTCTTTGTCCAGTAAATTTACTTGTGTGAGTGTTAATTCAACTTAAATATTGATATTTCTTTATGTGACTGTGAGATTGGTTTTTAGTGACTTACAATCTCAACAAACGATATTTATACCGTGCCTGTGGAGTTGGCTTTTAAATTAATTAATTCAACTGATCTAAATATAAAGTGCCGTCCTTTGACATTATTTCGTCGTCGAGTGCCATCTATAGCTGTGTCATTGTCGCCTTCATTCGTATTCCTTTATGTGTGTCAACTGTTCAACAGTAAGACCCTGAGACTTGACTCATTCTTCAAGACACAATGTCCGTAAGCACATCTTATTGTACCCGTCTGATGTCTACAATTGATAAATGGACACTCTCGCTTCCTCCTTCGTTGAGATTGTGAGCCGATGAGATTTACTCTCATTGTTAGCATCGAGTGTCGATTCAATGATAATGGTGTTTACTGCCCTCACTTTACTTTTTTCAGAGAAAATGAATCCTCATTTATCATGGAAATGAAAGCTTTTGTTGTATTTGATAAAGCGTTTGAATAATAATTTATTCATTATATATTTTCCTGTTTTCTTTGTTATTTTATGAGTGAGATTTAGGATTAAATTAAGTCAAGTAGTCCCTTTCTTTCAATAAGTTTTCTTTTTGAACAAAACGTCAATTCATATTTTAAAACCATGAGCATGTGTCGCAAGTTTTTATGACAGTTTGTAAATTACACCATCCATTTGCTGGCTCGTTGATAAAACCAATCAAGTAATTTATAAGGCCGAAAGTCCCCATTGAATGTCACCTCATACACCATTGTTTAATTTAATTGTCTCTCGCGACTGACACGCGGCGGTTTGATATACATATAAATGTTATGACACGCATCACGTTTTAAACGACCATTAAAATGTTTATCATGATATAAAAACAACTTTATCAAACAAACGAGATAACTTCAATCAGTGTTGCAATCATAATCCTTATTTCCGTAAAATTAAAGATATAATCAAACTAATGTACGATATTAATGTAAAGAGTGTTTGCATGAAATGGGACCGTGAAATAAAGCAATTTACCATAAGAGTGTGTGTGGAAATAACAAAAAGAAACGTTGGAACTGTTAAGTCGGCTGAATATGTAGAATCTTTGACCGCGGCTTGGTTCGCGTACCGTTAGCTTGCGCCTGACCATTCGTATTGTATTGTTCTTGTGACGTATGTCCCCGTAGTAAAAGGTAAGCGACCGACGATTTTTGAATTAACACTAGAACAGTTTTGAATGCTAATGTTGGCTTTATTCTGTTACTAACATTTACAATAAGTGTCATAATATTGTATTACTTTACTTCCTAGCCTCATTGCCATTGGTTACGGTTTTTGTTTTCAAAAGACATTTTTTTGAGCTAGAATTGACATTGAGTCGCGAATTTAAGTTTAATTTACCTTATATACGTTAAATTGAAATTCTTTCTCAATCATTATGTTATGATCTTGTACATTTTTATAAACTTTATATTGTTTTATCTAGTTAAATAAATATAATTAATGCGTGTGATGATTATCTTACCTTGGCCTTGGATTTCACTCTCTATTTAGATTTATGTCGAGTCATCTTTATGCCTATTTTACTAAATAGACGCATTGTTTTGATGATGAGTAAGAGAAGTATGGAAGAAGAAGACATGCTGCGCCGACCCCAAATGAACTGGGATAAGGGCAAGAGAATGATGATGATGAGACGCATTGTTATAAATAAGTGATTTCATCGACATATGCGCACAATCTAAACCGCTGGCCACGTAATATCCAAAATTTAGCCTTCTCGGTTCACAAGTATTTCTAACCCGTTTTTTTCGACGTAATGACTGGACTAATAAACTAACAGATAGATTTCAATCAGAATCGTTCTTTGTTTCATAATAAAATTATTATTGTTGCGATTTACATCAAAATAATTTTTTTTTTTGCTATTTCGTCTTCGTACAAGTAAACAATGCGACTACTCAGTGAACCTGCAGTCATATAGTTTTAAAACAAGTACGAGTAAAAATTTAAAGGTGCGCGTTTATTATGCCAAACACGAAAAGAGCATTGAATGCAGTCATTTGCATACGGCGAACGTGTTTGCGAGCACGTTACAAACATGTCAATAATAGAGTTTTCCGTTACAGATTGATCTATACAAGTTATAGAATTGTCTGTATTTTTGCAGGTATAGGTACAGTAAATCAACAATCATGGTTGAAAAAAAAAGGTAATTTAAAAATTAAAAAACCCGACTGGGTAAAAAAAAGCATAGAACATAGCGACTTAAACAGTCGGGACCCATTATTGGGTCGATTTAAGCCGGTCTATATATACATGTTAATGGGTCCCGACTGTCTGGTTTTTAAATTTTTTAAATTACCGTTTTTATTTTATTTATTTTTTGTTTTATTATTGAATAATTTTTATTTTGATATACCCAGTGTCACTCTCACAGTAAATACAAATCTAACTACACCTCTTAAGCTGAAATCCATCGAGCCGTTCAGGCCACAGAGCGTGCCAAACAATTATACATATATACATACAAACATACATACATACTCTCGAAAACCATAACCCTCCTTCTGGCGCAGTCGGGTAAAAAAGAAAGAATTTCCAGTTTGAGATCCTAGCGTCTATTTACATTCCAAGTATTGAACAGAAAGTAGAAGTACGCAAAGTAGGCCACTTGTGAATTCTAAACAAAATTGGGTAGTGATTTGTATAATATAACGTTAGGATCTTTAGTCGATTTAAAAAAAGGTCTCTGGGTAAACATACGCATACCTAAACTCTAAGATATCGGTAAACACGACCTTTTTTTTTCTAAAAATATCTTTATAAGTATCTGATCATCTGTACATTTTCGAACTTCCCATCAGGAAGTTCCCAGTAGCAGCCAAAGAGTCAGCATTTGTGCCCGGTTGATGGCAATAGGCTCGGCCCCTAACACATGGATCTTAAAAAATAACTGGCGAAATATGGGTGCATCATGGGTGCATATTTAGGTACCTACACCTCTCTGCCTGGGTTATTTTGGGGATAATAACCGTGATTTTATGTTATGTTTTCGAACTATACCATGTTTCTCGATATAGGATGCCGATGTAATAGCTGACTAAACCAGGAATAGATTTTATGGGTTTTGACTTCGTCCCTACTATGTAAGTCGTCGAATATTTCGTTTTCTTTTGGCTCGCGCAGTGAAAACTCGTGTTAATGCTAGCAAACGCTTCCGTGTCTGCTGAAATATGTGTTTACCTTATTTATAGCTTTATTGGGTCAAGAGCCATAGGAGTGAATAAACTGTGCTATTTTTATAGGTTCTTGTTTCTAGTTTTACTGATCTCAGTTAAACTAGTTAAATCTGTTAATAATGATCATGATCTGATTGTGATCATTGTTAACTAATTTATTTATCAGTGCTGAATTTATCATGTCATAAATAATCATGCAGTTTATCATTGATGAAATTTAAATAAAGTCATGATAATTTTACGCAGTGACTACAGATACAACGGCAAGAGATGTGTTTTAATTATGTCAGAAAAATACATGACGTCCTAAAACCAAATAAAGTGCCATAGTGTCAGATTGTGCTGGGATGGAAAAGGTACATAATAGGTATTCTACACCTTATTCACCAACATGAAATTAAAATTTTCAGAACTAAAGCTAAAGAACTTAAGATACTTTAAGCGAGTATTTTAATCAGTTTATGAGTGCAGTAAATATTTACAATAGTATCCGTTCACCGGCTCATGCCACTTTCGAACACCATAATGAGCCATTTCCTTTAGCAAACTTGGAAACTAAAGCGGTACCATTACTCGTCGTTTTCTTAGAAGATCTTGGCATTGTGGAGACAGTTAAGTTTTATTGAAAACTGGACTAGTTAGTTTTTAAGTGACCAAAAGACCAGTGATTATGTAGGTTGTCTTCTACAGTTGATAACTAGAGCTCCATAGTATCGAGTTTTGACATCATCATAACCCACAGTCCACTCCTGGACATTGCCTCTCCAATCACACCTCATGCAACTCGTTTTTTCAGCAATTCTCATCCAGGCTCATCATCAAGCTATGTATATTTTGAAGGCTATTACTAACGTGAGTGGTTTGCGTAAACATCTGGACAAAAAAACCTGAAACAAACAAAATTATACTATACTAGCTTATGCCCGCGGTTTCGCCTACATTATTCCATGAAAATAATCATAATATTTTTTTTTTATAATAATATATTTTTTTTCCGAAAATTACCCCCTACATCCTAACTTACAAACCTTACCTCTATATAATACTCGTATTAGTATTAATTATTATATTGTATAGTCTTAGTAGGATCGAAATAACTGGATCTGGCTTCTGTTACTACTGTAAACAAAATATGTTTTTGTATAAATAAATCAATCCGAACGAAGATAGCCAAGGGCAACTTGGTCTTATAAAGGTTTACATCTGTGTCCTAGAATATTCTACTACGGTTATTGTTTTGGTACAAAATTAACCAGTTGAGTAACCACAGAAAGGCACATAAATTAAATAGTGAGCTGTTTTCAATGCTCTGTTAGTCGTAATGGTTAATTACTACATTGTAATCATAGTTAACAAAATGTAGAGAACCATTAAAGGCAATTTACCTAATGTTTGCAACGACATTGATTGATATACAATACTTGGTTTTATCGTTTTAGGGACGAATGTTTTTATGTACTACATGGAGTTTTAACTCATACTTTGTTTGTGTTCGTTATTTATGACTGTTGATTTTATGAACTAGACTTTTATTGCTATGTTAACGGTTTTTTAATTGTGAGTACATTAATATTTTAACTTAATTATTAAGTATTTATATGTTCATTAAAACAATAATCTAAATGATCCACTGGCTAGTTGCTTCAACGATGATCCAAATGGGAGACATGCCTAAAAATTGAGAAACTGAAATCGTCAAAATGACAATATATTCTTTATAAGATTCTACAAAAAAATTGGGCTAGGCTGAGAAAAATCCGTGTCAGTACCCTCGGGGACTAAGTTTAAAACATTTTCTCCAAATATTCGATACTGAAAGAATATTAGTACGGATCTATATCAGTTACTTGTGTGAGACTAGTAAATGCTTTACCAGCTTATACATCTCCAAAGCCTACTCCTAATAATTGGCGACACTGTAACATCACTCCTTGTAAATTATGTTCTAGCTACAGTGTCGCCTCATTTGTATGCGGTAATTATCTCCACCATATATACACCGCAAGATCATGTATGTAAACAAACGCATAAATCAATGCCAACAATTGATTGCCGATCGAGACGGCACGACTATGTCCATCGAATAGGCTTAACAAAGACACGGTAGCGAAGCAGCGAATGACATGATACAAAGCTTAAAATAAGCAATGCGAACAATATGTTAGGTGTACAATATGGTGTGATTACTATTAGTAACTGAGGACTAGCAGTGGCCAGTGATGATAGATTCCAACTTCTGCTGAAATCCTGAGCGCAGGCCTCCTTCCATTTGTGTTATACTGGTCTTAAGAGTCTCATCAAGGCCTAGCCACATTTTTTTGCTGGACGAGATTACTTCCATCGAAAAGGCTCTATCGTTATTGAAAATAACATCTGTACAAAGTTTATTATTAGCAATGGAAACATTATGTCAGGTGGACACTTTCTCGTACACAGTAAGTATGTTATGACGTATGTTGTGGCTAGTGAACATAATACGATATAACATGATAACACCGTTAATGTCATCAGCATTGTCAGCCTTGTTCTACCGACGACTGTTGAGTATCATAACAGTCCTTTTCTCTGTTAAACCATGCTGCCCTGGGGCCTTAGTCTGCTATTGCAATAGTGTCAGAATGGTCTATAATTGATTTAATAAGGCCCCTAGCCCACGGCGTATTGAAGCGCGTTCGAAACTCGTTTGACGTGCGTACAAAGGGTAATTCGTGTGCGCGGGGCCTTATTAAATCAATGATAGACCATTCTGACACTATTGCAATAGCAGACTAAGGCCCCTGGTCCATGCAAGTCTCATCCCTGTTTTTCGCTCAATCTAATTTAGATATGTATGGAGGCACGTTTAGTGCAGTGACAATGACGGGGCAATTGACTGCTGCATTGCGTGTCGCGGGTTCGATCCCCGCACGCAACAAATATTTGTATGGCCTACAGATAGTTGTTCCGGGTCTGGTTGTTTGTGTTGAGTTTCAATGTTTGTAAACGCACCCACAATACAGGATACATTTCTAATGTGGCGCAACGTATAAAAAAGATACATTTATTAGCAAAACATTTTCTGTTAGAAGAGCTTGAACTAAAGTTGTAGCGTGTACAAAATTATCTAACAGTGTAACTGTATATGTAATACCAAATCGTGTGCCTGCAGCGTTTGCCAAGGACGCTGCCATTGACCGTCGCCTAGTCTTGTTACTCTCATTAATAAACATTTTACATTCATTGTAATATTATCTGGAACCGGTTTACAAAAGTGTGCCGGATGATTTCCAAGATTCTCCCTTCGAGCTTTTGTGTTTACAAACCCATGTTTATAAAGTAGACGTTTTCGTAAATGTAGGACAGTTAATTAATTCCGACGATTAGAGATTTATGGTGTACGTATAAATATGGTAATTGTTGACGATTTCGTGTGGGCTGTTTCGGAATGTTGCTTCTCGTTATAAACGGTGCCACATTGACTTGCCTCAGTATAAGTAGAACAGAAGAGGAGGAAAAATATGCAGAAGTGTTTATAAGAATTCACGTTAGTGCGAAAGTTATCAAAGTAGACGTTCACACAAAGCAACATGCATTATAGAAGAAAGCAATATTAAAAGATAATCTCATTCTTAACACATGACAGGTAATATTTAATGTTATTATCGGGCTTATAAACACGTCGTAAATCCCAGCCGTTCTGATCCTTATCGTAACCCTTTAAGGTTTATTGTCCGTTGAACAATCTCAGATAGGGTCATCGCTGGAGGCTCCGGAACCGTTCCATACGGCATTCTCGGCTTTATAAATGTCACATTAGTGTTTTATTTTTTGTTCCCTTTTGTATGTACACAAGTTTAAAACTGTTTGTAGTTTATTTTAATAGACTTTTATCAATTTATGATGAATTCAGTGATTGTGCCTATTTATTTAGACATATTATTAAAACTTATAATCAATAAAGATGATAAATGGACCGATATTAATAATAATGTATTGGGAGGAGTGATTAATTAAAGTGTCTCATATGTTATGAAAATACATCCTCGTACTTGAGCTATACTTCGAGATAAAAATAACTGAATAGGAAGTATTAAGTAGAAACATAAAGCTAACTCAAACTGAAATCTTGTAACCCTAATTAAACGAACCACAATTTGATGACGTACAAATTCTTTATGAAACAGAATACAAAAAGTTTACCGAACAAGCCGACTAGCTGGATACTATAGCGGCTAATGAATTAATGAGTTTCTTTTCAAGCTCGCTTCGCACACCGTATTCGGAAACCTGTTAAATATCGTTACCGTTACGTGTATCGTCAACGGAGGCATCTTGTATAATGTACGCTTTATTGGATTAGACTGCTCGGCCATTGACATAGGCTGTGTTAGGATCGGTTCTGTTCCGTTACTACTAACATGTCTATCAAAGATTCAAAGTATCAACTTTTAGTTCTTCATTCTTTTTTTTACAGTAAATTTGTTACTTCCGACTTTTAAAAGAAAGTTAACTTCTTCTAGCTATCTTCTCTTCTTCAGCTGCGTTCATGGACTAGTCGGTTTTGCTTCTGTTTGCAGTATGATACTGATACAGAACTGTTAGTCTGTGGCATTTCACTGCTGAGCAAAGGCTCTATGACTTCAGTTTTTTCGATTCAGGGCTAATGGGGACCACAGGTCGTTGTCTTCCCGTAACGTGATATAATATATAATATGTAACATACCAACTCTAGGACATAGTGTATTTTCTGTGGCCAGTCTACTGATAATGAATATCTTGTATTTTGGATCTATTGAAATGTATAAGATCAACTTGTGGTCTTATAGTAACTACCGGCTTTTGTGGTTTTTATAAGTATTTTTATAGTTTATATAGTTTTTATATTGTTATTGAAAATTGAAATGTATTTTACAATACTTATTATTTGCTTGCCCACGTGACAGTAAAACATGCTTTGAGAACTTGGAAAACTTTATAAAACATCGAAGTACTAATCACACAAATGTTTGCAAAGAAGTCAATGTTTTGAATTTATTACTAGTTTTTCTTTTAGTTTCTTATTCATTTTTGATGCGTGTTTCTTGGTGGTAAATTGCGATTTTCTATAATCGTAACATGTATATTTATAGCGAACACATGTTACTTGTAAATGTTTTCATTGAGGTAAAGTTGATAGTATTTAAGACCGTTATTTTGTGTTTTGTATTGATTGTGAACACCTGCTTTATATTTTTGTATCATATAAAATATTTATGTCTCATTATTATATCAAATCTATATTCATTCTTATCGATACCAGTTTGTAATCTAGAACCATTATTGAATGTTTAATATTATATTTACGACATTAACGGTATCTGTATAAAGTCGTCTTTCAAGTTTTGTATGCATCACATCACCTGACCTTGAGTACCCTGTGTTGCCTCTATTTCCATTCCATTCCACAAGTGATGGACGGATGAGTTCATCATTTTATCTCTTTTTAATATATGATTTCACTTGCAGATTTAGTTTAGCAATCACATCCAATTGAGAATTCGCAACCACAGCTCTGAATGTTTTCATTGAAGTTGAATTATGATGAATGCATTCATTGTGTGCCATGCACTTATTATTATTACTGCTGTACCTTTTGTTCGGAGGAAATTATCGCATTGCGTAATATCCATTGTAGTGTTTGTGGGCGCTGATTATAACTGTTTCCGATTCTTCGTACTTATTTGGAGGCGAAATTTGATTGCGCTGTGATCGTAATGATGCCGCTTTTGAAAATTGCGATATTCTTTGTGGATAAATTATTATTGTAGCTGCTTGATTGAGCCGATCCTTTTATTTTATTTTTGGGTCGGTATTATATTTTGTGCCTGTTATTTTCCCCTCTCTCAGTGGAAACATTATACTCTGACTATACTTATGAATTTTATAATATAAATAGCTTTTAAAATGTTTGTCTACCATACGTTACGTTACGTATACCAGTTTATTTGGAGCCGGCTTAGTTTGCTTTAGTCTTCCATAATTCTCTATTCTTCGTCATCTAAGTAGTCATCCCGTTTCTACTTTCTAGGCATATCATCTCTTACACAGTCCATTCAACGTATCTTTGATCATATACATATTTTTCTTATCAACACTGTCATATCAACACTACTATCATTCTCATAATTTTCTGTATTTATAACTTATTTTTATAATTTAAAAGATTCATTTGATTTCAACTCCATGCAGTATGTGTACTTAACATATTTACCATCACTCATAAACGTAAACCCAAATACAAATAAAGCTTTCAGTGTCAGTCATACTGATAAGCATGGAATCAGGTGAGAGCCTAAACTGACGTCTCACACATTAGTCACAGGCCTACATAAATCAACATCTAAAGACATTTTCATGTATCTGTCATTTGTTTGAACATTTTGTTATAGCGTCGTTTATATAGTAAGTAACATGTTAAGGCGGGTCCACACACCTGCGCACGTACACGAACAGTGCGGTTCGCCCGTAACTTGGAACATAGAACACACAGCGTAGTTATGGTAATCATGCCAAGCAAATTTTTGGAAGTTTCTAATCGGTAATAGTAATGAAATATAGTTTATCTCCTCGAGATAAGGTCGTCACTGGGTAAAATACATACCAATACCTACAATAGCTCTTACCGGTTCTCTAATCGGTATTATTGGTGCACCTAATTGGTATACGTGGCACTCAACATTGACGATAACACCGAACTTACAAACACAGTAAAAAAACAGGTAAGTACGTAGTAACACCGAACTTACAAACACAGTAAAAACCAGGTAAGTACCTACCTACTACGCAAATACAAATATTATATATACCTTACGGGTAAAATATTTTTAATTAAACGCGATAAGCTATTATTAGGTACTTTTTCCTGAATGCGCATGATGAATTTAAAAATCAAGAAATAAAAAATTGTTATAAAATTTTTGTTTGCATATCCACGGTTTTTTTTTTTTAAATTACTTGTAATAAAGCTTGTTCATCAGTGACGTTATATTGCTGACCAATTGTAACAAGTAACGGTAAGGCTGTTACACCAACTTAAAAGTTATATATAGGGTTCAGTTATTCAGTATTCATAAAAGTAGCTATGCTTTAAAATGGCGAATATCGTATCATCCCTCTAAACCAGGGATCCCCAAACTATTTTGGACAAGTGACCCCTTTTCCAAAATGAACTGTTACCTCAGACCCCCATGGCCAAATTACCTACTTTTAAGATCAACCCCCTTATTCATAATGGTCCGCTAACTTAAAACAGCTGCTACAGTGTGTTATTTTTCATTCTGACTTAGGTCAATAGAAGAAGACAGAGTGAGAATTAGCAATGCTTTAAGTTAGCAGACTATTATGAATAAGGGGGCCTATCTTTAGTTTTTTCCTATTGACACAAAATACCTAGGTACTAAGGTACCAATTGGAAAACTTTGCACTTGGTTAAGTGAGTAAAATTGACTTCATTTTCGTATCAAAATTTAACAAAATAAAAAGACATACAATTCAGTAAATATCAAGTTTAATTTATAACGATTATTACAAATTAGGTACTTAAAGAATTTTAAGTAGGTAGGAAATTATATTTAAAAAAGTATTAATTCGCAAAGAGAAAATAAAACATTCAGTGTGATGGATGAACCTGGTGACTATCTACCAATCTAGCTACATCCGGTTCAATATTGGTGAGTTGCAGCCTTAAATCTCCACGTTCGTTGATTTTCAAACGGTTTCTTTGTTTCGTCAAAATGTTTGTTACCACACTGAAGCTTTTTTCAACTAGGTATGATGATGGAAAAGCGATAAGGTATTTTTCAGCAATGTTCCACAATGTAGGATACTGTGTTTCAATGTTGCGTTGCAACCAGAACTTCTGATAGCCTTGGTAGAACTTCTGCTTAAGCTCTTCGTCTGTGCTGATGGTAATCAACTCTTCTTGCATTATCACATTGGCTTCTTCTATGGCTGTGGTATTGTACGGATTTATTATCCATTGAGGAATTTGTAAATTTAAAAGATCCTCAAACCTCTCCGTAAAATCCTTGTGTAATGCGTCCAAGTGAGTGACATATAATAAAATGTCATCATCTTGAAGCGTTTCTGGTAATTTTGACAAATGCAGAAACTGCGAATATTCTTTTCTGCCTAAATTTTGTTTATAAAGGATTAGTTTACCCACGAAGGCCGATATTATTGATTTTGTTTTAATCAAGTTAAGATCGTCACCCTGCAGCTGCAAATTAACTTTGTTGAACATTCCAAAGATATCAGTCAAGTAATAAATATCTGTTTTACAATTGTTCAGATTTTCTTTCAAATTCGGATCTTTTTCTTGTAAAAACTCCAACACAGATTCAAAAACGGCTGAAAATCTTTCTAAGCAAGAGCCTCTTGATAGCCAGCGAACTTCAGTGTGAAGAAGTAATCGAGTAAAGACTTCGTCGTTTTCCTCACATAGCTGAGCAAATAACCGAGAGTTCAAAGAATTGCTTCGAATCTTGTTGATAGCATTTATTACATATTGTAAAGACTTATGCAATCTAGGACTCAGCTTTTTTGCTACTAAATGCTGCCTGTGAATCACGCAGTGAATGACCAGTACATCAGGCAGTTGTCGCTTTAAGTGAGCTATAAAACCACGATGACGACCAACCATAGACGGTGCACCATCAGTCGCAACAGAAACAATGTTCTTCCATGGAATAGCTTTGTCAGTAAAAAAATGTTCCACGGCCTGAAAAATTGATTCTCCTCTGGTATCAGTCTCTAAATATTTAGCAAAAAGCAGTTCTTGGCACATATTTTCATCTTTGATATATCGAACATATCCTAACAACAGAGCTTCATTGCCGGGTAATGCAGACTCGTCCAACTGGAGAGAGAATCTGTTGGTCTGTAAGAACTTGCATAAAATGTTTTCCACATCGCGTCCCATCTCGTCTATGCGTCTCTGAACGGTGTTATTGCTCAAAGGTATTCTCTTTAAAATATCATGTGCGGGTTTGTGCAATACATTGTTAAAGACCTCCGCAATGGCTGGTAAGATAAGCTGCTCTCCAATTGTGTGGGGTTTCCCCGACTTCGCTATTAGTAAAGATATATTATAGGACGCTCGTAAACCATCATCGTCTTTAATAGATGATGACGCAAACATCGATCTTATGGATGGCCTTTTGTCTAGTTTTTCTTTAAGTGCTTGAAAAAATGTCAAGGGCTTACTTTTTTTGTCAGCATGTACTCTCGATAAGTGGTCATCCATTTTTGAAGGCTTCATGGCATCGTTACTGAATACTTTTTCACATATGAGACACATCGGCAAGTGTTGATTTGATGGAGATGCAATAAATCCGAACTTCAAGTAGTCCAAACTGTATTGTCTGCATTTTTTTTTCGTGTCCGCCATCATAAAACTCTCAGTAATCCTGCAAATAAAAAAATAAGAAACTAAGTACCTAAATTAAAAACAATACCTAATAAACTGTTAAATTTACTGGTAAATTTTTACAATTGAAACAACTGAGGCAACTGCAAACTGTTGCAAACAATCTACAGATAGCTCAACTGATCACTATCACACAGTGTGCAGTGGGGCAATGCTGATGCGCTGTGCCGGATAAAAACTGTTTGGTACTTACCCTGTTAATTTTTCATAAACTGCAGATATTGTGTGGTTACGCTATTAACTCGCGTAGGGAGCTCAGCATTTTGTAAATTCTTTTTCAGTCACTTTACTTCACTTAATTTAGCTATGTAATAACTTTGTAATCTCTTGAAATAAATGAGTACTTATATGAGTTATTATCGTTCAAGCTCCAACGAATTTCAAAACGCAAATGAACTTTCAACCTAAGTGCAACCTCGTTAAATAGTAAAATATCAGGAACATGTTTGGACTTGCAACTTGATCATGAATTCGTTCGTGTTAAATCGCGCAAGCGTCAAATAGAGAGCAAGTCAAAACGCGCCTGAAAGACGTACGCTCGAACTCATTATCTTGCACAAACTTGTCCACACTGACTTGCCGAGTTTTTCATCTTGTACGAACTTGAGGCTTTATATTACTACAACAATGCTATTTCCTACATAAATATTAATTATTCTTAGTACACGTAACACAACATAAACAATACAGTACCTACCTACCTATCTTGAAAGTTTTAAATAAGAACTTGTGTTAATTTAATAGGGGTCGATTTTTAGACCTCGTCGACCCCCATAATCAGTTTTCGTTTATGTCGACCCCTAGGAAACCGATATCGACCCCAAGGGGTCGATATCGACCACTTTGGGAATCCCTGCTCTAAACTATAAGTATTGCAAAAACCTACCAAATTTTTAATAAAGATTAGACAAATGAATCTTAAAACCAACTTTTTCATTTTATAAATCATTTATTACAAACTGTATAAAAGTAATAGGTACACCTTGTATATGAAAACAGGTTCATGCTCTCATAATTTTCGGGTTTATAAGGCGCATTAATTTCTTGGGCCGTATAAAACACTTGGACCTACCTATTTAATGTTTTACGTGACTAAATGTGAAACTACAATAAGGTATTTCACGCGGAGTAATGGAGAAACTTGACTAAGTAATGTTTTAAGAGGAGCTAATAACGATTGTACGAACTCGGGCTAAAGAAAATGATGGGTTCTCGTGAATCTATTTTTAGAATCGTCGAGTTGATGAGTGAACAGTTGGTTGAGTGACAATGATTTACTAAACGGTCTGATGATTAAAAGGATTCCTGCAATTGGATTGTGTTCTTAATTTGATTTAAGTTTCTTGGATACGTTATTATGATAACGATTTAGTAGTTATAAGTAGAAGTATGTTGATATTTCTATAAGTACTTCTATATTTAAGGTTTTTATTTAGAAGTAAGATCCGCACTTCATCTCAATTGTGAATGACACTTTTGTATCATAATTCAAAGGATTTTGAAACTTGCAATATTCGGTCGCACCGTGTTTGAAATATTCGCACGCACAAACCGTCTAAAATGTTCCGAATGTTTCTTTCGTTCTTGGACACAAAATGATTAACATTAGAAGGATGTGTTTCACAACTATCCCGCTGGATAAGCCAGCCAATACCAAAACCTCGGAGTTTTCTACTGTGTGCTTTGCAACACTGAATCAATTTATCAGTAGTAGTAAAATTCGTTAAACTTGATACTTACCTAATTACTAAAGTGATCAATGAATATTTATTTGCGTAGAGTTACTTGCACAATATGCATCGCCCGAGGACAAAGAATAATGTTTTCATGCAAATGCATGCCTAATTTAATAATTTGAACATATTTTATGTTAATCTCGCTAAAAACCGATTTAATTATCTTTCTAGTCACTGAATTATTATTCTAGGCAATTTCATTAGCATGTTATTAAGGTATAAAGTGTCTCATAAAGGCTAAGTTTTTTTTTGTACCCGAACTTTTAATAAATTGACAGAAAATTGTTTGAACTTTTTAGTTTTTACGAAACGTGTGCTCACACATAACGTAAATTGAGTTCTGTTTATTTATTTATACTATAGACTTTAATGTTCTTTTTCTCTTTCATATGGGAATGTAATTCTTTATGTCAAGATCCCCATAGCTGCTTTAATATGTATGAAATTGCTCCCACATTGGGCTTTCAGAGTTTTCTACTTCTTTCATTTCCTTACTTATTTCTCCGACGATGTCATAAAAATCTTCATACAGACAGAAAAACATGGGACAAATAAATTAATAAGGCTTTTCTTTTAGCTGGCTCGCACTCAGGCCAAATTAACCCCTGTTGGTTAAGACAATTGTGCCTGAAATAGCTCAGGGCCTCCGGGTCGGACTAAATTATTTTGTTCCTGTAATTCAGCTATGCAGTATTATCTTTCCAAGGAAGAGTAATGAGCTGGACTTTATAAATTGTAGGAAATGAGGTGTTTATTTTCATGTTGAAGGTGTGTTTTTATTCTTGTGTTGTTATTAACTTTATTAAGTAAGTACATCGTTTTGTTTAATCTAGGTGCTCTTTTGTTTGAGAGATTCCTTCTATTCGGTCGGACAGTTTCAAATTGTTGCCGTCTGATATTTTGCGTGGAATGTCTTAAATATTCCTATAGTGAGAGTAGCTTTCAAAGAGTTATGAGGATTCCCCGACCACGTATCGGCCATACTTAACGTGTGACGTCCCCAGTTAGGTTGATGGACTTTATAAGGTGCGTGGGCCAAATTATGCGGCAGACAGGGTGTTGTGGCACGGTTCGAGCGAGGCCTATGTCCAGCAGTGGACTGCAACCTGTCTGAATTGATAAGAATGTTTAATGTTATACCTAAATATTTTTCTATTATTTCTTCAGTTAAGTAACTTTTACTTCGATTTTTTCTTACATCCATCTTATTCGAGTATAGTAATGACATAATAATGTATAGAAAGTTCCCAAAGTGACCGAGTACACATAAATCTCGTTCTAATCGAATGGACCTTTCCCCGCCCGTTCGGAAAGTGAATCCCCCCATATCAGTTGCTATCTGTTAACCTTCGGCTCTTTTCGTGTCCGTTCGTTTAGTTGTCGTGAGATCATCTGCGCTGATTTACTCGTGCTGTCTCTGTCTGTGTATTTCTCTGAAGGTACAGGTGGCAACAACAATATTTAACTATTACTATTTTCTTAGATAGGGCCTTATCTAGTCAACATAGTAAAATTATTTCAAAATTTAGAGGGTCCTTGAGGAATATTTGACAGCCCAAAGTAAAATTATTTAATTAGTCTAATCCGAATGGCTTTTATGCGTTATTAAAACAAGTAATAAATGTTAATAATGTCGGGAAAGTTTTAGCTTTCGCTAGTTTATTACCTTCGCTCCCTGCAGAGGATTCAAGTTTCCATGACACAGATATTACTTAGAGGTACAGCTTTACAGAATACAAAATAACCCATTATTTAGGGAAAAAAACAGGTAATATCTAACTAAAAAGAGGTTCTAACTATTTGAATATATGTAAAGGTCAAAGAGTGAAGGCCTTTTTCGGGAGTCTGGCATTTTTTAGGTCACGGTTAATAAAAGATAAAAGTTCGTCGTTATTCTGTGGTAATTTTAAGCCTACCGCTTTTTGGCTTCCTCGGCTGCCTTCTTTAGGTCATGGGTCTGCTCTTTATTATTCTGATCCCTTATATTTTAATATGGTGGGTAGTAAAACAATATAGAGCAGATCTAGCTTGATAATTACAATTTAAGGAAGAGTAGCGACCCGCTCCGGCTTCGCAGAGGTCCAAAATCTTATTTATATTTCTTTAGAAAATTAGAAGTGGGGTTAGCAAAACAAACAAAATTTTCTTTCACACTTAAGGTACGTTTGAAAGAAAATTTGTCCTGACTATTAATTATGAATACAACAAATAATATATTTAAATCAGTCAAGCCATTATCGAGTTTTTGCGGGACTAACGCACGTAGCAACAGATTTTTATATTGAATGTAAAATACATTTATATGTACCTATAACGCGATTCGATAAAAATATTTCGGGTAAATACGTCACTCTATAGTTTCCACAAGATCCAGAATATCATTTAACACTTTCGTCATCGCGCGTACTTTCCATGACATTAAGCCGGGGACACAATCACGCGGCGGACCGCCTAGCGAAAGCATCGTACACTTTCACCGCTACCTGCGACCTTTGACAGCTAAAGGGGTTCGTCTGGTGCCGACGATCGATCGGCCTCGGAGGCCAACGTGTGAACTGTGTGAGCTATGCATTAGCACGTTAATCGAAGAAATTGTCATTTCATAAAGTGGTGGACAGACTTTATACGCGTAAGCGAAAGTCTTTCAAGAGGCGGGTTCTGTAGATAGTGTAAGACGTGAGGTCATAGGTTAGATATTATTAACAGATATCTTGGTGATGCTAGAAGAAAGTGAAATAACTGTTGAGAAGACCAAGTTTATTTATAGCGTTGGAAGATTATGGAGGTCGTCACGGTAGATAAATTTTCTTTATAAGATGGAAACGCATGTCTTGCTTTAATTAAACGCATATACACACACACACACACAAACAAAAAAAAAACCACACACATACAGTAAAAAGCAGGTAAAAAAGTGACTTTGTAGACATGGAATCAATAACATTGTATTGGAATTATCTTATGAAACAGTTAAATTCAATTAAACAGTTATCATAAAAACACGGTCTAAAATTACGCCATCGTACTAACAGCTGTTAACGGGTTATATGTATCTTCACTAAAAGATTACCAACTTGAAAATGTAAGCCCTGTAGTCAGTATGTGACCCAGTTCATAACGATTTTGGTTTGCTTTTAAATATAGGTCATCGAAATGAAAATATTCAATTGGCATTAATTTTTATTTTAAACTAAAATACTATAATACCATAATACCATAATACCAGAAATCTGAAAATTGGGAATTTATTCATATTGCTCCTTCGTGAAGTATACAATACCTACAATAAAGTAACAATGCCGAAGGTCATATTCGATTGTAGACACGTAAAAGTAAAAAGAAAACAATCAACATTCTTTTATGAATCAGCAATTAATAATACCTGACTTAGGTTTTATTGACCCGATCGGGTATTGTTGACCTGATTCTACACCCCACAACTCGTGCAAGAACTAGGCCCTATTTCATAAAAAAGTTTTTATTCAAAATCGATTTCGGATTAAACTTTTTTATCTGTTGACCTAATCTTGATTGTGTCAGTGGGGCCATGAAATTGAAATGACACGTTATGTCACAACATATTTGTTTATAAGAACTTATCGAATGTCAACACATCTTCTGTTAGTTCCACAAAAGCTTTTAAGAAATATTTTGAAACATTATTGATGGTACCTTGTACTATTTCACCTATCGTGATTTAGACAACAGTTAACTCGTGTTATGTAAAAGAATTCTGTAGTTGCGTGTTAGCTTCAAAGATTGAAGTCACTTTTGTTGAAATAAAACTATTATTTACACGCATCAATTTGTTATGGAAGAATTTTAAATACTTTGTTTTTATGAATGAAGAAACTTGTTTTAATAAGCTTGAAGAAAGTCTCAGTATTTATTTCTGGGAAATCAAGCTCTGAAATAAAGTGATACAATCGCAAAATTAAAATTATGAATAACATGGGACATAGAAAATATGACAATGCTCATATAAATGGAAATAAACATACACACTACTAATATTTTAGTGACGTCCATGAATAATTTCAACACTACGAAAGTGTATCGTGCGTGATCTAAACCCTTTATAGATTTAATCGTTAGCCGCCGGAAACGAATATTGCTAGTACAACAGCACTGACTGTAGGTTTCAATTTATTTACCGTGTATTTCAAAGAATGTCGTGCAAGAAATTGTTTTTGCGAGAATAGCAACACCTTGTGTTCATTAATTTTCAATTCGGTGTTGGCATAAAACAGTAACTTCAACGCCACTTTAATTGGTGCCATTATTTTTCGAATTAACACGGTTGTGTGTTTTGAGGTGGCGTGTCGTAACGTCTGCATGAAAATCAATTATCACAGCAAAGTTACTGATCAGGGTAAACATAATCTTACAAATAAACTCATGACTAATAACTAGCTTAAGAGAAAGAACGAACGAACAAGAAAGACTCAAATAAAACTGCAATGGCAATATTCATGGTAGTCATAGTCGAATAATAGTATAAATGGCTAGGATTGAGTTTCAAGATGTAATCTTAGCTGTAATGTTCCAGTCTTGCACAAGGGCCTTCCTTTGTACCAGGGTTCCCGGTTCAGCGCTTCTTACGGTCATTCTTTAGGTGTCAAGTTTTAGTACAATAACTAGTTGTGTCTTTATTGCAGCCTTGTAACTAGAACGCTGTTGCAGGGACAAGTGGATCGAACAGTTTGTAATTTAAACTCTTTGAAACTGCTTTCTTGAGTGATTATTGGAGGAACATTATCTTTATGCTTATTTGGCGCCTATTTGATCGTTGAAATTGTGTGTAGTGTTTAAAAAACACTAAACTCAAAATCATTGCTACCACTTTTTTATTTTTGACTAACAATTCTTTTTTATCTTTCTTGACATTGAAGACATTTTAATCAAACCTACCTACATTTTTATTGTTTCGTGTACCTACTTCTAAATCTTCAAAATGTTAACCCAAATATTCTGGTATACCTTTTCGTTCTCCTCCATCAGCACGTGTATTCACGATGTGTCTTTGTTTCAGGTGAGCACTCGCGTAATTACGCACACGACGCACGCGTTACGCGTCCGTCGAGACGTCTCTCGCAGGTAACGTGACACTTTCACTTGGAACTTCCTCTAACTTTATTATACTGGCTAAAAGGAAGGGTTACGCTTTTGAGACCTTGTCTCTCTACGTGGGTAGATGTGATTACTGAAATGATTTTGTTAATTGAAGTGCACATTGAGCTTTGTGAAGAGTCGTCTGACAGAAGAGGCCTATCATTCCCTGTTTCCCAAACATTAAATTCTGGATCTCTTCAACGTTAGGAAAGTAGTTATAAAGTGTGAAAAATATATAATTATGTATAAAGGGTGTAACAAGACCTTTAACGAAGCCGAAAGGCACTTGTTTTTCTCGTCATTGCGATCATTTTTTTGTTCTAGACCACACCTACGAACCGTCTAGTTACGGAGATAATGGGGGTCAAAGTTCCAATATTTCCACATGTTTTTTTTTTTTTTAATACATGTTTTTAATGTAAGATTTTTACTTTTACTTTAAACACATCTACGACCCCCATACTAATCAATCCATCCATCAGCACAATGCTTTGAGTGTGTTACTTTGGGTCCTACCGTAAAACGTGATTTTTCACCCCAAAAAAAAGTCGTTTCCCAGCAATATTTTTTGCGTAAAATTACCTATTTTGATGTATATGATGCTTGGTTGACGGCTTCGTGAAGGGTCCTGTTACACCCTGTATGTATAGGGTGACTGGGAATTAGTGACCGATACTCAAACACCTGATTTTACTCATGATAACAAATATACACATTCACTATCACAATAACACAACAGCCGTGTGAAATTCGTGCGCCACGCGGGTGTTCTGCCTACCCACTGTTGCACGGTACGATAGTAATGAGACAGAATGGCGTTGTGCGGCTAACAGCTGATAGGTCACAAGCGTCGACGCGCGTGAATTCATACGGCTGTATGTGTTTTTAAGTATCGGTCACTAGTCACCTTTTATGAGAGGTATGAAATAAAAGTAACACTGTCATAATTTAAAGCTATGCTAATTTGCAAATCATTTGCTAATTTATGTGACAGTTAATTTATACCAAAGCTATTTAACAAACAGCTTTATCGCCAAAAAACATTCATGTAAATCATCAGATTTAATTGCTACCACGGCATTAAAATCACTGATACAACTGAACAAATAAGCTTTATTACAGTTTGGAAATTCGCACTAGCGTTTAATAATACCTTTAATTATTGCTCAAAAACACACAAATGATAACGTGACGTCACTATACTAGAAGATTTATTAGTAGCAATAAATTGAATGCGTCTGTTGTTCACTTGCCAAACAAATTAATAAATTAAAATCGAGTGTAAAGCCAAAAACGGTAAGCGTCATAAATTTTTCAAAAAGCTGTAGGCCCCAGAACACAACACGGGCTTCCTAAATGAAATATTGTTTCAATTTCGATGATATCTTACTAAAATTTTCCGCTTACAATAATTTTCTGTAGCGTAAGTAATTTTAAACGTGTTGAATTGAGTTCGGAGAAGATTCTGAAGAGGAGGCAATACTTTTGTTCGGAATATTTGTAAAGTGTCGGGTATCGTAGGCAACGGTCAGGATTGTTTACTTTGTAGAAATTGGTGAAGCGATGTAGAAACATATTATTGCGAGTTCTGATACAGATTTTTGATCAGAACCTACGTATTATTTGAAAAGATTGGGATACTCCGAGCTTAATTTCAATAGTTTTAATCGCACAACTTGATTTCTACGGCTGACGATATAGTTGTCCATGATTTCTATTATAATTTATAATCTCTATTTCCACATGACTGTCGCATTAATATTTTACGAGTTAATACATTCCTCATTATCGAATCATCCGCTGATTTGGCCACAACGTCACAACTATTAACGTGAAGATTACGTACGAAGTGGTCACATTAAACGTTATTGATAATTTCATATACGAGTACTGCAACCATGTACGTGATTGCGATATCAACATGTGCAAAATCAATTTATAATTTGTAATCAATGATGTATTAACACTCGTATCCTGTGCTCATACGAGCATTTTGTACATATATTTTTTATTTACTGGGTGGAATATTTTATGTTTGGGCGAATTTATTTTTCATTTCGTTATTATTAATGGTCGGGATCGTATTGCTGTCCACTATCAATAAATTATATCAGTTTTTGCTCTTAACATGGTTCAAGTGAAAGATGGTATTTCTGTTCAAAATCATAATATTTTATTTCACACGTTATATGATTCGGGTTGATCGTTTTCTATGGAGAAGTACCGACAAGAATCTCCATATTTTAATTTCTTATAGTAAATCAATTAAAATATGGAGATTCTGTCTTTTCTGCTTGGCAAAATATAGTTCATAGTCATGACCACTACTATCTACGTCATGCTCTCACTATTACGGTATGTACCACAACCAAGTAGCCAGTATGTACAAGTACAAGATTCATATGCTGGTGCATTTCACCTTCCACAGCTCATAAACCTCTATTTTAATTTTGTCGTGTTTAATCTGTTCTCTGCCATGCTACCTATAATTATCTAATCCAGCATCCAACGCTTAATTTGCTCCAGTATTAGTACGATTAAGTTCTGCTTGCTATGCCCGGGTCACACACGGGTTTAGTTGCCTGTCACCACGAACGCCGTTAATTAAATCCAATGGCATACGTTCGACTAATTGTGGACCGGCCATAGGCCTCCGGGCATAGCCGTGTCGATGTGTAAAGCCTGTTGTGGAAAACCGTGTGTAATATTCAGTATATATAGCTAAAAAAATGTATGACGTTATGCTCTGACGAAAATATTTTGCACAAATTCTGTAGTTTTTTTTTAAACCGAGCTGCGCGTTTGTAGCATAAAATAATATTAAGTTTTGTATTTTTGTATTTTATATGGGATATAATTTTATTCGGATAACATACAAAATAATATTAGCTATTGTCATATCACCCTTATTCCTGTTGCGGGGTAACTGAAGTAGATGTTAGCTATCATTACTAGACACTCCCGTACCCTTGATGGGTCTACGAGTACATTTCGCAGATAGTTAACGTTCAGTAGGAGGTGCGGCTACCTATAAGCGTTTTAAGGGGTTAGTGGCTTATAAGGCGTGTTTAGAAACTTCCACTTACCGCCACCAAAAAGTTGGAATTACCAACATTTATTTACCAAGTATTAAACTTACGTAGTAAAATAAAAGTTCCAACTTAATCCTAGACTCAAGTTTCTAATGAATCTTGAAAATTAATGACATAGTTCTCACCAACAACTAAGTAGGTAGTTTGAGCAAAACTTTCGGGGTAGTAATTTCACGCGTGTGAATTTCATATAACACGATCGTTTTTCCTTATGAGTTGCAAACTTATGATATCATCGCGAAGTTTACCAACTTGACGCGAAACGAAACTGCAGTAACGTTGTGTGGAATTTCATAATACTTTGGCGAGAAGATTTTACCAAAACTGTTTCAGGTTTGACCTGAATTTCTCAGACACTAAGCTCATTAACGGCTACTTTTGATGCAAGTAACGCTCTCAAATGAAGAGAAGAAAATATGCAACGAATTGTTTTGTGAAAAACATGGTTGTGTTTTGAATAATAACTAGCAATTATAATATCTTTCTTGGTGATTTGTGTTTACTCGAAAAATCAGAAAAAACCTAGCTCAAAACAAAATAAAACTATTGACACATCAAAGCTACTTAGAAAGCTGATAAATTATTTCGTTTTAACACACGTGACTCCCAAAAGAATAGGCTTGAAATTGACACGCCAAACAAGATAGGCCGATATTCAATAACGCACACCAAATCACTTAACCCTTTCTTATTGATGGAGAAAACTTCCACATTGCAGTTTCAGAAGCTCTCACAAAAGAAGACTGATTCTCTTAAGCAAGTAAGGCAGCTATAAAATGGAACGCTGAAAGATATACTTGTGGAAGAAATAGGCTTTATTACATATAAACTGCGACTCATCCTGTAACAAGATCTTGTCGTTTTTTATGATCTTTGAGACGGCAGAAGTCGTGAACGAAAGCTTTTTTATTAAAGATTAACATGACCTAAAAGAGCTATGTTTTATAGTTAGCTAATATTTTATTTTATAGATATGTAATAAAGTTTCTATGGAAATTCTTAACCTCCATAAAAAAGAGGCAAGTTATGCGGGTCGCTATTAGTATAATTTTGTTGGGTAAGGTCGTACCAAGACCTGGCTGATAGTTCATTCATATTTTTAGGCATATTTAGATGTAAGTTGGTTTACTCGTTGCTTCAGGGTGCATATTTTACCCCAAGTAGGCTTGAGTGTGGTGATTGTATATTTTAATTTGAATACAAAACGTTTTTAAAGTTCTTTTGCATAAATACAATTTTTTGTATGCAGACCAGGCGAAGAACTTTGTATAATATATCGAAAATAATGATATGCTCTGCGTTCCGATGTTTGGTTTGAAGCTGAAAAAAAAAGAAAATAGAATTTAGGTCTCATTTAGGGCCCAAGAACAACCCCTAGGTAAGTGTTACAGGATCAAAATTGCAATAACAAAATATAAATAAACAGCTCAATGTCCGAAGCCTACTCCACGATATTTGAGTTGTTGGAAAGGTCCAACAACTCAATAACGAGCAAAACTAATCACGTGCCAACACAAAATGCTAAGTCAGTAATGTAATCAGAGTATCTAATACATTAATATCTCATTCAAGTATCAAGATCGTGTGCGATGGTCACGGTAGCCGATTGAACAACACTTGAGACTTCCCTTGTTCGTTATAGCGCTTATTGTGTTCTTCTTGCTACCTTTAGAACTGCTGTTTAATGAGGGATCCCGCTGTGTGAGCGGATTCCTTGCAGTAAATAAAAAAAAAATAGCAAAAATCTTAATAGAAACTTTATAATAATATTCATTTAGAATCGTGAAATAATCGTTGTCGAGCGACAAATCCAACAAATCTTTGAAATTAGAATAAAATGTATGATCTTCAAAATATTTACGCTACGCTTATTTCATAAAAGATTATAAATTAGTAAAAGTAATAGGTAGCACACATAATTTTAACTTTGTGCTTACTGCCCGTGAAGCAATATCATAATAATATGCATAACATAATAATTTTTATGTTAATACGTTACTGTACCGTGAGTGAATATAAATTTGTGGCTCATTACAGCCTCCGTACGTTTTAATTTATATACCTTTACGAATACCTATCTTTAACTGGTTGCTGTCATGTAAACAAGAAAGGTCATACTCATTTTTGTTTACATTCTTGGACATTTAACCTCTTTACATTGATTTACCTCCTTGTTCCTCTTTGTATACTTACTTATTATAATTATGTTTTACTAGCTTTTCTATACAACTTCGTCCGTGCTTAAGAAACGTACCCTATGGCACTCGGTAGAAATAAACAATTTTTAAAATCGGATGACTAGTTTCCTCCTTGTACCTCGCATATCAAAACTTACAATGTTTACCTCTTTATGAACACATTATAATTAATGTAGACGTAGCAAAACGTCACAATCCATCATTTATTTTTCAATTACAGAATAGTCTCTAATCAAATCGACCATATTTTTTATAGAAAAGTAAATTAAAATACAATTTGCTCCTATCATCGATTTCAATGTTAGCAACTTAATACATAGTTGATACGGTTTACTGTTCTAAATATAGCCACAGATCGTTTAGTGAGACTGAACCTTAACGAACTTGGTGACGACGGTGGCTCCACAATGTTATCACCTGTCATCTTCGATTAATGACACTTGCGTGTAAGTTGATGATTTTTGGTTTTATTTTTTACCATTAGGATATGGATTTGTTAAAAGTTTGATTGATTGGACGCGTATTAAAGTAATTTATACGTAAAGGCCAGTCGTATTGAAATAGAAGTTGTTTTTAACTTTACGGTGGTGTATTAGTTTGTTAATGGTTTCAAAATTGTTTATTGATTTTTATGTATTATTTGAAGATAAGAAAGATTCAAGGTTGAAAAAGACCTGAAAGGCTCAATTCGACAGTGACAAAGAACAAAATCGTGGCCAGTGGAAGAGCGAACAATGAAGGCCGACCCAAAGCAAATATCACAGATAGTGTAAGAGAAAGAAGAAGAAATCGAGGTGAAAATAAAAGTTCTAACACAAAATCATGATAGAGATAAAATCAAATCAAATCTTAAAGCGCTGGCCAAAACGATTCCAGATTCAGAACTTACTAACGATGAGTTTGATAGCCACAGGTTGATAAAGAATAATTTATCGAACGAACAAAGATAAGCTTCAATTCTAAATTCAGACTCAGATAATACTAATAATTCTAATGGAGGAGATAAGATTACGTCAAATCTTAAGCAATACCTAGAAACATTCAAGTTCCAGTGGCTATTATAAACGATGAGTTACCTTACCACAGGTTTTTAACTAAGAATAGTTTATTAAACGATTTCCAAGTAAGATAATTATGTAAGCTTCTTCCTTGGTCATTTATGGATTTTACTGCATCACCCATTATTTTTTTGGTGATGCTGAATTTGCAATTAACTTGTATTGAAATACTTTTATTTTTTATTTTTCTTGGGTTATTATTAAGATATTCTAGCTCTTAGTTTTGATACTTACTTTAATCATTGCCCGTCACATAATCCATTCATTTTTGGATATGGATGGACTGTGTGTGATATTACTGATATTATATGAGAGAAAAAGTAGTAAATGATTCCGTACGGTTACTAGGGAGAGATAATGTGATGCACCGACCCCTAGTAACATAGAAAAAGGGCAGATAAATTATTATGTGCATCTGTCACAATATGAAATGTTTCCAAGTGCCTGCCTCTCAGACATTAGAAATTATTTCATCTAAATCTCCAACGAACAACAGTATTCTTAAAAATACGTTTAAAAATGTGCAGACGAACTAAACCTCCCACGCACAACGCACAGTACCTACTTAAGTAATTTTATTAAGAGGCCGGCGACCGATGCGTTTTTCATACAAACGTAATACCAAAATAACTTGTAAATCAAAAACATTCTTAAGGTACTGTCTCTTTATTCCGATCGAAATACAAAATATCTAGGTTCCCAATGAAATATTTTGAATGGACACTGATTTAAACAAGAGTTATGAGAAAAATAAGTTTTCTATAGAAATTTTAAATTCCTCATATCTCGTCTTTATATCATTGTCCTTTCAAAATATTTCATTGGGAACCTAGATATTTTGTATTCCAATCGGAATAAATAGACAGTACCTTAAGAATGTTTTAGATTTACAAGTTATTTTGGTATTACGTTTGTATGAAAAACGCATCGGTCGCCGGCCTCTTAAGGACACCTTACAACAATCCATTTGGCTGCGCTTGAGTCACTTTAACGTCATCACACAGAGCTTTGCAAAAATCAAATGCCAGTAGCTACAAGTCACGCACTATGATCAGACTGATTGATCTGCAAGGCCGTGATGTGTTGTTTTCAATGCCTTCTGCTGGCCAATCACTTTCACTTGGAGTCACGATTTGATCAATGTTTTTTAGATTTGGCTGTTTCAGATATATTGGTCATTGTGAAATATGTGTATATGTAAACGGTTCTTAGGTTACTGTCGTTATACAGGGTGTAACAGGACCCTTCACAACGCCGTCAACCAAGCATTCTGTACATCAAATGTAACTTTACGCAAAAATTATTGCTGGGAAACGACTTTTTTTTTGGGGTGAAAAATCACGTTTTACGTTAATACTCCATGTAACGCACTCAAAACATTGTGCTGACGGATGGATTGAATAGTACGGGGGTCGTGGAGGTATATAAAGTAAAAATCTTACATTAAAAACATGTATTTAAAAAAAAACTTGAGAAAAAGTCGGAACTTTGACCCCCAATATCTCCGTAACTGGAAGGTTCCCTGGTATGGTCTAGAACAAAAAAATGATCCCAATGATGGGGAGAACAAGTGCTTTTCGGCTTCGTTAAGGGTCTTGTTATACCCTTTATACTGAATCACTTATCTTTCCTATTAAGACTATGCAATCTATACTTCTTCACATACTAAATAAAACAAAGTCGCTTCCGTTGTCTGTGCGCTTAGACTTTTTAAACTACGCAACGGAATTGAATGCAGTTTTCAAAACAAAATAGAGTGATTTAAGAGGATGGTTTATATGTAAATGTAAACCACTACATTGCACCCGTGCGAAGCCAAGGCGGGTTTCTAGTACATTATAAAGCGGTCCGATTCAAAAAATTGTTTGATTAATGTTAAAGCTACATAATCCCGAGTGTCATAAGCTATATTTAAATCGTTCCTGTGAGATAATTTTCGACCGTAATGAGAGCAAAGCCCTGTGTCTTTCTCTTGTTGCTGCAAGAACAGATAGTGTTTTTAATAAACATATTAAAGGAAACAGTATTATAAACGAGGAATTCAATTATTAGGCCAAGGAATGGCATTGCAATAACTTATTTATTGCTACTTATGTTCTGTAAGATGCAATTAACAAAGCAGGCGTAAATGTGAGTGATGCTAATAAATGATCCGGCTATACAAATGAATCGTATTGCTTCATTTTGTATTTGATCAACAAGATTCATCATAGGGAAAATGACGGAAGTAAATTAGTCAAATTAAATTTTATTAGAATTCTCCGCGGAAAATACTTTTAGGATTCCGAAATGCCGTTCGGTTTTACGAAATTGTTGGCAGGTTGTAAAATTGCGTTCAGAAAATAGAAACAACCGAATTTGATATTGTTTCTTCTTGTTCGCTCATATTAATTTCGCCTCAAATTGCTTCGCCCAGTGGGAGGAATTGGGAATCTAATTAACTTTCAATCTGAGGCATTAAACTCGAGTTTGTTTTGAAGTGCCGTTTGTCTCTGTGTGTGTTACTGTGTATTTTAATTGGGAACATTTTGTGCCTCGATTTCGACTGGGGTTTGAATGCGATGGAGTAGATAATTAGAAAACAACAATACAAGGGGAAAGCGTAGCAGAAGATGATTTGTCGACGGGTTCCGACACGAATTTGTTTACACTGATTGGTTGATTTTGAAATTTTGCTTGAAGATCCATCATCTTCAAGCAAAATTTCGTAATTGAAGCATTATGGTTGTTTAATTTGGGTACTTTATTTTATAATGTATGAATTGATGATTCTTTGTTTTCATTCCATTTCATTTGATTGATCAATACAGTTAAAGCTAACATAAACCATTTTTAATCGTCCCTGCAAAATTAAAGCAATTTCAACGATACATAAAATTCACACACTCGCACTTGAAAACTTTGATCGTCATAAACAAAAGCTATAAACCCGTTCAAATTAGATTTGTAGCTACCAACGTAACAGTACCAACACATGCGTTGGTACATCGGTCGTATCGTATACACCTACACAATTCAATTAGCAAATGCTGTATAGTCAAAATAACCAATTCAGACCGTGGATGTCTCTGTTTGATTGAGCTAACACACGTATGTTTGCTATACTAGTTTAGAATTCGCTTTGTTTAGACAAACGGTGGATACTATAGATAGTGACTAACTAGGAAGCGAGAGTCGAGATCCGTGGCAAAGTTCGACCTCCAAGTTTCTGTGGAGACTGAGAAGAACTGGAAAGTTAAAAAGAATATCTCGCTTTCGGAATTTAGTTTGCCTACAATTAGACTTTACCAAATTGAAAAATGGTCGGTACTGATAATAATTTAATACAATATTTTATTAGTATATTCGATTATTATACTTTATTTCTCGTATAATATACGAATTATTAAAATTATAAAGAACATATTTGATTTGATAGCGCGGTAGGTAATCGCATTGTTTAGTTTTTGTGTACCAATTTAAATCTGAACAAATATTTTAAAATAATTCACAGCTTATTATTGTCTGTTACACGTAAACATAAAAATGCTTTCAGAACAAAAAATGCTGATTAAACGAAAGTGACTCACTTGGGTAAAAATACAATTCTAAAACTGAAACGACAATAAAAATAGTAAAACACAAAAACAAATAATCGATAAAATTTTATTTTAGATGCGTATTCTAGATTTACAAGCAGTGAAAGGATTTATGCAATGCTTGTGTAACAGCTACCAGGCGCATATGAACAGTGCAAAGATGAACGTTTACATACTTTTTGCACTTTGCGACGTAACTTTCTAAACAAACATCTTAGTGATGACTCGTTATAGCACAACTGGGTGTTTGAGAATGATGGATTAGTTACAAAGTTTGTTCCTATTTTTTGTTTGGGTTTTTGCTTTTGAAAGCACTTTCCTAGTGATAAATTATTGAATTTGCAACTGGTGGGCGTGTTCTTATCGTACGCTTGGTAACAGGGATTAATGACATCTATGCTGTTGAAGTTGAAAGTCTCATCATCACCATCAAACACCTTGTTTTTTCCCAACTACGGTGATGTTGTTTTTTTGTAACCGGGTGCAGCCTATCTGATATCCACAAGCTTTTAACTGGGTATGATACCTATTCAGAAGCGTTGAACCTGTGAAGTTGAAAGTCCATAAAATAATAAAGTTTGCTTAGTAAATAAATCACCAAATACAAAAATAGTAAAAAGCTATAGCCTTAATTGATTTCACATCCTCTTTTTAGTTTCAAACAAGTCTGTAAAGTTCTCGCTCGTTGCGCTAAACTTTGTTTTCCTTCCAATCTGCTCTATTTGTTACAGTTATCGTGTTGTTAGACATTTTAGCTTTTATTTTCTCACCCAGTTGGATTTCATACAGTGTACTTCGCAAGTTGCTTAGTCTCAGCAAAACTACAGGGAGTACAATTTTATAGAAGCGATCTTAAAGTTTCCCGGGTGGGTTTCTGTAGCCTTGGTACTGTTAGTGTTAGAAATATTTAATCTTAAAACAGGAATGAAAACTATTTCGGAATTTGATGTATGTGTTTCTCTTATTATAAAAGTTACTACGTTAAAATCTACTGTCTTATTAATTAGTTAAGTGTGTAGTAGTTATCACTATGCTAATAAATTCTGCTCACATCGATTCTATGTAGAAACAATAAAACAAAAAACAAGCGATCCAGATTTTTATCGCCATTTTAGTTGAGTCATTACGAAATGAGCGCTTGAATGACGTTTCTTGGGTGAATCCGAATCGTGGGTAAACTTATTAAGATAGAATCGAGTTCTCACGCTCTGCATATCGCGACATCCTGCTCAAGATAGCTAACTTCGTAAAAACGAGTAAAAAGTGAATGTGAATGTGAAGTGAAAAATTCCGAATATGTAAGCAATCTCTGTGCACATGAAATAATTTGATGCTTTCACCTGAATAAACATGTTTTAACTTTAATTATAATCGATCATTAAATACCGTTATTTTTTCCGTTATTAGAATATGTTCACCAGACACTCACGATTCACCAATTTTTATCGTCTCAAGTTTCATCTTCACAAAAATGTTATTTTGAGTCCAAAAAATATTTCACAACAAAATTGATCAGATCCGTCTATTTGCTTCGGAACCAGCCTCTTGTAAAAATAACTTTTCTTTTAATAGAATATCTCCGTGCATTGTGTTTTGGCACGTTCCAGTCACCATTCCGGGCATCTATGCGGCTTAGCAGACTGTTTACAGAAATAGGCCTGGCACAACTATGTTTATGTTGCCTTTGTTGTTCTTTGATTACTCCTTTATTAGATTAGATTAAAGCTTCAAATTCGCCATTTACATCTTTATAATTGTCTGGTTTTAGAACTGAACTGCTGGGTTGATGTTCTTTAAAATGTTGCGCATTAGTTTTCTCTGAACGTCTGGTATCATGTTAGTAAGATGCAGTGTAACGAGCAAGTGCGGTGTTACTAGACGATTTTCAACCAGCTACTTTTGCTGTTACACTTTTGAGCTACTTAGTAACACTAATTGCAGTGCTTAAGCGCTGTTTTAGCTGTGCATAGAAAATGTTTTACAACATAAAGTGTCCCGAATACTGCGTAACCTCCGTAAAGCAATACATACTTACAATTATTGCAATTTT
This sequence comes from Eugnorisma glareosa, assembly GCA_947578425.1. Lineage (NCBI taxonomy): Eukaryota > Metazoa > Arthropoda > Insecta > Lepidoptera > Noctuidae > Eugnorisma > Eugnorisma glareosa. The sequence continues at coordinate 6,888,789 of OX387973.1, forward strand.
AAAAGCCATATTGTCTATAATTTTTAAATCGGATCTTTAGCGCGTTCCTTTCTCAAGTCGTGGGTGTAGTGATGCCACATTCAAAGTTGTAATTAATCAATCACAGTCATCTCCACAGCCTAATATCAATCCGTCTCACGAATCTTTAAAATTCATAGACACTTGTATGACAAATGACTTTTTTTGCATCGCCAAAAGGTCATAACTTTCGGATGTCATCTTTAGTATTTTGCTTTGTGTGTTAAAGGTCAAGTTATTCCGAAAGCTGTGCAAAGCTTGATCTTTTCTTTTATGTCACGAATAAGTTGCAATACTGGTTATTATTTACAAAGTAATGTTTCTTTTTATGGAAACCTCTTTCCCGCTTATAGTGTAGTTTTCATTCATCATCATCATATAATATCCATCTGTTTCGTAGTTTGAAACAGACCTCTGAGATTCTGGTATGTCATGTTTACAGAGCGCCGTCTATCCTATGCATTTTGTATCGACATTATCTATTTTCGTATGTTGCCATGTGATGCTCCGTGTGGAATTTCCGATCGACTGGGTCTGATTGGCTTACATTGAAGACATGCCATATTGATATAAATAATACTATAGCTTTGCTGGATATGGAATGTCGCCTTAAAGCCTCCTGATTGTATCTTGGTGACCCGGATATGAAGGCGACGTCATCTGCCGTTTCATGAATCAAAGGAGACATATGCATTGAGATATTACGCTGTGTGAATATGCTGTAAGTTTACGCAAGAGTATTTTGTTGTTTGTGTATTTAGTTGTTAGGTACTAACAGAATTTGGCAGTACTGAAGAAACGACTACACTGAACGATTGCACTGTGTATTAGAAACGCAGCTTTGTTTTACATATTTTTTTCTCAAACAAGCTTGGATATTTGAGCATTATTTTGACAACCTTCTTCGAGATAAATCGAAATTACTGTACTGGCCAGATACATGTGACTAGCGGCCGGCAAAAGTTGTATGAAAATCCATGTCTGTCGTGTTTAGCGGCCAAATAAATTAAAAAGTAAACTCATATCTGTCGTGCTATTTAAAAATAAAACGATCTTTTACTCTGAAACATGGCAACCAAGGCGATAACTTATCAAAGATTTTATTTAAATTTCGAATTGGCTTGCAAATAGAAAGCGGTTTATTGAAAAAAAAAAAACAAATTAACTCTTCAACGTGAGAACAAATAGTGTTGTTTGTGTGTATCGTTGATTTTGAAAATTAATTGTATTTCCTCGCTTATTTGAGAAAAGTACTATACAAGCCTTAGCCACAACTAGGCATTGATGGACTTATGTATGTGGCTGAGGCGAATCTGACTTTGAAATGCTTATCTTTAAAAGTATTCATACGATTCCGGGCGACAATCACGAATTTGAAGCAAAAAATTAAGATACACGATAAGTGAGTTCATTAAGTTTAGCTTTACAACACTTCCGATGCAAAAAGTTCTTACATTATTTAATGCCCGAAACAATTTGTATTCCTTTAAATATTAGTGTTTGTCCGTAGCCTCGTCGCTTATTAGTTCAATGTCATACATTACTCATGTGATTTAGAAACTATATAGTTATTCTTCCATATCTGCACTGAGGAATCTGAATTATGTCACTACCAATTTGAACTTGACTAACAATTTACGGGATTTGTTCCGCTGCAGTATCGTGCACGTCTTGCTCGAAGTGCATGTAATGAAATATGACCGTCGCATCCGGCCCCAGTGCCTACACCACACGGCTTATAGGGATTATAGCTTTGCCTCGCATTACCTTCCCATGAAACTACTACTTCGCTAAACCAGTCTTCACATTGCAATGCCAACAAATCCATTTGAAGGAAAAATACTCAGCTTAATACTACTAGTTTATTTTTGCATAGGTCCTGCATATAATTTGCATCCAAGTTGTGGACTTGTTTTCGCTTGGTTTATTTTAAGAACAAAGTCGTTATTTTTCTGCTAACTACAGTTGTATTATGCTCACCATCTGTGCGGTAAGCCGGTTTTTGTTCAGATTGTAAAAGTATGTGAACTTTGCTAACTGGAATTTAATAAAAATAGATTTTAATTGGATAGTAAAAGTACTAATCTAAAAGTCAAATAAAACTGCAGGTCATGTTAAAATTATGAATCAGAATCGACCTGAATGGTTATTAAATTGACAGTGACCCACATCAACAGTGATGATCACAATTAAAATATTTAACAAAATCTGGGTCGTATTTAACAAGAATATGATACTAAATGATTATGTAAATGTCAAATATAAATCAAGGCTCTTAAAGACTCATCACGATGTTACCTAATTAGTTTTTAATGTGAGATCAGAAACTGCCAAGCCAAGGCAGTTTAGCGTGTCATTGTTAATGAAAGATCAATATCTAATTAAGCTTTTGAAGATGACACATCACGTAATTTGGATCACGATATTTTTTTAAATTGAATTAAAATGTTTAAAGGCTTTTAATGTAAAACGTATTGCTCGTATATCCGTGATGTTACTTGGCAAAGGGGACTGCGGTGGGGAATAGAAGGGAGGTGGAAGCGGGGAGGTATTAAAGGTCAGTTGCTTGCTTCATCGGTATGGCCCGATGCTACCCGATCATCGTGTACCATAAATGCGACGACCTCTATCGTATTATTAAATTGTTCTGCGTTGCGACAGGCCGTGTTAGTAGCCCCGATACCGGTAGTTGTGGCTATCGATGATCTTTTTTGTTCAGCTCTGTAATTTACTGCGTGTAAATAATGACTGGTTGAACTGGTATCGCTTTGTTGGGAAGGTTGGAAATATGAGACCATTTCAAGCTGAGGTTAAAAATAATAAAGAGGTTCTTTTTCATTCAGTCGAGTATTCTCGAGAGCTCTCATTAGTAAGCGGCCGACCAGTTCCTCCGTTTATGATGCCATCTAAACGCTCTTTGATAAACGGGATATTATTTGTTTATTCTAAAATAACCTCGCAAACTCATGGAGGACCACTTTGTTTGAAAAATTACATACATGTGCACGATTTTATCCGAGTATTATTTTGTCGCGCTCTCAATCGTGGCGTCTTTAATTACGAATGAGAGGTTAAAAACAAATTATGTTGGAATCACAAACGGTACACCTTTTAAAGAAGATTGCTAACAATGTATGAATAAGCAACCTTTGACCTGACTCGATCAACGTTGTGCCACTCCACTCTCCGTGAAGTACCGTAAGGTTCCCTATTTGGATTCCACGTTCCTGTACCTTCCATTGGAATTCCAATCATTTCGTAAAGAATTAAGGTGCATTTTTGATGAGCCAACGCTAATGACGAGTTATCACAAATTGTTTATAAACCGATTAAGTTTATTCCAATGTGCCTATAACTGTTCTCAAGCTAGTTGCTTATTGTATTAAATAAATTGCTTTCTCATGGCTCTTTCAAGGTTCAAGTAATTTCGATAAAATGATTTATTTAGTAGATGCAGCTTAATTTAAATGGTAGAACGAATTTCTGAGTTGCTGTTGAAGTGATGAACTTGAAATTCGAAAACAATCGTTTTTAATAACTATTCCCAGAGGGTTTATCCATATAATTTAACGGCTTTTTTTTCTGTATCCTCACGTTTGTGTTTGGTTTGAATAATTTTTAGGCTTTGAAAATAAAGGTCGAAAAATAACACGAAGTGAACGATGACGGACCGTGGATTTTCATAATCGTATTCATGTGTGTCTCGTTACGATGACATATCGTTCGTTGCCTACCTAAAGCGATACCATAATGAGACGAAAACATATTTATTTCAGTAAAAAATATTCTGTTTTTTTTTTTTGTTCAGTAACAATACGGAGGCTACCTCATTAATTATTAACAAACGAGCAAAGGAATGTAAGAACGAAAATTTTCATAATTATGCCTACAAGTTTTACATAATAAAGAAACGGGCTAAACGTGGGCGTTCATTTATTATGGGCATAATAACTTGCCCACCTTTTATAAGTCTCGGATGACCCACCTTATCTTGGGGGTTTTTGGACTTATCAAGAATGAATAGGCTTTGACGTATAAGCTTATATCCTTAGTCTTTGTTTGTGTGGGATGGACAATGGAGGCTCATTGGGTATTCTGATTGCACGCTCAACGTCTTGTTAATAGCCATGCTTAGTGTGTAAGCTGGGAGCCAATGGTGGCTTAGGAATTGGCTGGTTATGATGGACGTAAACGTTTCATATTGGTTTCTATGAATTCTGTGAAATTGTGAGATAGAGACTGATATTAAGTAGACAGTTTTGCGCAATGTATGATTTATTATTTTGTAAATGAAATTATCTCAAAATAACAATGATAACTTCATTAGATAGTAGGTATAAAACAAAGTCGCTTCCCGCTGTCTGTCCCTATGTATGCTTAGATCTTTAAAACTACGCAACGGATTTTGATGCGGTTTTTTTAATACATAGAGTGATTCAAGAGGAAGGATTATATGTATAGCATTGCACCCGTGCGAAGCCAGGGCGGGTCGCTAGTAATGTATAAAATGCTGTAGGATAAAGGCGTTTGGAATGTAGTAATATATTGATTATTGTAGGTAGGTAATGATAATATTCCATGAGTACTTCCAATATAATTCAAGCAATGAAATTTTATTGTCATTACGAAATCATGTTCTTATGAAACAAAATTTCCCAATTTCGTGAAGATGAGCACATAATGATGGATATAAAAATTAATATACAATCATTTTTACTTTCATTAAGTTTTGGTCATAGAGATTAATTAATATTATACCGGTTGTAACGCCACATTAATTTCTTGCAAGTGCACCTTTCACGGCGCCTTGACCATCAGGCTATGCAGAAACTGCGTTAAATCTGTCTATTATCTTAATGGAAAGAGAAATTGATGTAATCTGCATACGAGATGAGGAGACTGTTATTTAACTCAGTTAGGTATACAATGGATTGCTGCAAAACATTGTAAATTGCAAAGTCATGTGGAGATCGTTCTGTGTTAATGTTTTTTTGTCACGATTGCATCAGAATGGGAAGAAATAGGGTATAATTTTATCAATCTGTCCTTTCCACCACAAAAACTCTGCTCTGCTAGGTGTATGAGACAAAAAGTTTCACTTGCTATCACCGGATATCATAAAGAATGGGTATTGTATATCACTGAAAGATCCCAAGGCAGTGGAAGAATTGTTTTAAAGAATACTCATTTTTTTTTATTTATACAAAAAAATAAACAAATTATACTTCATTAAAGAGTCCATGGAAAATATAATGAATGAGTATTTTCTAATACTTTGGATTAAGCACCGTTCTACGGCATTAGACACGAAAAAAAGTAAAAGTTGTTTAGTTTGTTCCAAACGAGATGAAAAGCAAGTACTTACATAGAATATTTTTTTAATGGACGAGACAAGATTCAGTTTTATGAAGATGAAAATTAATTTAATATCCTTGTTATTACATAACCAGATCGATAAACTTTTAGGGCTTTTTAAAATCCGAGGTAAATGCAATAAAAAAACTTACGCTTGAATTTATCCGTGTTTTATAACGCTAACTACCATCTTTCGACACTCAATGTGTCTTATAAAGTAGGTACCAATAAAGATCTTTTTTGCTTGCGTATCACAAGATAATTTAGTAGAATTGCTCTTTTATGTCATTATCAAATCCGTGTTTCGGCTGATTCAGCTTCAGTCCCCTTCGACGGCGAAACAGCTTTTGTAATTTACTTCTTTTGAGTAAAGAGGATTTTCTTGAGGTATATTCAAATGTTTTGATGAGTTCGTGAACTCCTTGTATGCTGATTGTTAGCTGAATAAAGATATGACACATACATTGATGAGTTACCAAACATCGCCATAGTAAAGCTTTTATAATTAGTGAGTATTTTGACAAACGAATATGTCTGTTTCACGAAAGGTTTTCTTCTACTTTTATTATCGATAGTGCTTTTCATATGACTTAAGCCCACGAGGTAGGTACTACAAAAAGTGATATTAAAAACACTCAAAGCATTACTTGTGTAACCTGTGGACAAATGCACAAACATTTTATATATCTTTGAAAATGAAATTACAGTTAACTACAAAAGATTTGTAGAAGCAACTGCTTCAAAGCTTACATACCACAAACTTCAGAAGACATTCAAGACCTGAACTACGTATAAAATGGAAGTACGTAAAGAAAGTTTTTATCTCAAATTATATCAAAGGCCTTTTGAGTTGCAGCGCAGTTGTAGATTGCTAGAAAATCCTTTAGGTTGTAGCCCAGTTTGATTGTGTCTTGTGAAATAAAAGAAGATGGTAAAGTCGAGCAGTTTCAAAGTTCAAACGGGGAACGTTATGGAACTTTTCCGAAGTGCACCGACAGAATTCGAATTAATTTAATAAACGGGAACTGTTCACGTTTTAAGGAATCGGAAATCATTTTTAAATGACTTCGTCTTTGGGAATTTGGTGTGTAATTTCAGAATGGTGGAGATTTTAGTTTTAAACTTAAGAGCGAGAGTCTTCCTCGTCTTCCTATCAATGGTAACATTACATTGAATTGGCTTAATACTTTGCCACTTCCCCGGCAACGTTGGTGGCAGAATAGAGGTCGCTTTGAAGCTTTTGAGTCACAAAAGATAGAAAACAGAGGACTGTTCCATTTTTGTATCCTTTAACCGCTTTGTCGAGGAATAGTTTGTGAAAGTAAGTGTTATGCAAACTTAATTTGTTCAATTACATGGATTGTTTAATCACAGCCGGACCATTATTGAACGCAATGTATTCATAAAACCTTCAATTCAATATTTTCATTCGGAACCTATCGATCATTCGTACGACTTTTTATTTATAGACTCAACTGTTACTTCAAATAATTTTTCCAGTTATCGAATTTTTATTTTCGCAGCTCAAAGATAAGGGACTTGACTGATTCCGCATCTCTCGGGGATTTTCAATTTAGAATTGATCGTAGGAAGAATGAGGAAAAGAAGATTGATATTTGGGATTTTTCCCTAGCCCATTCGTATCGGAGGCCGCACAAGTGAGTGATCGCCCGACTTTGGCCCGAGCTAATGATACCCGGGGCTTATCGGCTCGGCTGTCTCGCGTCATTTTTACGGATTCAGCCGGATTTATGTAAATTTGTTTTGTCAGCGACCCACCTTGTTACAGCCGTTGCGAATCGCGCTGGTACCGACAATATTGATACTTTTTGTCAGCTTCCACCGTTTTTTTTACCATTTATTAAACACCTTTTTTCATAACCACATTCTTTCAATATACCCTTACAAAATTTATTCCGTACTAGCTGTTGCCGCGGCTTCGCTCGCGTTTTGTTCGGAAATTATCCCACGCGCACGTTGTAAATATAGCCTGTGGCACTCGGGGATAATGTAGCTTCCTATTAGCGAAAGAATTTTCAAAATATGTTAATAAATCCAGAGATTACTCCCTGCAACCTCACAAACTCACAAACTTTACCTCTATAATATATTAGTATAGATATATTTCGTAACCTCATAATCGACATAGTCAAACGCTTCTGCATACGTCCATAACATTTTACCATTAGACACTGGTTCAGCACGAAACCCTTATTAATATTCATCGGAGTGGCTGTGTCACTGGATTGAGTTGCCTCGTACTTGTCAATGTAATTAAGGCGTTTCACACACGACATACAATACGTAGGCAGGCTGCTCACGTTATAATTATGAAGATTTGACAATGAAGGCTCCTTATCAATGTACGTGCTTCTGATTGGATCGAACACTAGGCTTGTAGGAGAATTGGGTATTATTAGTCGCCTCGCAACGCTTGCGATCGTACCTGAAGTAGCTCTATTACACATAATTCCATATAAACTCACCATATTAGAAAAATGAAATGCGAAAGTTTGGATGGATGTTTGATACTAAACCACGCCAGAATAGCATAACGGATCTGGATAGAATTTGGCACAGAGATAGATTATAGTCTTCAATAACTCATAGGCTTTTTTTTCGTACACAGACGAGAGGAAACGATGGGTGGGTTGTGTGAGGAATAATATGAAAGAAAAAGGGAGTAAACGATAGCATGGTGGTTGATGGTTGACAGAGAAGAATGCAAGAAAAAACCGTGTTGTGCCAACCCCAAGTAACATGGGCCAAGGGTGGGAAGATAATGAAGATGATGATATACACATCAAAATTTCCACGCGGATGAAGTCGCGGGCAACAGCTAGTAATAAAATATTCGGTGTGGCGAGTTCTACGACCTTCTCGAATAGCGGTAGATTAGTAATTTGAACCTTTTATTATTTTAGTGTATTCAATAGTTTCATTATTTAATGTGTTTCGGGGAATGCATTGGAATTCGTTAATTGAAGTTTGTTTTAAATATTTTAAGTGCGTGCATGCGTAGTAATAACGAATATTTATCATTAACATTCTTCAATAGGTAATTTTTTATTACTTATACTGATATCATTCTGCAGCATTGGCCTTACAAGAATACCGGTAATCTTTAGTAAACCCTGGCTGGCTTTTACCTTGGCCATAGGCTAAGTGTTGCCATACAACGTGGCAACGTCCGCCAGTCTATTGGGCACATTACCGGCTGACAGTGTTGAGGAGTTTTTCGATGCCCTTTCATAGTTTGTTGTTAGTTTATTTATTTTATTTAATAGTTTTTAATGTATTCAATTAGTTAACCAAGAATTAAATCACACTTATATTGTATAGTCATATAGGTAGACGACCTGCAGCCTATTCACTCACCCATTTAACGTCACCACTCCATTCCATAACTCCAAACATTATCCTCAATCCATTTCCCCGAGGTACTAAGACATCAGATGAGGAGTAAAGCATTGATTCTACCGTGATTGATGTGTGCCAAGCTCAGACGGACTCTGTAATCTGATCCGATTGGGTGTGTGTTACCGAACTGTCGCAATTGCACGAGGCTAATCCAATTGATTGCATTATCATTCATATACCCGATACCAGGATAACATGAGGATATATGTAGTGGCGTGGTGTTCTGGATAATTTATATGTGATTCGTGGTAGAGGATGATTTCATAACAGCTAGTTTGAATGCAAATCATTGTGCTGTAGGACTCTAATAAATTAATAACGTCAAAAACGAATAGTTGTTGACTGCGTTTATTTACTTTAGGTACACTATTGCTCTTCTAATGAAATATTCTTTTAATTCTTGTGCACTGAAAATAGCGGCAAATGTGACTAACTAAATCATCTTCTAGAGCCGAAAACCACACGACCAATTTCAGCGCCAAAATGGAAATAATAAAGTGCACAATTTCCACTCTATGCATGACCTGAGCTGAAAACATGATAACAAAACTGGAACTAGAGCATCGAAGTACTAGGACATCATATTCTGCAGTCGGTTTTTTTCCCTATTACAAAACTAGCGTTAAGTTCGCCCGATTGTAATTCGACCGGCGAATTATCGCGACTGGTGGGCGTGAAAGATAAACGCGTCCCGCTACGGTTTGTTAAACAAATCTAGGTTTTTTTTTGTTTGAGCTCTTGCTTCGCGGCCATGCTTTTCTGATTCCGGACGCCTTTTGTTTCCTTTGAAAGAAAGTGAGTTTAAAAGTGTCTTAAGTCTGCCTAGGAGTTTTGTTTTAAATAAGTGATGTAGGTATTTCTTTTCTTAAGGAAATGGGATTTCTTTTGTTATTTGACTTTATGATTATCTAGGGCTCTTCTTATTTTTGGTGTGGTTAATGCCTAAACTGGTGTTAGAGTTTTATGCCGCCCATGGGCGGCTTGACTTGGCTTAACATGCCGTCGAGAAATATCTCTCAGGCATGCTGGTTTCCTCACGATGTTTTCCTTCACCGAAGCAAGTGATAATTAGACATTAAAATATTTAGGGTAAGAACTGAAATGGGTAGATGACGCGATTATTTTATATTTTTATTTAAAAAATAAAATCTTGAGTAATGTGAAACTGCTAATAATCTAGGCAAGGTATAGTGCTGAAGGTTGTTTGACTTCTAACTGTAAAGTGTAGTGATACACTATCAAGGTTTTGATTTATATAAAATAATTCCTCTTGTAATACGCTGTACCTAATATAGTTACACAAGGTAAACACGATTTTTTTCCCAGCCAAGTTACTAATAAAATTCTATTTTGTTCACAGGTAAACATCGCTTCCGTATTCAGAAAATTGAAGACAGAAAAATAAAGTGCTTCTGGGAAGGTAATTCTAGATAGACGTTATAGAATTTGCATACGAACTTTGACATAAGAGTCTTGAGAATTAGGTACGAAGCTTGGAAAGTTTCCAGAACAGTCTCTGTACGGATTTGTACGTACTTTGTACCGTACTTCTCGACTCCCAATTGGACGAACGATTCGAAGCAAATCGATTATTAAATTTTTGCCGCTTGTGGGAACACCGCAGAGCTTTCTCATGCACCTGGCTCTTTTAAATAATTGCTGCTGATGAATACCCAAATATTTCAATAATCGATTTACAATATTGAACGTTGTATTTAATATTGATTTTGTTTGCTAATATTTACGGTAAATTATACCAGCTCTAATTAAGTCTTGTGAAAATAATTGGTTAGTAACTTAGTCCACAGAATACCCAGTTCCAATTTTATAGTTTTGCCCTTTGCCGACCTAAATAATTGGAAATGTTAATTCTATCAAATATTCTAAGCAATCCTCTACCTCTAACTTGTGGGTCAAAATCGAATTCTCAACTCAGAAACAGTGAAATGCTATTTGGGCACTCGATTAATTGGGACGCCTAGAATTATTCGAGAGGTATTGTTTTGATTCACACTAACAATTTGCAACGTTTGAGGCCCAAATCTCCATCAATTTAAATCGTCTTATCTTTCAACACTGTGTGTGAATGTGGGAATTTAAGTGCTTTTCAACTGGTTGTTTTATGTACAGGCACGATCTACGGATCAAGTTGAGTGATGCATAAGATGTAAGCAATGACCTCTTGGTGCCGCGATTGTAAACTATAATAAACAAAGCACAAGCACAATCAATAATGGCTTGTCAAGTTGCGAAATAAAGTCTAAATTAGCTTGAAATTAGTTCAAGATCAGTTATAGATTTTAAAGTCTGTCCCTGTAGTTTTATTGATTTGTGAAATAGCTCAATCTGGTGCTAATATGGGATTGGTAGTGATGATTTATCGTGGAACAGTTTATGGATCGTTTGACATGAATCCGATATCCGTCGGCCGCACGTTAAAAGATTTACGAGGCAGCAAGTTTTGGAAGTCGTTAATTTTACTGACACGTCGATTATCTTAACAAGTTGTCTTGTTTTAGAACATTTTCTTGTCGGAGGGTTGTAAAAAAGTCTTTTTAAAGGCCGTTTAATTGCAAATATTCAATCTTCATTTTATTGTAATCAATCTCGACGTCACTGTGATTTTTATTAAACGACTTGATTCAGAAAAATATTGTAGAAGATCTATAAGATCTACGAGTATATCTAATCTAGAAGAAGAAGTACACATAGTTTTGTTTATGTAAAAATTTTAATTACAATTTAAAGACACTGTCGGATTTTTTTGTATTTATAATTCATACTTCCAAAAATCTTTAAGAAAACACTCATGGACTCACCAACCCAGAATCTCTTCAAATGTTTCAACAACGGAATTTTGAAAGCAAATAGGTAGGTACCATCTTACCTTTCTCGGAGTTCGATAGGATGGTAGTGGCGGCTAGGGCACTCTGCCATAGGGTCAGCATAGGTCACTCGGTCACTCTCACCCACTGCCCTAGGGTGCCAATAACATCCAACATATAACGAGACTGTTCCTTACTTCAAATCCCAGTCACGGAGCTTTAACACTTATTTCTAGAAAAGCTTTGCGTGCGACAACCATTTTATTACAAAGGTCTTAAATAATGTCGAAAATAGCCCCCAGGCACTAGGCGACAGAATTTATCGAAGTATTTTTCGCGTGTTGTTTAGTTCGATGCTTTTTATTCGACGATGGAACAGACGAAAGATTGTTTTAGCAACGTTTTTTTTGTTTTCAAAATGCCCGACTTGAATTATAAGTAAGACTAGGGTCTATCGTCCAAAACGATATTCGTAATTAGAAGTAGCTAGTATATTTCAACACTGGTGTTTCAAGGCTGCGTTTCCACTAGAGGTACCAATGATATCGTTTCTTTTTCACAGCTAGATATTCTAGCCATGTGATTGGTTAGTTCCACACACATCCCCCGTTACGCATCCTCGCTCATCTCTAGTGGAAACGGAGCCTAATAGTGGTCCGTATAGCGCTATTAAACTAGTCTGTGATTGGTTGCGACGTGTATAGACCGCCATTAAAATACTAGTGTTATGAACTTATGAAGCTACAACATTCTGGCTGCTCGTTCTTTTTTTCTTCGTTGTGTTATCCCTTTAGTGGTAAATACACTTTGACAAGAACTCTGCCAGTTCAAAAGCATTAGTAGCGGCACCAGTGGCCGCGAGACAAGTCCCTCAATGTGCTAGTGATCAGACTTCGTTTTACAGGGTGTAAAAATACCCTTTACGATGCCGAAAGGCACTTGTTCTCCCCGTCATTGTGATCATTTTATATCCTTCACCATACCTGGGAGCCTTTTAGTTACGTAGATATTGGGGGTCCAAAGTTCTAATTTTTTCACAAGTTTTTTTTTAAATACAAGTTTTTAATATTATAACTTTACTTTAAATACCTCTACGACCCCCGTACTATTCAATGCATCCATCAGCACAATGTATTGAGTGCGTTACATTGAGACTTACCGTGATTTTTCACTCCAAAAAAAATCGTTTTCCAGCAATAATTTTTGCGTCATCATCATCATCATTTCAGCCGAAAGACGTCCACTGCTGGACATAGGCCTCTCCCAAGTGCCGCCACATTGACCGGTCCGGTGCGACTCGCATCCAGTGTTTGACGACCCGAATGGCGCAGCGGTAGTGAGACTGCCTTACGTTCTTAGGGTCCCGGGTTCCAATCCCGGTAGGAGCAAATGTTTGTGTGATGAGCATGGACATTTGTTTCCAAGTCATGGATGTCTATATGTATAATAAGTATGTATTTACAAACAAAAAGTATTTATGTAGTAGTATCAACTATCTGGTGTCTACGACACAAGCCTCGTTGCTTAGTGTGACACCTAGATGGCGCTGTGTGTAATGTCCAACTATATTTATTTATTTAGTGTAATAATATTTTTGGCGTAGAGTTACATATATTGACGTACAGAATTCTTGGCTAACGACTTCGTGAAGGGTCCATTTACACCTTGTATGCCTGAAGCGGCCCACATGGGCCACATGGCTGCCCAGTGATAATTTGAATCTATAACACGTTAATTTTCAGTAGCGTTGTGGACGATCGGCCTAAGCTCGAAGGACAAAATATTATGACGTAAATATTGTTTTCATTAATTTTGTCTTTATCCTTTCGAAGTTACTCGGCGTAGCTTTCATAAAAAATATAATTTGTTATTACGGCAAACTAATTTTGACAGTAACTAGGTATTGTAGACGAAAATAGATCTTACCTAACTTTATGGTGGTTTAGAGGGATATCGCGATCTATATAGGTACCACTAGGTTTTGCTCGCGACTTCATCTACGTGATTATCGGAATTTTCACATGGGAACAAATCTTTATCGGTATAAAGTCCCATTTCCAATCCCATGGCCTTACCTATATGGATAGACTATGACCTATCATGGTCTATTCGTCTTCAAAACTTCATAGACCTTCGTTCAGCTGTTTTGTAGTGATAAGTAAAAAACAGACTGAGTTATTTTTGCATTTATAACAATAAGTATTGATTAACGTTATCTATTAGATACAGTACGTACGTACAGTCCACTTTGCAAACAGATAACATACAATCACGCCTATAATCCCGGAAGGGTTAGGCAGACGTGTACCTAATAGTACACCCACATTTAGCCAGTTATGTTTTAGTCCCATGTAATAGGTGGCGACGAGTAGATGCGTGCCACAAACAGAATTAACGTCTCCAGTCTCGACCCACTAAATTTAAATAAGGTCGGTCAGTTTATCGGCAACCTGTTGAATTGTATTTATAGGCTCTCACTTATCTCATGATCTAAGATTATTGCGTTATCCTATCGTAACTTGTATTCCTTAAAGATTAAGTTAGAGAGGTCTACGGCTTACGGATAATCTGCTACAACTGTTCATTAAGAAACTGTTTTCGATAAAAGTTATAAAAGTAAGGTAGTAGAAGTATTCAATAGTCGACTTCGTTATTCTTTTACCTGTTAGGATATGATCATTCCATTTCTAAACGCAACCTTCATTGTCAACGTTAATTGACACATGTCAATTTGATTTTGACAGGTAACCTAGAATTAACTTTCCCGACCCGGTTTTCTTGTAATTTTTGGTACGATGTTTTGTAGGCACAGCGTCAGTAAGCTTTATGATTTTAAAGCTTGAGATGTTAGCACTAACTGACGCTGTCTGTACATTAAAATCTGTAATCATCTTGAAGTGTTTCCATTTCTACGAAATATCCAACTCCAAAATTACCACCCCAAGATGACATGTCACTTGCACGTCACACAAAGAACCAGGTTTATTTGACTAAATGTGACAATAAGATAGTTTTAACCTTAATTATTTAATTGAAATGTCAATTGGGTTTCAATTTACTGGGGAGTGTTATTAAAACTTGTAACCCAATGACAAGTACGACTTGAAACATTCTTACCCCTGAAATAATGTTTTATTCGTGTGAAAAACAAGGAAATATAACGCTTTTATATCCTGAGAGGTTGTGTCAAACGGGATAAGTTTGCGAGAATATAAGGAGGATTTATGTCCCCATAAGACAATAAGTAACAGGGACATTTATCACGTTGATTATATCTGAAATTGTCGTCGACATAATATACCGATACATTAGGGACCCAATAAATTGGCCCAGACGCAGCGATCGGGGGGCTCAAAACCCTTTAGGCGTTTGGCGAACTACCAATACATTGCCAACTGCATATGGCATAATAATGCAATTTGGTAAGGATAACGCCATTTGGCATTATCGATATGTGCCAATTGACCAGCCAAGTGGTACACATTGTAACCAAGTGCTGTAATGCATACAATATGGGCTATAAGTAATTAATTACCTGTCGTGAACATTATATTCGCGAATCAGTGGCTTAGAAAATAATTGTTTGTGTTCGACTCCTTTTGTGTGTTAGCTTTAATGTCATGCATCATAATGCGGATGCGGGAGAATGAAACGATACGGGAGGAAAGTTTTACATTCATAAAATATCTTATAAATTATAAGTTCCTTATAATTAAGTTCCTTATAATTATTTATAAATTATAAGTTCCTTATAATTATTTATAAATTATAAGTTTCTTATAATTATTTATAAATTATAAGTTCCTTATAATTATTTATAAATTATAAGTTCCTTATAATTTAATAAATATATAATCATTTACACTTCAGTCCATCATAAAGTCTGAAGATTCGAGGACTTAACCTTATTATCACGCCTTTATATTCCAGAGGAATTGGGTAAATATTATATATTATATTAGGTAAATGCGCTTGGTTGTACCTAATATCTACCCAATTCACCCCCACCACCAAGATCACCCATGATTCGAGTACCCATAGCATAAACACCTGATCGCATTATCAAAACTGGGTATGCTCATAAGTGATTTTACGTCTAAACGTCATTTAGGTACTTACCTACATATTATTTTTCTTGAAGATTATTTCTACGTAAAGTTACACATTTGATTACATCATCATGATTATTATAAGCTAACTAGTCTTTCCCGGGAATTTATTACTTACCGAGAACTTAGTGAGGAAACGTAGAATAAATGGAGTGATGCCAACATGCAGTGACGAAGTGTGTTCAATAAATACCCTTTATGTCTTTGTACTGCGATTTTCGTTTTCAGTATTACTATACTATAAGAGCGTGTTGTTGCATTTTAAACTTACGGCCCTCAACTTTGCGTTGAAATTTCAAGAGCGTTAGTGGGTTAGTGAAAACAGGCATTTATTCGTCGGGCCAGATTGGCTTTATTTTTCGGGAGACTCGTTGGTCTAGTGGCCGCAACCGCGACTGCTGATCATACGGTCCTAGGTTCGATTCCCGGGTCGGGCAAAGTGATATTGAGTTATTCCATCAGGAATTTCTTAGTAGCAGCCATGGAGTCTGGATATGTGCACGGTTGATGGCAATAGACTCGCCCTCTATTACATGGCACTTAATCAGAAATGGCGAAATGAGGGTATACTATTAGGTACACCTCTGCCTATCCCTTCGGAGTTTACGAGCGTGATGTTGTGTTAACCTGGAAAAAACAGCTACAGGCTGATGTTTATTTGTATCCATTAAAAAAAAAAAAACACCGTTACACAACATCAACTCATAAATAATTAAATGTCTTATTGTAAAAACATTGTTAAACTACTCATTATTTATTTTCACCTGTTATTCAACATTCAAAAATACCTACATAATATTACTAAAACAATAGAGTTGTTATTTGAGTTGCAAATATAGTTAATTTGCATCTAAACGTCTTGCTATTTGTCATTGCATAGAGACATATGTACACAATTTCATAGGAAATGAGTGCTTATTAACATTCGCTTGAACTGAACTGGCTAATTCGTTGGAATATTAATAAGTGCTATTACGTACATAAAAACTGGTTAATGTATGATTTCTAGACGTATATTCGAAACTAGTTACATAAACATATACACGCCTGTAGATCACCGCAAGAATTATACATACAGGGTGTAAACAAAATATGACCAGATAGGTAAAGGTAATAATAATATAGCAGGTACTCAAGAAGGTTTGAAAATAAACACAGTTAGGTATATATATAATACGGGAAACGAAATACAATAAAGAGATGGATTTCGTCCAAGTGATTTTGAGAGTACGAAATCCTATTTGATTTCTTACACTGTGTATCATTCCTTAATTGCATTGAATTTGTACTAAATGTTGAACAGCTCATTAAAATAGGACTGAATACTCATTTACAGTAAAATAATAGTGGTGGAACATGAGTCACAGACTTCTTCTTCTTTCGACTTGTTTAAAAGAAGATTAATATTAATAGCCAATTACAATCGTCCGCGGCGAATATCTCAGTCCATTTACGGCTCTATAATTACCTACACACTTTATTTATTCCCTTCCATATTTTATTACTACAAAAAAAACTTGAAGTGGCTTATAGAACTTGGTAAGATGAACCATAGACATGTTTGAGTCGGCTTGATTCCTGGAGCTGGGCGGCAGAATTTAATATTTACAGATAATCAATCGGATGCCTGGAAGAGCTACTGGTTGATGAAACATTTAATGAGGGGATCTCTCCCTCTTTCACTCAAATGAAAGCTCATGGACATGCACATTCTCCCCACCCTCGCAAACATGGTCGCTTACAAAACGTTAGAAATCCGCACTTGGGGTCTGCCAACGAGCTATGTTGCGAAGTATACTGGGTGTTAAATTTACGGAATACATCAGAAATTCCATATTTCGCTCCAAAACCCAAACAGCTGTTGCCGGTTTGAAGTGGATCTGGGCTGGTTACATCTGCCGCATATCGGAGGAGCAATGGACAAAAATTTCCACTCAGTGGATACCAAATAGCAGGAAACGACAACGCGGCAGGCCCAGTAGGAGATGGTGGGATAGGCTGGACTGTTTCTCAAAGGATTGGCCTAAAATCGCACTAACCTAAAAAAAACACGTTCGGTGTATGGGAGCCTCCCTTAAATATTGACTTTATTCTGTTTTTAGTATTGGTTGTTATAGCGGCAACAGAAATACATCATCTGTGAAAATTTGAACTGTCTAGCTAACACGGTTCATGAGATACAGCCTGGTGAAAGACAGCCTGACAGACAGACGGACAGTGGAGTCTTAGTAATAGGATTCCGTTTTTACCTTCCGGCTACGGAACCCTAAAAACGGGAAAAAGCCGAATTATACGTACAAAGCCAACGCCAATATGATTCATCGATGGTAAGGTGCCGAACGGAAGGTTCTTAGTGATCTCATTATATTTCGGGTTTGAGATGTCTTTATTTCCCATAAGAAATTTCACTTACATGAGAAATATTAACTAGTTAAAAACATTATTGGATTTACGTACAGTTTTGACAAAATAATTACAAACATAGGTATTGTACAAAATATTCTAAAAGTATAAGGTAAACGGTAAAAAATTTAACCCAACCAAAATGTAAACATACACGGAACGCGCGCAACTAGATGTGGTATGCAGCTTAATACATTATTAAGGTGCGCTTGCTTTAAATATGTGTAATTTTAAGTTTTTCTTGAATATTGTCATGGATTTAGCATTTTTTATGTTATTTGGCAGTTTATTGTACAATGCAGCACCTTCGTACATAACATTTTAAAGGGCATTGCCTGAACTTGGCCATTTTTAAACACATTGCTATACAAAAAAATAATTTACCAATATTTTTAGTAAATAACTGATGCAAATAACTTTGTGTCAATTAGCACTGTAAAAAAACATATTTTTTTAGTATCTGATTTGATGTTACACATGAATCGGGTTTGGATTTGGTTTCAGTGTTGTCAAACTAAAACTCCATAAAACAACAAATTCAAATCGATTTAAAATACAGTGCAATCTCTCCACTCTATTGGACATCGTTATAATCATTCGTTATATCAGTTAATTAAAAATGTTAATAAACCATTTAGATGATTTAGGACACAAACAATGATAAACTGACGTTTTATACATTATTTCTGGAGAACCTAGAACATTTTGTTCGATTTCAAATGGATCGATATATAATTGTTTTTTTTTTTATATGGCAGCACGATGCTTAAATAAATGTGTGAATTTGTCAAAATGACAGCTATCATTCGCTTTGTTTCTTTGCATCGTGAATGTTGTTTTTGTTCGTTATACAGAGACTACTTTGGTTTTATTTTTTAAATGGATTTCGAATCATATATATTGATACAAAACTAGGTTTATATCCTCATTCTATATGTATAATAAGTATGTATTTACAAACAAAAAGTATCTAGGTATGTAGTAATATCAACTATCTGGTGTCCACGACACAAGCCTCGTTGCTTAGTGTGGCACCTAGATGGCGCTGTGTGTAATGTCCAGCGATATTTATTTATTTATTTATTCTTACTGATATGAGCTATTAAATCAATCACATATTATTTGCTGAACTGTTTGTTTATGAGTGGCCAAAGGCCTATAGAAATTGGTCAATCCCCTTTACTATTAAATTATCTTCCTGGCCTTGTCCCATGATACTTGGTTTCGGCGCATATTTTTTTCCTCCATTCTCACCAGCCAACCGTCTCGCTATCCTTTACTCTAGTTACTGTTAAGTATATTATTACGAGTATATTTTATCCCGAGTCGACTCTAAATCGGCATCAAGTTGCCCGAAACTGTAAAATATTCCCAATCAACCTTGAACCTCTAGCGATAAAATTGAAAATCGATTAAAGAAATTTGAAAGATTGTAGTAGCTTGATGTGCTGGCGTCCGTACATAATTATTTACTTCGGGTCGGAATCTAATATGCATCCGAGCAAGTGTGTAGGACCCCGAAGTATCGAAGCCAGACCGACTTCCCGTTTATGACAGGGCATTAAAACCTTTCGATATTTTATGAGTTGGCATCATCGTACCATAAGGAGATAAGCCGACTTAACTTTATAGTCGGTTACGAAGATCCGGTATTGCTTCGATGACATGATGAAATTATTATTTGATGGTCGTACAAGAATTATGACTGTTTAGCTTTTTATTCCTTTTCGAGGGTTTGGGAGTCGTTTTATTGATTAGATTAAGTTGATGGTCGTGTTTGAGGAAATAATGGTAATAATAAATTGGTAATAATGCATTAAATTTATGCTTCGTGTTTATTTTTAAGATTATCGTTTTTTTTAAATAAAATGTTTTCTCCTGCTGCTATATACCAATTTATTTGGGAGGTTGCAGCTCGTCTTCTTCTTCCATAATTATTTATTAGTTGACATCTCCGTAGCCACCCTGTTCTAGCCATATCAAGATGATACACACAGTCCACCCATCGGGTGTTCATCTAATATGATGCGTTAATTACTATAATATCCAATTGCGAATAGCTAGATATCAGCAACAAAGCTAATTACCATTCACGACAAGAACTCACCAGCAGAATTTCACCACAATAAATCATAGGACCACATACTGACGATCATATTAATAACAACATAGGCTTTCGGAAGCGCGTTACGGAGGCAAGATTCGAAAGTAATTACGCCACAATGACAGATGGTAGAACGAGGCACAATTAAGAGTGATTCACGCGAGTACTATCCCACGCTTCGATATTGTAATGATAGTTAAGTAACGTGCCTCGTTTGTGGTAAATGTGTGTGATTTGATGATGGCTGATGACTTTATCCTTACATCGTATAGCTACTGACGGGTTATGAATGCCTGGTAGCTAAACTAACATTTGTTGTGTCTAACTGTGTTTGGTGTAATAAGTGATTTGTCAGTCAAGCTCTATGGCAATTTATGTTAGGCAGAAGATGTAGGAATGTCATTTGTAGTATTTTATTGTTGTTTGAAATAACGCTTCGATATTAAAATTTTATTTGAGCAACATATTGCTCGTTTGTGGTAAATGTGTGTGATTTGATGGTGGCTGATGGCTTTATTCGTGTGTCATGAAGCTACTGGCGGGTTATGGGTGCCTGGTACCTCTTAGTTATTGTGGTTAGTGTAATAAGTGATTTGCGCAAACTAAAACTAACTTACGACAGTACGTGTGTCAATTCATCTGCCTCATAATTAAAATAACAGCATTTATGAATTTCAAGATTTTACAATAATGTAAATCGTAATTTGTACAACTGTGTGTACGTTTCCGTTGTCCTTCATTTGGTAAAACGAAATATCATTCATAGTCTAAAATCCTTGAATGGCTACTGCAGTAACGTTAATTTCCGTATTTGAATCAATTTTATCATTAAATTGATTGAAATTGAAAAATTATGTAAAAGATAATATGAAAAAATTATTTTAAAAGCATACCATAGTAGACATACTTTTTGCTTTCATATTAATTTCATATCTATTGTTTTTTTATACTGCTATCATTACTTACTTATCACGAAAAGTAATCTTGTTGTGTATGAGACGACTCTACGAATAAAACAGAAAAGTTTATACAGGTATGTTGGTAAACAAATACGATAATCTCATAGAATGTGCAACCCGCCTCAACAATGCACATAAAGTCGATGGCGCGTGGTTGCGAGCGCGCATCGTGCATACCACAGAGTAATAAAGTGCAGAAAAACCAGTGGTAATATCGTATGAACGAAGCGGACTTTAGTGGTTACTTTATTTTAGAAGTTTTAAAACAAAAAGTCTTGAAAAATGATTGAAGAATAAAAATAAGGTGAAACTAAACTGAAGTAGCGTCTGTATGGTTCGGTTTTGACGCGTGGAGTGGAAAAGAGACGTGCAGGAATCGACCAATCACATTGGATAAATTTCATTTCTCGTATCTCCTGTGATTAGTTGAATGAATTCGCCGCTAGAATCGCTAGTGTAGCGCGAGGTCACCGAAATGTCAGATGTCATAGAGTGTTCGCGCGTTGCCTGCTTTTTATCACGTATTTTTATTAATATTCACGATTGTGGTCTAGATTGAGCCATTCCTGATTAATTATGACTTGAAAATTTTAAGTAGTAACTTAGGATCTTATTTGTTAGTACTTGGGAGCTAAAATGGTTTTTATATGTTTTATGCTTGCTAATTTTAGGGAGAATATTGTAAATAAATGTATCTGAAGTTTACACTTTGTTGTTATACGTACTAAAATAAACTTTTTATGACGTTAATTGTACTTTACAGTATAAAATAGAAGTATTGACATGACTGGTGAACTCAAAAATGATAGCTTTCATTTTTCTAGTCTTCGTTTTTAGTGAAAACCAGACATTGCTTGCTTGATCATCCACCAAAAGACAGACTAGAATCTCCAATAAAAATCAACCCGAGTAAAATGAGTTTCTCATTTTATTAACACAGTAAATTTAATTTTTTACGCAGTAAAGTTAATTTATGGAGCTATAAGATTGAAATGATGGTGTATCTTTCGTTGTTCATTTATGTTTATGTTGATTCTCTGCATACTCATATTTGTCGTAAGTATATTCTTGCGTTTGCGGCTGCGTGTCGCGACCTCATACGAATGTTGCGCAAGCGTCGATGCAACCGATTGTAATGCACACTTGCGTCACTAATTAAATATTTTTTGTGGTATTACACGATTCGCTTGTATGGAATCTTGGAAGATTTTTACTGGAAAGATTGTATCAAGGTTTCCTCAAAGAGATGTCAGCAAACGGGAAGGGGTCCGAAAGCACCGATGCCTGCCAGGGTTGCGGGACTGTTCGAAAGAGATACCGCGGCCCTGGAACACAAAGGGCAAAAGAAAGAATATGGATGGGTTTTAATCAGTAAAAGTCTGACACTCAGGGGCCACTCCGCCCAGAGTCATCAAATGACCCCTGTCGTTTGATGATTTCCAATCCGTAAATAAAAAGGTTTTTGTGATAAGAAATTAAGAGGATGCATTCTAATTGCAGTCAACTTCGTCGTAGGTGTTAAATGTTTTTCGTTGTTATGATAAATTAATCAATAATATCAAATGCAATTATGAATAGAGATACGCAATAGCCCAGCAGAGCAGTAGCTCTGCAGGGTATCTCTGTTGACAATTCATAGTGATCATCACTTGGCGAGGATACAATGACAGTTCTGCACGGGTAGCATCAGTTGAAACCAACTAGATCGGTCATTGTGTATCAAAACTCGCCAAGTGATGATCACTATAAAATTTTTCAGATTAAAAAGTTGAGAAGACGATGTGTTTGAACACTTTAGTTAGATGGAGGTTTTTTCTGCATATTTGTTTTTGCGACCATGCACCCAATAATTCAAATCTCAATGTCAAAATGAGCGAATTATTAGCATACTTATATTAAGCTCATTGCTCACATTAAAATCAAAACAAACAGCTTCCAATTCAAAGCTTTTTAGGAGCAGAAATGATGACATACCAACCAAATATTTACCAAGACAACAAAAGCAATGAATAATATTCTCAACGACAGGCTAATAACGCAGCCCACAATGGGCTCAAACACCTAAGTTTAGAAGCATACATTATGCTCAGGCCAGGTATACACACGCGGTATTGTCGCCTTAATGGAAATGCCGTGCGCAGTGTTTGGTATTATTGTCCAAGAATTTTGTGGGTCAAGGAGCTTGGACTGTCGACGACCCGTGAGTTGCGTTGTGTGGTGAATATTATGTGTACGCTGCTTAAAATATTCAACGGTTTGATGACTTGTTTTTTTACTTGTGAGACTTGGGTTGAGGTCAACTTTTGATGTAAGATGGAAATTATGGGAATATAATTTAGTCTGTTGGTTTGTGGTAAATTAACGTTAATATTTTTGGATACTGTTGCAAATATGTTCTCTGTAATATAATTATGTATAAATGTTCTTTCTAGGAATATCGCGTGTATTTTCAATGCGTTTACTAACACAAAGTACAAATAGACAGATACTTGGACAAATCAGTACTAGTCTTGCTGTATGTTAGGCTGAATATCAGACTACCAGTCCTATGCCTAGAACATCTTTGAGTGGGCTAACACACGCTGCAACGCATTATGCAGATTCTAGTCAAATAACCACTGTTCCGAATTGACAGTTGATTTCATGGAAAATTAAAGTTGCGCAGCAATGTTGCAGCTATATGCCCTATTTTTTCCAGCAATACAAAGCAGCCACTATTGTTCACTATAAATACGTGCCTTTAGCATATCAACAATTTTGTTTTTAAGGATGACCGCATCTTTATTCCTATTTAAACTCAGCGGTCCAGTTACCGCCTTATCATACCGGTGGGTTGGCAAGAACACGAAGTGGCAGTATGAAACAAGTTTGTACATCTTGAAATACGGTTAAAGCAGTTATGTGCGGGGTTCAAAGATTGCTCCACGATGTTATAGTGGTTTCTGTAAACGATAGTAACCGCCTATCGCTTGCTTGCACTATACTTACCCATTTCCCACAGTCGAAAGCCTAAATTATGTGCTCATATTTGGTTAGACTGTAAGTGTGGCTTATCGAGCACTTACTATGTTGTTTCTGGCGTTGTTACATTTTGCCGTCATTTTAGTTTATAATGGTTCTTTTTTTCATTTAACAATAAAATTCTTAAAACGCATTGCGTAAATTTTCTAATATACAGACCAATCAATACCAGATTCCTTCGATTGAGACTAGTGTCAAGTATCTATAAACAAAGAGTAGGGTCAGTACTTTTTTCGTGCAGTGTGAAAATTCAGGCCAACAAAAATTCATTTAACCCCTTTGAATGACTTTTCATGAAATAGTTATTGATTGCTTTCACCTTAAGCGGTACGTTGGGTCATCATCTGAAATCCTAGTTTCAAGGTAAATTATAAATTTTGCACATTAAAAGAATAGAGAATAAAGAATCCTATGTACTTATGAATATGACACTACATATTTTCAATTTTAGAAAATCACGCTACAATCAAAATGATTGCACCTGTAACGTAGGTAAACCGCAGAATTCAAAATTAAACCACTTCTATCTAAAACCAGTATAACTTTACAAAGTTAAACCACAGTGTAACAGGAAACGTAACACAAGTTGAAGCTAATCCAATTTCAATGTACCTTGTAAGTACTAATTCGTGACGCAGTGTAACTGACAACATGTTGTCATGTTTGGATACTCTGTTAGTCTGTGTCGTCAGCCTGTTACAGCCTACTCGCTGATTAAAGGTTGTCAGGTGGTGAAATGGGGAACTAAACTTATGGGGTGTCGTGTTTGGAAGCATGCGCCCGTCGCGCCAGTAGAATTTTCGGAGAACATAACATAACATCACGTTTGTAATCCCAAAAGGGTTATACAGAGGCGTACCTAATAGTACACCCACATTTCGAATGAAGTCCCATGTAGTGGGGGCGAGCGTGCCAACATCCGGGCACAAATCCAGATTCCATGGCTACTACTGAGAAATTCCTGGTGGATAAACCCTTAACACTTTGTGTGACTTGAAAATCGAACCCATGACCACGTGCTCAGTGCTCGTGCTTGCTACCTCTAGACCAACAAAGCAGAAATATAAGTTAAAATTGCACAAATTCGTAAAAGTCCGTCTTCTTGGAAAGTTTTTTAGCCTAATGTTTAAATATCGATAATTTAATCTTAATAAAACATGCAAAGCACACACAATTATGTAACCGCCATATTAATTTTTTAAATCATTTTGACAGTATGATGATTCATACGGCATTGAGCCAATTTTGTTTGTAAAATAAATAGACAAAGCAATTGGCACTAACATTATTGCTTTTTTGACTTTAAAAGGTCCCCGTGCTTGAGGCAAAGTTCTTAACTAAAACTATTTACTAGACTGCACTTTGTTGTACTGGCCTCTTTATACCAGTGACACTGCTAAAATGTAATCTGTCTATAGTCTATACTTCTACATAGTATTTGAACAAAGTTTTGACACGTTGACTTAACAAACAAAGCGAGTGTGCTTAGTAGCAAAGTTTACTCCTGAAGTAATATTTCGATTTGTGTAATAGTTTAAGAGAGTGCAATTTCAAGTATTTACTCATCTTAGACCCCCTTTACTCATCTTAGACCCCCTTTTTGTCTTAAGTCAAATTAAAAGGATTAAAAAAATCTTATCATTTCTTATCAGATTTTAAAAATTGATTCTAATCTAATTTTAATAAGTTTTTGATTACATTCCGTCAGTAAAACTTTTCCTAAATGACGTTATTATAATTAGGTTTCGATCAGGTACTATTTTTTGTAATATATCTGTGTTTAACAGAGATATTACAACTTTGGTTCACCCATTTCTATATGATATAGCTTATTAATATTTGAGGAGCTCGTGGCAATATTTAGGTTAAGCCGCGCTTGCCTAGGTTGGTCTGTGGAGGGGTACCGACCATTACATACCGAGTTTCCTCCGTGCCTCGGAAAGCACAGTAAGCCGTTGGTCGCGGCTGTCAATTGTATATCTTTAACAGTCGTTACAGGTAGTCAGTGGCCCAAAAAGTCTGACAACCAGTCTTACCAAGGGGTATCGTATTACCCAGGGGTGTGGGGACGTCGGTTATGGAGGTCAGATAGACAGTCGCTCCATGTAAAATACTGGTATTCAGCTGCATCCGGTTAGACTGGAAGCCGACCCCAAAATAGTTGGGAAAAGGCTAGGCAGATGATTATACCTAATTATTATTATGTACAGCTAATTATAAATAATTATGTAAAATTACTGAACACACACGGATTCATAAATGATTACCTAATCATTCAGTGTCTCATTAGTCATGTCCATATGCGAGTAGTTATTGATTTTAGTTGCGGTGTATTGAATTTCATACTGTTGATTAATCTACCGTTAACCCATTTAGCCGAATCAGTTCAGTCAGTGATTTTAGGTTTGCTCGTGGAATTCTATCTTTATGTAACTGTCATGTCGTATTTTGTGAGACGAAAATTATGCTTTCAGTGGACTCCTTAAACTATTTTTCCATAATAATTAACGAAGGTCATACTGGTGCACGAAAAGAGTACATAGAGGAGAGGAATTAGCGCAGCAGTGGGATATACACGGCTTACGAAAAAGAAACGAAAGATTTCATGGAGCTAAATTGCTTTATGATAATGTATGTATATGAAATGATTAAACGAACGATTTCGAAAAAATATATTGTTAACATTGCGTCATTAGCATTACCTACTTCTTACAATGTTTTTACTTGTGAAGAAGTTCCTTAAAACTTGAGCAATACACAAACTGTACGTACTCGTAACAGCAATTAAAAACCATAAAAATTACCGAGACATCGATTACATTACGACATATGTGTAATGCTCAAGTAAGCACGCAACTATCGAAAAATCTTTTTAACCTTGGCCGACACACTCCATGACTTTCTCGGCCAAGGAGAGGATATGATTAGAGCATCCCACATTGTCTGATGCAAATAATGATTACTTTGAGAAAATATAATAGAAGTTATCAGTCTAATATTAGGAAATGGCCCACAATGAATAACATCTTGCCAAGTACTTTGTTTGTACCTGTGCATTTGTAAACGGATTTTAATGAGTATTCGCTGTAGAATACTCATTTTATACAGGTGCACTGAAAAGGAGTAATCTTTATTCCACACTATATAATATAATAAAGCTGAAGAGTTTGTTTGGTGGAACGCGCTAATCTTAGGAATGACTGGTTCGAATTTAAAATTATTTTAGTGATGAATAGCTTGAGAAAGGCTATAGGCTACATACCATCATGCTACGACCAATAGGAGCGGAGCATCAGTGAAAAATGTTGCAAAAATTTGGGAAAATTGTATTTTTAGAATTATTTCAACCGCGACTTTAATATACAAGCCTGGTCTTTAGTTTGTCATAGATATCTATGGCAAACTTAAGACCAGAAAAAGATGACAACGGACAATAGACGGGTGCAAAAGATGTTAAAAACGGGGTTTTGTGTTGTGATAAGCTGAGCTATGCTGAGCTATGTTAAATCTTGTTATGTTTTTTGCATAATATATTTGAGATTAAGACATCCGATTATATTTTAATAAACAGCAAATGCGACTGATTTAATGAAGGTTTCACTTTTTACTACTCTTGGTAAAATTGCCGTAGATCTTATAAGAAAATCATGTTCGTGAACGGGTGCTGTCAGTTGTGACTGGTTTTTTTTTTTTTACCGATGGGAAATCATCAAATAACCCCTCCCGCGCTGGGCTGAGCAGGAGGGAGTGTCAGACTTTTACTGACTAAAACCCATCCATGTTCCTTCCTTTGCCCTTTGTGTTCCAGGGCCGCGGTATCTCTTTCGAACAGTCCCGCAACCCTGGCAGGCGCCGGTCCTTACGGACCCCTTCCTGTTTGCTGACTCTCTTTGAGGCGCGCGTGGAACACGAACGCGCCGTCGACACGGCCTGTCGTCATAAGACGGACGGATGGCGAGCTAGCCCATAGCTCACCGTCCACAGGCCCGCGAGTTGTGACTGGTTACCACGGCTTAATTGAATTCGTTATTTCTTTTTTTAATTGTTTTTTTTTTGTTTTCACTATGAACACTTTTAACGTGCATATTTTGCTACATCTTTCTCACATACCATCTCAATATGAGTGATGTAACCAAGGTTTAGTAACAATATGCTGATTTAAAAGACTGCCCATGGAGTTGCTTGCCCGTTCTTCTCCATAGAGATTTACGCTAGGGAATGGGCAACTCCAGTACTTTCACAGTTTTTATGCCTTGTGACTGGAACTATAGCTACATTTCATTGTTCTTTGTTTCGACAGTTCAAAAGTGCCTGTAACTAGCCTACTTGCAATAAGTGCCTTTTTTTTCTTTTCTTTTTTTCGGATTTGAAATCATCAAATAACCCCTCCCGCTCTGGGCTGAGCAGGAGGGAGTGTCAGAATTTTACTGACTAAAACCCATCCATGTTCCTTCCTTTGCCCTTTGTGTGTTTGCTGACTCTCTTTGAGGCGCGCTTGGAACACGAACGCGCCGTCGACACGGCCTGTCGTCATAAGACGGATGGACGGCGAGCTAGCCCATAGCTCACCTTCCACAGGCCCCCGCCTACTCACGCCTCTCACGTTCCGCCACCTCCTTCGCTAGCATGACTGCTTCGCAGAAGGTGGTGACGGCGTCCCATTCCATCTCACTCCGGACCATGGATTGAACCAAGGCCGGATACGAGAGGTCGCCGCCGCCGATCGCCGCTACTGCAATAAATGCCTTGATTTTGAAACACGAGTTAATTCATTAGATTAAATCAATTACAATGCACAGCTCCCTGCCTATAACAAACTTTTTAGTCATGTAAAGTTTAGCAACTCACTAGTGTCAGAGACGATACCGCAGTTCGCCTTGATGCCACCACCGATGTGGGTTAACCGTTGCGGTCTTACGATTCGGAAAATTGCATGATTATTACGTACTCATATGACATTGGTTAGTAGCCGGTTGAGTGTTATTATGTAAGTGTTACGGCGTTTTTAGTACGTTTTACGTACGTTCTACAATGTTTATATTGTTCGATTTGTAAGATGCAAATTAAGCAATTATAGTAAAAGAAAAATAAGTTCATTTTATAGTTCTTGATCATACTTTCATTTAGAGTTTTTCAAATCATGTCTTATAATAAAAACAAGAGTGATGATGGTCTTCTTGACTGTTTGTAACGTTGGGGAGACCATAGGCGCTAAAAACATAGCAGCAATTTATATGTAAAAAAAAAGTTAAAACAAGTACCTAAAAGTTGAAAAAAATATTTTGTGAATTATTTTTTTAATTGCTTCTTAAACAAGGTCGCTTGACTAATATTAATTGAAGGTATTAATTGAAGGTAGGTAGGTAGGTAGGTATTCTTGTGTTATTTGTAGTCTATTTTTTTAAATAAAGCGTCGCCGCATACTATGAATTTATCCTGTACCTATACAAATATTCGTTCCGTGCGGGAATCGAACTCGCGATACGCAGCACAGCAGTCAATCGATCAGCCACTGTGCCAACCGTGCCGTCGTTATAATAACTGTATTTTAATTCTTGCGTTATTTTTAAATTATAAAATAAAACTGTAATTATAATTTTATGACACACTTCTATTTATTTATAGTTAGTGCATAAACTATAAACAAGTTTAAAGCCAGTTTAATACCACTCAAGTTATAAATAGTTATTTAAAAGTTTGCTCAAAGAATTAATTTTTAATTAATTGTAAAACCTGTCTAGACTTTGAAATAAATTATAGTATAGGTATACTGTTTTTAATTTATGACACGTTTTATAAAACTTAACGCCCTATGAGTACTTAAAATTAAACAATCGTAAAATTACAAGATATTTTGATAATTACTGTTTCTAAACATTCATAAAATCACGCCTGTAATCCTTAAAGGCTTAGACAGAGGTGTACCTAATGGCACGCCTATGTTTCACTAGTTATATTTAAGTCCCATGTTATAGAGGGCGAGCCTATTGCCTCGACCGGGCGCAAATCCAGACTCCGTGGCTGCTACTCATATATTCCTGACGGAAAAACCCAATAACACTTTGCCCGACCTGGGAATCGAACCCAGGATCTCATGCTCAGCAGTTGCCCTTGCAACCACTAGACCAACGAGACTGGGTTCCTTAAATTAGAAATGTAAGCTTCAGATAATTTAATTAGCACACCTATTCTAACTAACATTGAATTACCTTCGAACTACAAAACCCAAAACAATGCCCTAATTGCCTCAAAAGCAAGTAAAATCCCACATTAACAACCACATAAATCGATTAAGAAACAAAACCGAATGTCCAACGTGGAAACGGAATAGAGTTAACAAAAATAGGATTAGCAGACCCGGTTGCGTCGTAATATCGGTCGGTCGAGGCCTCTGCACTTTCCTAACTAAATTCTGCCGGACGGCCGGAAATGTGCCGTCACAATTTTGGTACATTTGCCCCGAGGCGTGGTTGGAGTCACTCGTGTGAGGGACACGCTACCTTTGTACGATGCTAATGATGGCAGTATTGTAGATACCGGAGGTGTACGTAAAGCTTTTGATGAAGAGTTGGAGGCAAATGTGGCTGACCTAAATGGTTAACGTTGCAATGTGAGATTTTCAGTTGAAATCTGAAGCAGTGTTACATAGTTTTTCCAAATCTCCAGTGATTTATGATAAGAACATGATTGAATTTGTATCAATACGTAACGGAAGCATATCTCGATTCCACGATTCAATTTCTTTAGGAGCGGCCAACCCGTCATAGTTTTCATACAAACGCTCGTACGTGAATATGCAGTTGTTACACATCAATCTTTGTTTTTTATGCACTAATAGGTATTTTGTGCACTATATCTAGGTTTCTAGGGTAGCAAAAAATAAAAAAATGTAGAAAAAAATTTAGTATAAGCCTCCAAAAATTGCTGTTTTAACTGAACTTCACTCGATACAAACATAGAATTATTTTCCATTCTCCAGCCATCTATTTCTACGAATGACATTATCATATCAGACTTCGAATTTCACAGTCGGTAGAACAACAATGTTCCCACGTAGTGCTCTTCAAATTGCAATAATAACATTTCATCCTAACAAACAAGTCCTTAACGTTCCCTGACTCAAAGATTTTCTGCATGCTCTTTTCATGTTAATTTGCTGACGTAAAGTTTTCCGTCCCGGTTCTAAAACATGAATTGTAAGAAACGCTTTTAAAGGAAACTGTAATGATATTACTCGTACATTTTGTAAAGAACAAAAACCATAATCAGATGAAAAGTACCAATTTTATAAAAGAGAGTGCTGTAAATGTCACGTTATCGAATAAAAAACTCATTGTGCAGCAGCTCTGATCGTAAGTAAACTAACAATTTCGTTGATAATTCGATTTATTGTGAGCCAAGCTGCTTAGTTGTTGACATCGCAATAAAAATAAGAATCACTAGCGAACAATCCGATTTAATGATGACCGTAGAAACCCATGACAAGTCCGATACGGGCAATAAAATCACTACTTTCTACACTCTGACCCAACCAGATACAGTGTGCATAACAATTTTATCGCGACATGAAACACCGCACGTACTGTGGATAATAAAACAAAAACACAAACACTAGATGTTGCGTCTGTGTCAGGAATCCAGTTGGATTGCGAATGGGCGGTCGTAAAAAGAGTGTCATCTCATCATGGACGTGCGGACCCCACAACAGCTTCAATACCTCCGTTATTCCGTTTATGAAAATGTGGTTGGCATTGCTGACTCTATCTAGATAATCATGAAGCTGTTTTGGACGAAATTGGACGATATCGAAACATATCTGTAGATCCATTCGTTGCGTGAAAATATGTGATACTTTCTGATGAAATGAAAGTGTTGTCTCATGTTTTTTAAATTTCTATGATTACTGTAGATGTGAATAGATATCAGATACGAAATTACGGAGAAAATATAATAAAATATCGAAAGGTCAGCGGAGGGTATGATTCTAATAGCGATAACTTTTGTGTAGGATTACAAAGATCCAGTCCGTACTTGGAAATATCGTGTATATTGAAAAGTTGAAATTTCAAGTTTTAGTTTTCACTAACGTAGACTTTTTTTTACCGTTTCTCACAACAATGAGCATTCAATAACTTCTTTGACAGGGTACCTATGATGGATTCTCTTTCTTTTGTGAAACCTATAACAACGTGGAATGTGTCAGTGATCAAGTCGATACGGTACAGTACAAAATTCACAACATAATTATGCCAAGCTCCTTTCCAAAAATCTAA
Source organism: Eugnorisma glareosa (assembly GCA_947578425.1). Lineage (NCBI taxonomy): Eukaryota > Metazoa > Arthropoda > Insecta > Lepidoptera > Noctuidae > Eugnorisma > Eugnorisma glareosa. The sequence goes on from OX387973.1 coordinate 6,921,276, forward strand.
TCTGTTTCTTTTTTGTTCCAGGTAAATTCCAAACGTAAACGTTCGCAAGTTTTAAAACGGAATCTGCAAAGAGCTGTTCAATTTCATCGATACGATCGCATGACTGGTTTGTTGCTTTTTTTCATGTATGCTGATCAGGCACCGCCCAATTCTTTTAACAACTTGCACCTTCATGTTTAGATATTGCCAAATTTGTATACCCGCTTGAATCGATGGACTGAACGATTTTTCGTAAAGGTATATCAAAGGTAAAAAGGTTTAATCTTTTATTTTTGCTGAAAAAGTTTTGTGATCTTGCTAGTGTCAAGTGACTTTATCTCATATTTTTAGTTACATCAATCAAATCAAATCAGCATAACGCATTCCTCTCATAGAGATACCAGGAGAGGACTATCTCCTGGCGACTCCCAAAGCCTATTCAGTCTACTCTTTTTATAGGAAGGCTTTAATCTCCTTCTTTTAAATCATCGCTTTCAATAGACCCAACTAATACAACAGGTTTTATACAAAAATTGTTTCTGCTCTCAACTTTATTAATTACGTACATTACAATGCCATCACCAACGCAATTATCGTCGACAGCGCGTTTATTATCGCTTATTACAGGTTGTACAACCATAATATTCATTGCATACAATTTGTTTTCATTCTTACTAATTATAGGTGCAGTAATTTTCAGTTGACCGGCGAAGGAAGTAAAAGCGCAGACGGTTTATCATCCCGCGGAAGTTGTAACTGTCAAGTTAGTTAATGTGCTTGTTGGCAATATGGTGGTTATTTGCACCTTCATTCAGAAGGGGTATATTTTTTTAAGTTTTAACGCGTTGGTTTTTAAACTTATTGCCAGAATGAATGTCATTCTTTCATGGGTCAGTTTCATTCATTTTGAATTAAGACTGCAATATTATAATCAACTTCTCAAACTTTTTGGTTTGACCGATAATCTGTTCTGAATTGTTAGTTTTTGTTATAGCTGTACAAGGATCTTACGGCATGTGCTCAAAATCGGGCCTATTGCCGCACTCAATATTCTTATTTCGATAGGTTATCGTAGAAAAGGAAAGGGCAACCAATGTGACAAAAAATGCGCATGACATAGAAAACTTTCTAAGGGAAATATATTGTGTCAATATCACGCGCCTCCGTGACGTTGCATTCGTTTGCTCTTTCATTCTATTTACACTTTCATTCCACTTACATTTTGTTGACATTGTACTACAAATGTTCTACATAAACACTAGTGCGGCTTACACTCAAGGCTAAACGAAAACTTGGTTCTACAATGTAAAGTAAAATTTCTCTATTTTTGCCTTTTTTTCGAATGTCAGGAGCGGTATGTTTCGAATACGATTTCAATCTATGTGGTTGATTAATTAATATTACTGATTTCTTATCTGGTTGAGGCGCAAAACTTATGTTTTTACCTAGGGTTCGTTGCTTATTTTTGTTGCTATGCAGTGTTTTTCTTTCTAGTCAGTATATGTAAATTACAAATTACAGATTATACAAACAAAAAACATGACCTTAATTTTGAAAAGAATCCAATTGACATCGAAACATATTCTACTAAAAATCTACTCATTCTTAAAAACAGCTTATTTAACGTAAAAAAACCAACCTCAATTTTCCATTAACCTAACTTCATTGAACACAACATTATTCACGGTAAACCACTGCAATTTAATGCCTTTGATAGGTCCCGACAGGTTCTAATAGCTTAAAGTGAGTTTAGTCACATTCTATCAAAATGCTGACTTAGCTAGCTTAATGGATTGGTTTTTTAAGTAGTTCTACGATTACTACGACGATGTTAATACAAAGAGTGACGTTTTAAGTTATTTAAATGTCAACGTCAACTGAACTTACATCACAACCATGTCTTCAAAATTCAGTGTTATAATTTTTCGTAAAATTCTGGAAGTTAAACCGACTCTACACCAGAAAGTATTTGAGAAGACTAATTTCAAGGAAATACGAGTAAGTGGGCTCAAGCTAGAACAAGTTCGTGGGAGTAAATATGACAATTAGTTTCAAGCTTCATGAACGGGGTAATTTGTAGGAACTCACGAAGTTTTAGTACAGGTTATGGAAGAGGAGTATGCAGCAACACGAGTGTGTTTGATATAGCGTTAATCGTAAGGAGTTTGTACTCGATTGAGGTTGCGCTTGTTCCTTAACTTAGTCTGAGCTGCAACATATACGGTTTTGAAGCAGATCGTTAGATAGATTTAATAGGTACCTACAAACATTGTTCATGAATACTTGAAGAAAATGTGCGAGCTACGAACTGAATTTTTAAGGAATTTATTTAAGATTTATAAATTTATAATAGAAGTTTACAAATAAATTTTGTGGCTATCAACTTGAAATAGTAGATACCCTAGGTATAAAACCTACAGAAAGTTTTAAATTAATCCAAAGGATATTACAAAATTCAAGTACTACTCTGAATAAAATACCTCTGGCCCAAGTTGTACTTTACTTTAAAATTTTATTGGGACAACAAATTAAAGAAGTCCGCGACGTACGTACGCAATATGGCGTTAGCTGGTAAATTTCTGTGTAGAAATTCCCTGCCCTATTTCCGTTTGGCCACAAGTAAGTGCAAAATATACCTCGCTGGCCGGAATATCGTGCCAAGAACCGGTGTTTATGATGACATTCGTGTTTCCCTTTTTGTATTTTTTGCACTTGTATTTTCAAATCTTTTATTAATTTCTTAATTCATATTATTATGACGGTGTAGAATTTCAAACATTGAAACAATTTCTGTAGAGTGTAAAACTTTTGGGCCACTGACTACCTGTAACTACTGTCAAAGTTCTACAAATGACAGCCAGGACCAACGGTTTAACGTGCTTTCCAAGGCACGGAGAAAACTTGGTGTGTAATGGATGGTCACCCATCCCCGGACCAACCTAGATAAGCGCGGCTTAACTTAAAGATCGAGTGTCTGTTATTATTTAGCCACGAACTTGGAGGTTGGAGCATACTGTCTTATTGCCGGAATAAAAAGGTTCTTATGGCCTTAATGCAGATCATGGTTTCCTTTCGTCCAAATTCGTTCAACCGTTATGGATTTGGATGGATTAAGGCCTGAAAAAGCAATAGTCAAACAAATAGATTACTTTCGCATTCAAAATATTAGTATGGATTGCAAATCATGATTCTATTAAAATTGAAAATTAGTATTATTATTATAAGACTACTCTTTAAAGATGATTGCTCTCAAGATAATAATGCAATAATTTTAACATAAGACCAAAGTTTCAGCATAACTAAATGAAGTTTCTTTAGAAACTAATTATGTCTAACAGCAACATATAATAACGACAACGTCTAAGTGGTCTAATGTCTCTATCATACTTATATTCATTAAAATTGTAGTAATATAACTTAAAGTCCGTAAACTTTTAGTTACAAAAGAAAAAAAAATACAATACAAAATGAGATAATAATTTTTAAACATTTCGTTCAACTTTTATTGGCGGCTCCGATGAATTATTGATGTCGTACGCTTTATCGCTTGTGTTATTTATTGCAATAACGATATTCTGCCCGTGACTTCCAGTTCTTTAAAATCGGGGCTAATGCGGCCCATGAGAAGAACCCCTGCCCAGCAGTGAAATGATACAGGTCAACTGTTACAGTAACGATTTCAACTTTTACTTTATTACTGGAAAATGGATGCAAAGGTACTGTACTAACAAAAACGCCTCATTTCTTATACTGAATAAAATCTATTAAGTAGTTTTAGGACTTTAACTAGCTGTTTCCCGCGACTTCGCTCCGGTTTTGGTCGGAAATAATTCCACGGGCACGTTTTAAATATAGCCTCTCTGCTCTCTCTATAGGCAATCGGAGACAATGTAGCTTCGTATTACTGAAAGAATTTTCAAAATCGGTTCAGTAGATCCAGATTACTCCCTACAAACTCACAAACTTTACCTCTATTATAATATTAGATATAGACATGGTGGTGCTAACTGTACCAATCGTCAGAATTTAAACCAAAAAAAAAAACCGTCCAAGTGCAAGTGGTACTCACACGCACATAGGGTTCCGTAGCACCAAACAATATAATAAAAATATTTTGAAGGCATTCGTTCATATATTGTATTGTTTTACATTCATCAACAAAACTAAATTTGTTTTTCATAGTATGCTAATGAAAAACAAAGTTGTTGCTGCAGTTCGATGAAAAAGTCCCATATCTCAAAAAATAAACATCAAATCTTATTCAAACCAATCTTGGTTGAAAGTTTTTTTTCCGTTCTATAATCCTATATTTTCTTCAGAATTTTTCTCCGCTTACTTTTAAAATTAAAGGGGGGGACACACATTTTACCACTTTGGAAGTGTTTAGCTTTCAAACGATTGAGAGAAAATGGTTTTAGGAACCTCAATGTCATTTTTAAAGACCTATCTGTAGACACCCCGTAGTATAGGTTTGATGAAAAAAATATTTTTCAGTTTTAGTTCCATTTATGGGGAGACTTTTATTTTTGTATATAAACCTTATAGCAGTTCACAGAATACCTACTAAGTTTCAACTGTGTAGTCCTAATACATAGTTTCGGAGTAAAGTGGCTGTGACATACACGGACAGACAGACAGACAGACAGACTTGTCGAATCTATAAGGGTTACGTTTTTTGCCATTCGGCTGCGGAACCCTAATAACTAAAAGATTCGTGTATTTTCTGTTCAAAAATCTTTCAAAATTACGTTACGCCTACGTTGCGTGTTCTTGCCTCTATACACAGAGGTACCTATTTTTAGTTAAACCCCTTTTATCGTGAATAGTTTGAATTGTTGCCACTGGTCCTATGCCGAACCGAGAGGATCAAAGTGGGCCCTTTTATACGTCGGTACAAAGAAAACACGCGCCACGCCAGGATAACAGTTTCATTATGGATGAACTTCGACAATGTAGGATAAATTTTGCTTAGGTTGGCTACAATGTAGTTAGGTATATGCCTGTATTATGTTAAAGTTCAAGGCTTTTTAAAAAATAGGTTTTAGAAGGACACACGCGTAAGTTTTTTTCATTAACTTGAAAGCATTATTTATTTAGGAAAAACAAACAGTTTTACTGTTTTTTTTCCTAAATAAATAAATAAGGTTTATAAAAAGGCTTACATACTAAACTATGATAAATAAGCTACTCACTACGTTTTCCATAGATTACTTTAAATAATAAATAACTAGAGACATATGTATGTCGGAGTGGCAGGATTTATTCCGCTAGGCTTCTACATCATGTGAGCAAACCATGGTTTTCGTGCTATGAAAAGACACTGAGCGATACATTGTTTCTAGCAAAACTAACGAATTACTTGAGATTACAACTTAGCAAAATAACACAGGGCACAATGAATCGGGTACAGTTCCAAGAGGTCTTAACTCGGCCGCGATCAGACACTGACTGACTGTCGTCCTGGCTCAGAGTTTACCATCTTGACTCTGTAACAAGTGACACTGTGGTGTGGGTAGCCTTGTAAGTAGATTGCGTGATGTCACCACCGTGTACTTGTGATTCATTTTAAGCCCGTACCAATGACCATTCTCCGACATGTATAAGATGTACATTAAAGTAACAGTTAACAAACTAAAATAATTATGATAAATATATATAAATATATTTACTATCATAAATATGCAAAAAATGTAAACTAATATGTGATGAAGTTTTGCATCACATAATTATTATTTACACACACACACACACACGTCACATATTTGTGCAAAAAAAAAAAAAGTTACATCAACCGGCACACAATACATACAGGGTGTAACAGGACCCTTCACGAAGCCGTCAACCAAGCATTATGTACATCAAACTAAGTAACTTTACGCAAAAATTATAGCTGGGAAACGACTTTTTGTTTTGGGGTGAAAAATCACGTTTTACGTTAGGACTCAATGTAACGCCCTCAAAATATTATGCTGATAGATCGATTGAGTAGCATGGGGTTTGTGGAGGTGTTTAAAGTAAAAATCTTACATTAAAAACACGTATTAAAAAAAAAAGCTTGTGTAAAAGTTGGAACTTTGACCCCCAATATCTCTGTAACTAGAAGGTTCCCAGGTATAGTCTAGAACAAAAAAATTATCGCTATGACGGAGAGAACAAGTGCTTTTCGGATTCGTGAAGGGTCTTGTTACACCCTTTATTAAACACAAATGTAATGTAATGTGTATTATACACATTACACCACAATGATCGACTGCCAATCCTTAAGAATTTCACGGATTTGCTTCCTGATTATGTTTTTATCGAGGAAAAGTATATCGGTTATGCTAAATTCATTGTTGTAAGTCTCAACCAAGCGATGATTACATTATATTTTACAGTTAAGTAGGATTTCTTTGTTGACTTTTTCTTTCGGCTAAACTGCAATTTGAGAAATGTCGTTGCTCTCCATCATCAGATATGTCTTTTTTAAACTTTTGTGTTTCTTAGGATATTTTTGGTCACGTAGACTATTCAGATAGTCTGAGGGTCAGAAGTCAATCTAGATTATAGTAACGAGGAAGGTTACGACAATGCAACTGTATGCCTGACCCAGTACAAGTTGCAATTTGAAGTTTTTAGAATTTAGTACATTTTTGTATTTAAACTCAGTTTATACTTAAAACCGTTTCACACAATGTTTTTGCTAGTTTATGCTTGTTTGAAAAATTCAAGTTTTATTACTGCTAGTAACTATGCTACGTTTCGTGCTATTTTGCACTAGAAAATAAATAGATGAAATAAAATTCTACCTTATAGTGTCGACATAAAGTGTATTTGGTTTCTGATAGATGGCAAAACGTATTACGGTTTTATTTAGTGCAACAGTCGTAATCGTAAAACTGGCCAACGTATCTGAGAGTACGTTGAAACGTTTGGTAATCTCATTTTGTGGCTTTGCGATATACTCGGGGAAAACTGGAATCGTGTTTTACGTGAATTGTTTTTAGATTCACTCGTTGAATGATTTCCCAGCTTCCTTTCAAGAATAAGATATGATTCTGTCCGTTATATTTTCAACCGAGTTAAAAGAAACAGTCGATTCAATTTGATCGATGAAACGTCTAAAGGATGATTTAAGATTTTCTACATCGTTCTCACATATATGTATAATCTCAACATGAATGATGTAACCAAGATCTTGTAACAATATTTTGATTGAAAAGAGTGTCTATGGAGTTTCTTGCCCATTCTTCTCCATAGAGATCTACGCTTTGGAATGGGCAACTACAGTACTTTCACAAGTTATTATGCCTTGTGTCTGTGACTGTAGCTTCGCCTTTGTTTTTCTGACTTTCAAAAGTGCCTGCGAAGGTCTAGTTGAAATAAACGCTTTGAGTTTGAGTTTAAGTTTACCAGATTATGGAACAATTTAGAATCTAAATCGATGTCCTCAGTAAACTAATATCTTTAAAAGCAATCTTATTGATGGTCTCTTTCTTAACAAACTTTAATCATAAATTGTATAAAATCTCATTATCCCTGCTTCTGATTTATGTAAGGTTTCGCGGCTTAAAGACATCGTTATTCGTTACACGAAAGTAAATATTTCTTTTGCCCATCAAACTTTTGCAAAACTCCGAACACATTCGGGAACATAAAAAATATTAAGCTATTAACTTATTGAAAAGTTTTCGCAAAGGAGAAACGTATTATGGAAATAGGTAAGTTAGCATAAAACTTATTTGCCCTACATTCTCAAAGGGAATTTGCGTTCTCTTGACTAAAATGAAGTTTTGTGAAGATTACCTCGAGCGGGCTCAGTAATTCTGATGAAACGTCTCACATTATGACTACATCGCTTCAAGCGCTCGCCCCTCCGCTGGCGTTCTCTCAGTTACTGTTCCTGGCAGCTTACAATGCCTACGTCGTCCTCATACTCCCTGAATCTTATTTCTTAGGAAATAACAACTAAATTGCCCTGTATTCGGCTAAACTGTATCAGACTTCGTTTCTTCTGTTTCGTTTAATATTTCGAAGAACAAGACCTGGGTGGCATCTTTTTAATTAGATCCAACTTGTGTTATCTGGATTAACGTGCTTCACAACAGTTATAATTATTAGGATTTGCTCTCATATATCTGTGTCTATCTTTTTCTTTTTTTCATAAACATAAAGCTCCTCTTCGTGTTTGTGTTTTAGCTAAACCTGTTTTTGTCAGATTATAGGTATTAAGTTTTCTTTGAGCTTAGAGTCTAGACAAGACCATGGCCTAGTTGTTATTTTAAAAATATATTTGTAATGTTTTGTAACATTTTGTACCTACTTGCAGTGAAACCAGTTGGCCATGTCTTGTTATCCCGCAACAAAGGATTTGAACAAAGCGGTTTCTTATATTTAACGGTAGCAGACTTTTATTATCTGGTTTTTCATATTTCTGCTCTCAGATTAGGTTTATAACGTCGCTTTTATTAAGAAAAGATGGTATCGCCGGCACTTCGCTCAAGAACAAAATCTCGTTGTTCTAAGCCAACGTTACCGCGCTCCGAGTACAATCGTGTCTTCCTGTAACGACCCACTAGAAAGGTATACACAAACTAATTTTAAACAAACTTTGCGAATTTTCGCCGTAAAGTCTGGTCGTGTATTGTCGACGGGAGGTCCTGACTCTTGGTAGATATTCAGACCGCTCGCGAAACTTTGATACATGGCTTGGCTATAAAACGCAGCGCACCCAACCCGCATGTATTGTACACTCGCGGCCACGCTCACGGGAACACCGTTAAATGAAGCGATTAAATACAGCCCTCCTGTTTACATGCAAATAAAACTAACCGTTTTGTGCTAAATTGAGTTGCGGTGTTTTGCAACTTACGTTTATTTCGCAACCTAATTTTTACCGCAGATTTGTGTGCACTGACTGCAACAAATTTCCTTTTCATATGCCATTATTTTGATTTATGTTTCATGTTATCTCTCACCACAGGTGCACGTTTCGGTGCAAAATAACATAAGTTTAGCTCTAATGACAAAATTTAAATTACCTTCATGATTTACGAGCGACACGGACGTTCGAAACTACGTTACGGAGAACAATGTGGGACGAGTTTACGCAATAACGTCGAATATTTAGAGCGTGTGTATTGTTATTTACCCGTAAGTGTATAGGGTAGCGTATGGTATCGCGCATTGATGTTGGATCGGGATGGTGGGTTTTATTTTGCATGCGAACGGAAGCTACCGTCGTGTTTTCCGTGCGTGCGATGTGGACTAGCCTATTGCTGTTTTTTTACCCCCAAGTGTCGGTAACGCTCTCTAGCATGGGCAAATTGTTTGCCAATGAAGTTCGGGTGGTGGGTTGATATTTTTTCCACTGCGTGCAATGTGAATCATGTTAAATATTGACTGTGAAATGAGTGACGACGTAAATTGAATTTTAATACTTTCAATAGTTTACGTGGACATTCGGAATATTGTTTAGCTTCGAAATTGATTAGTTTTTGTACATTGCTGTTTTTAAATGTTAAAATTGTTTTTGTTTTTTTAATTAATTCCATATATTTGTTTTTGGTTCCAATCTGTAAACTTGACAATTTATTTATTTTGTACAGAAAACCCTTTTATATTCTAAATCGATCCAATCTTTATCTTAATGTTGATTCAAGCAATTCAAACACAGATTACTTCAAAGAAAATTAGATTTACAACTATCTTTCAAAAAGCTTTTATTAAAGGGCACCAAAGGTAAGGTACATTACGAGATATTAACATGTAATAGTCATAGTAGTAATCCTATTGGCAGAGATATCAATTTTAGGTAAGGTTTCCCTTTGTGGAGCGTTATCTCGTTCAATGTCTTTGAGAATCACGAGCGACTTAGCGGTGTACGACCGGTAATCACCATTCCTCCTTATGAGAAATATAGATAGGTATGGACGTTTAGAGGTCAACGATTGCTTTGAGGAGAGACTGATTACATAAAATTGAAATAGCTTGATAATGTATCAGACTTTTTATTTTGTTTTCAAGTAATCTATATGAATATCGTTACTTTAATTGGGAATTGAAATTCGGGATGTCTTTCTTTAAATAATGTTTTAGAAAGAATATTTTTATAGTCACGATATGAAATGTGGTTGCTGATTCTAAATTATGACAATTTAAGACTTGTTAATTTTCTTACCGATCATTTGATACTAGGTACTGGTATTTGTATTAACCCACTAAATGAATAATATAATATTTCCAATGATAAAGGGACATTGGAAATTTTTAAGTATTTAAAAAAAAAGTAAAAATCAATCACAAAATTCGAAATTTTCCATCTCGGTATCAAAACAGCGCCGATCACCCGTCTGCCGTCCTGCCACTTCCTTATCGCCGCTAATTCCGCGTTTAATCATTTCCCTCCAATCCGACCTCCGGAGTTAATCGGCTCGGTGCTCTTTTCTTCTCTCACCCATTGATTAAAGGTCCCTTCGTCTCTCGGATATTATGTCAATCAATTGATTTATCTATTTTATCTCTAGTGACGGCTCTGTGGCGGTCCTATGCTGATGAAATGCCAATTTAGATAGAGGTTTTGACTCGATGAACGGTCGATTTGAGTAAAATTGAGAAGCCCCTCGTCAAGGCGGACGATTTGCAATTAAGTTTTGGGTTACTTTGAGTGCCAGTGGGGCGTTTTTGTGGGTCAATACGTTTGGTCTCGTGAATAGGGAATCTTTTGGATAGGAATTTTAATTCAACTGTTCCATAAACACTGATCGATTTACAAAATAATTGAAGCAGCTTCGTTAAGAAATTTTAATAATTTGTTTTTTTCCAAGGCATATGAATACTATTCATATATTTGTGGGAACTTTGCATCATTATCCAAAATTCCACCATCGTTTTCACCTGACGAATAATGAGTGTTTTTGATACTCACTCGAGTTTCCAAACTCAACTCAATTGTTGACAAAGTCGTGTAGAATCTTGGCAGTTAGCAAGTTGTTGCGTATTTCGAAACAGATACTAATTGGCTGTCACCACGTAAATTGCAACGAAATAACTTTAACTTACTCGCTGCTGTGTTTTGCTGAGATCGTTTGTTTTGTTTAGAAGTTCAATGCTCTGGCGAGGTCCTGTGTGTGTATACTAAACTAATAATAGGTACATATAAGTAAGTAGCGGAACTCAATAGGTCCGCTAGGCTCGTAGTAGGTGGTGTTCTATTGTTTCTGCCAACTCCCATGAGAAAAAAACGTGAGTTTATGTATGCAATTTAGATAAAGAGCACCCACCCTAAGTCGCTTTTCATACAAAACCGTTAAGAAATCCGTACCATTTTTGACTATCCAAGAAGCAAAATGGTGTGCAAAAAAACAGTGATGTCCTTAAAAAAACTTATTTCTAAAAATACAAAACACGTTCTGTTTAAGAACACGGTGACAGTTAAAATCAAATCCTTAGCTACAGGTTGATCAAAAAGTGAACAGAAAACAACATGTCTAGATGTCACGAAAACTAATACGGAAAGTGTCAGCCAAAGCTTGTTTTTTCAATTCGCTCAAGTTTTTTCTCGACACGATTTCGTTTACGCAATCCCGGTACAAAGTGCCTGTCAGAAATGTCATCTACTTCGGACCGCGTCGATTTGTTCCCAGTCATGGTTTATTTTGTTGCAAATTCGGGATGGCCGTAAAATTCTGAAGTATGTCGTCAGCGTTTTCACTGAAATAGGGTTGCATGATTGCCAGATTTCGTATTGTAGTTTCTGCTTTAGTCATATGTGTGTGTGGTCGTATCAGTTCGTAAAGAGTCGATCATTCAATTCAGGGTTTGCTATTTGATGAAGATTCTATGAGTGAGTTTCATTAATGGGATGAATTTCATGCGGAGTGTGAGAAAATTGCCAGTCACTGCGCTTGGCAATTGGTGAATGGTTATACCAATTTAGTGCTGACAACAGTTGATATTATTTCTCATGATCTTTTTAAATGAGTCTTTATTCTTTAGGGGGGAAGGACTAAACTCAAACTCAAACTCAAAGCATTTATTTCAATTAGATCATTACAGGCACTTTTGAAAGTCAAAGAAAAACAAAGCTAAGCTACAGTCACAGTCACAAGGCATAATAACTTGAGAAAGTACTGTAGTTGCACATTCCAAAGCGTAGATCTCTATGGAGAAGAATGGGCAAGAAACTCCATGGACACTCTTTTTAATCAAAATATTGTTACAAAATCTTGGTTACATCATTCACGTTGAGATTATGCATATATGTGAGAACGATGTAGAAATATGTGCACATTAAGAGCGACCAGAGTAAAAGATTAAAATAATCAACACTTTCAAATTAAAGTAATTAAAATAAACCGTGGTAGCTAAGAGATGACCAGTCCCAACTGACAGCGCCCGCTCACGAACATGACGCATGGCTCAGCGCCATTCAACTCAACCATATTGAAGGGAACCAAATGACCCGACCATCAGCGAGAAATCTGAGTGAGCATGACATTCTCTCAGCCACCAGGCTACATTCAAGTCAATGAAAGATAAATAAATGTAAATGGTTGCTTTACAGTACATAGTACTCACACATGTGCTATGCAATTATATTATACTAAGAGATGGAATCTACAACAAAGATTTTTATAATGTTATTATATTGCAGGTTTACCTCATAGTGATATGGCTAGAAACGGGGTGACTATGGAGATGACGACAAGTAAAGAAGTATAAAACAAGATGTCGTGTTGCGATCCCTGATAACATGAGATGAAGGCAAGAGCATGATGATGGATGATGATGGTGATTTAAAAAACCCGGCCAAGTGCGAGTTTCACTCGCGCACGAAGGGTTCCGTACCATTATCTAAAAAAAAAACTTAACTGGCGTCAACTATGTATGTATGGGGGACACCCTTTAATTTTCAACTTTTTTATGTTTTGGATTTTTTCCTTTATGAATTTTCATGATTCTAGGTTAAAAGGGAAGTACCCTAAGTTTTTTTGATTCCCTTGTGAAATCGCGTAGTATGCGACATAAACAGTCATATCTTTTCATCGCGTTGACTTACAAGTTTGATTTTTTCATTGCTTTGGTATTAATCCCTTTAATTTTCAACTTTTTTATGTTTTGGATTTTTTCCTTTATGAATTTTCATGATTCTAGGTTAAAAGGGAAGTACCCTAAGTTTTTTTGATTCCCTTGTGAAATCGCGTAGTATGCGACATAAACAGTCATATCTTTTCATCGCGTTGACTTACAAGTTTGATTTTTTCATTGCTTTGGTATTAATCCCTTTAATTTTCAACTTTTTTATGTTTTGATTTTTTCCTTTATGAATTTTCATGATTCTAGGTTAAAAGGGAAGTACCCTAAGTTTTTTTGATTCCCTTGTGAAATCGCGTAGTATGCGACATAAACAGTCATATCTTTTCATCGCGTTGACTTACAAGTTTGATTTTTTCATTGCTTTGGTATTAATCCCTTTAATTTTCAACTTTTTTATGTTTTGGATTTTTTCCTTTATGAATTTTCATGATTCTAGGTTAAAAGGGAAGTACCCTAAGTTTTTTTGATTCCCTTGTGAAATCGCGTAGTATGCGACATAAACAGTCATATCTTTTCATCGCGTTGACTTACAAGTTTGATTTTTTCATTGCTTTGGTATTAATCCCTTTAATTTTCAACTTTTTTATGTTTTGGATTTTTTCCTTTATGAATTTTCATGATTCTAGGTTAAAAGGGAAGTACCCTAAGTTTTTTTGATTCCCTTGTGAAATCGCGTAGTATGCGACATAAACAGTCATATCTTTTCATCGCGTTGACTTACAAGTTTGATTTTTTCATTGCTTTGGTATTAATTTCAGCTTGATACCGCCACGCATTTCTGAGAAAAAGGGTCTTGACATACAGACAGACGGACAACAAAGTGATCCCATAACGGTTCCCTTTTTGCCGATTGAAAATCCTACTTAAGAACAATTACTGGTTTCCATCTAGGTTCACTGTAAAGAATTCTATATTCACCTCTTGATAAGATAGCTTTTATTACCCCTAAAGTATCAACCACTTCAACAAACCATTTCTAAAACCACCTCCATTCACATAAACGTCTTCGCCATTGAAGTCGCAGTGCAGTCATAATATTTCGTGGTCGCCCTGTTAGCGATAACGTCGACATTCATAAAACGTGGGGCAGACAACCGGGCGCATTTGCATGTCTATGATCTGAAAGTGGTAAGTATTTATTACACGAACAAGTTGTGGTTGCCATAATGTCCAACGGCACTTGTTGAGTGAAATGACATTTGTATTGAGTTAGTGATGCAATTAGGAACATAAGAGATGCTTTCAGTGGCATTCAACGAATGACCGGTTCGTACCATCGCATCGTCAATAATGCCTCACCTCACCTTTCGCACCTCACATCCTTTCGTGTCATTTTGTGCCCTAAAAGCTCTAGTCAAAGCTACCTAGGCGCCATGGACGATACCGTGAAAGTGGCGGGCATTACTCGAAGCTTGGCTAGCATGGTGGGGTCATGAAATTGAAAAGTGATAATATAAAATATATCATAAAGAATTTTGCGACTAATTTGGAGTCATCTTCATGATCTTAAAAAAAAGTTTGAAATGATGTGACTGTATAAAAGTAATAACACATAATATTCTTGATATTATTATTATTTTCTGACGCTATAGTCGTCATTTAACATGAAAAGGTGAATTTTGATTCATTACATTTTATTTAAAAGATCTTTGCTAAGGGAACACTTTTTTTCTGACCGTACTTTATTAATTATGATGGAAAACCTGATCATTATCAAAGTCTTTTAGACCTTTATTTAAACTCAAAGAAAAATGTTTTGCAAGTTTATTTAAAGGCCCATTTCTTGTTACATAAAAGCTTATAGCTCGGTTGAAAGAATTTTACAAAAAAGTTAAGTGCCTGTAAATGTTTCTTAGTCAGGCAATCATCGTTAGGCACCCTAAGTTGTAACTTAAGCTGTTTATTGGTGGGATTTAGCTCATAGATGGTACACCTTGACCTGGCCCTAACGAAGAGACGAAGCTTATTAGCTTGGTATAAAGTTTCGAAACAAAGTTTATCGCAATCTGTTGATAAGTCCACTAAACTGTCTATAGGGTTATGAGGGTATGTTATGACCAAAGTCGTGAAGATCGTCGAGGGGAATTCTGAATCTCCATCATAATTTGACATTTATAATCTTTAGCTTATATATGTGATTGGTAAAGATATACTCGTATGTTGCGAAAAAACACAACAACGAGTCAATAATAAAATGTAATTCACAAAATGTCCTGGTTTAAAACATAAGGTAGTATACTTTTTATTCGGGTACATGAAGTAATTCTTCTTCGAAACGAGTAAAACCACGTGCAACAGCAAGCACATATATATAGATACCTTCTACGTGACCGTAATTCCTCCTCTATCCAACGATACAACGTATTTCTCCACCCACAAAAGCTCACATTTTAACCGTTAATAACCTACGCCAAGCAACGATAAATTCAAGGAGATCAAGACTAAACCTATCACGGTGAAATGGAGCGACCTCAGAAAGCTGACTCACGTATATTGTATTTACATCGTAGCAGAGAGCATAACATATGTTTGCAGCCTAAGTCTCTAGCCCGTAAATTCATTTAATTTGTCACTCGACATAGCGTGCGGTCAAACGGAGCTCCGTTCTTGCAACGCGATAATATAATATCGTGGTAGTAACATTGTTTTTTCTGGCTTCCGCTGTTTGCCATTGTTTGTTTTCAAATTGTTCGTACGGCGTACCGAGTTCATTATTATCAGCGTCTTGAAAGCTTCGGGATTGTAGCGGTTTGTTTTCATGTTATTTGAGGTTTAATTTTCATGTTGTTGTTGTTATTAGTTTCAAGTGGTTCGTTATGCGATTTTGGATCTGATAGTTAATTGTTGTGATGTTTTCATTCGCTTACAGGTTTTTCGACTCCTAAATCTGAATGACTTAATGATGTTACTATAGTCATTCGTGGTTGACTTAGCTCTTTGCTAAATAAGAATTTATTTCATCTTGTTTAAACCCTCAGTATTTTCTATTTAAAAACTAGGTACAAAAACACCACTCAGTATTATTTACGCGGTCTGAACTTGAGCACATAATAAATTATGATCGTTTCTGACAAATCTCCAGAGAAAATATGTCTCCAATATTTTTTGCAGTACACCAAGTACACCAGTAAAGTAGCTACTCTCGCTTGATTGAAATTCTGTCAGGAACGTCCAAGTTATTTTCCTTTAGTACGACAAAGTTGTAGCATATAACTGGACGGATAGGAATTATATATTTTTTACTTTGCTAATAAAGAAAGTCTGGAGTTAAGACGCAAACTCAAGGGACAGCGTTGGAACGTGAGTATCTTTCGTAATCGCAATTCACACCGAAGACTCTCGCACACCATTAACCCTGAAAAGAGCGATCGGACGGAAGAGATTAACATCCACCGCAGCGTTTAGACGGTGCTTCTTGAAAATGTAGTGGAGAGAACTGGCAATGGAATTTGCGCTCTTTTGTTTAAGTGAAAAATTGCAGCAAATTTTCGCTTGCATAGTGCGAGCATTAGATGGCACGATTGCATTATAAAGATTAACTGGCAAGGGGGTTGCTTGCATCGTTTTGGTTGAGAGCTATACTCATAAATAAAGTTCTTTTTATTTTAACAGAATATGCTTTTTAGAGCGGTAACATGAAAACCTTTTATTCAAGGCAACAGACGACATTTTTACTGAAATAATTACGCATGTCGGCAGCGATAATGATAAAAGTTTGATGAAAATTGCTGTTTTTATAGAACTTAATAAATGTAGGGGTTATTTTGGATGACGTACATTTTTATGGGGTACTATATCACTTTACAGCATAACATAATGAAGTCTAACATTAAGTTGTGTTTATGCGTGGAAAAAGTTTTTTCTTTATCGTTATGACTACGAAAACACGTCAAGTGCGAATATTTTTAGCTCCTTTCAAATGCCTCTCCCAGACCATTTTATTAGTATGGAATATCATTCTTCTTACACTCACGTTCCACCTTTTATATGTATACAGAGTGCTGTATCAAACGAAGAGACAAAATAGACGTTCAATAGATTTTCGGTGAGGTCCCTACTTCGTTAAGTACCTCTGAGGTGACTGCGTGGAAAAGATTAACTCTTAGAAGTGTGAGCCTGTGAATTTATCACAGAAATAAAATATTATTACAGTACATTTTCCTTTTGTATACCAAGCCTGCCGTTTGATAAGATATAAAGAGGAAAATGATTTGAAGTGGACGGCTAATACCAATGTTATGAACCCGGATTGTAAGACCCTTACAAAAAAGTTTGAATTCACTTCCATGTATTGTGAGTAGGTATCTGGTTTACGTCATCTTGTGAATCATCAAAAGGTTTATAGAATTTGATCGTTCTATTTAAAAACTTGAATGCATTCCTATTCTTTAACCCGTTTTCAATGTTTACAGCGTTGTATGTTGATAAAGGGACTCCCCCTTTGTCATCAAAATCGTTCTGGAAATTGTACATTTCATTTCTTTGATGTCTGTCTTCATTTCTGTGTTACTGTCTTCGTTTGAGTTCAATAACCTGTTGAGCAACTTAGAATTTATTGTCGATTTTCCTTGTTTGACAATTAACAGTTTTCCATCTTCATTTAGTTTCAAATTCATGAAACCTAATTTGTTTGCTTCTTATACGTTTGACTTGACCATCCTACGTAATTATAATTTAATCCAAGTGTTAACGTCGTTAATGCCTTAATTAAGGTTGAACCTAATTAATTGTTAGACCGGTAGAGAATTCTTAATTATAGCTATCAATGTTTATTTGGCAAAGAGGTTTGGTATTTTATTAATGAGCTAGGGTAATTACGTGTGGCTCTTCAAAATGAGCACTTGAAAATACTATCAAGATTTCGTACATCACATCAGAATTCCAACTTCCACATCCAGTTCAAAATAATTAAAAACAAAGACAGTGTTTGTTTCTTCATAAAATTGCTTTTCATGTTAAGCTCTTAACGTTCTGCCCATAAACGTATCTTCTGCAGTATTCCTCCTTAACCAGTACCAGTATCACTTGCATCAGTATTCTTCTTTATAGCTCTATCATACGTACAAACCGCTGTTTTTGCGGATTCTCCTGAAAATGTTTCAGCAACTTTAGCTGTTTCCACCTTTATTTATGAGTTCTTCAACAAACAGGTGTGTCTTGACTAAAAACCCGTTTCTTCGTGCCTTATGTAAGATACAGTATTTTCTTATTTTGTTCTTTGTTTTTGTTACTTAACCATTTTTAAAATCACGCTGTTTTTCTTTGCCTCTTCAGTTCTTTGTTGCTTAAAAATGTTGTTCTGTATCTTCATTTATTTACAGTTAGTGCTAAAGTTATTGTGGTCTGTTCATTTGTGAATACTGTTTTTAATATTTTTTTATTTCAATTTTTTATTCTTTTGGATAAAAATCATGTTGTTTCTACATAATACCGATGAGTATCAAGTAACTTTTTTCTTCTTAGCTCATCTGATTCTCAGTTTTACTTATAAATCTCTTGAATAATGTAAAAGCAAAGCTTTCACATTTTAAAAGTAATAACTTAGGAAGTTTAGGTGCTAATTTAATGTTGTATTTATATAGATGAGTGACACAAATATGCTGTTTTTTTATTATTTTTAGGGGCCAACATTCATAAACTAACCATAAATAATTTTGATATTAATGACACAAATAATATTCAGTGACAAACAGGCTGTTTCTTAGAAGAAAATAAATTACATCCCTTTCAAAACGTGGAAATAACGTTATTACGAAAGATTTGCTCTAATACCAATGCCTTTTGTCGCAAGACTCGTGCGAGAAGATGAGGTCCCAGAATCAAAGGGAGCATCGTCCAAGGATAGTGTTGGAAACTATTCGGCAGTGTTGGAGTCTGAAATGCTTCTTTAGTTGTGGAAGCTCAAGGATTCTTTGATTTTCTTTGGATGGATTCGACGAAAATGATGTTTTAAAAGTATAATCTTATACTAGCGGACCCGCCTGGTATTGTCTTGTGACTACAGCGCCACCTAACGGGCCCAACTATAACTAAGAATTGGCCTTTTGTCGCAAGACTCGTGCGAGAGGATGAGGTCCCAGAATCAAAGGGAGCATCGTCCAAGGATAGTGTCGGAAACTATTCGGCAGTGTTGGAGTCTGAAATGCTTCTTTAGTTGTGGAAGCTCAAGGATTCTTTGATTTTCTTGGGATGGATTGGACGAAAATTATGTTTTAAAAGTATAATCTTATACTAGCGGACCCGCCTGGTATTGTCTTGTGACGACAGCGCCACCTAACGGGCCCAACTATAACTAAGAATTGGCCTTTTGTCGCAAGACTCGTGCGAGAGGATGAGGTCCCAGAATCAAAGGGAGCATCGTCCAAGGATAGTGTCGGAAACTATTCGGCAGTGTTGGAGTCTGAAATGCTTCTTTAGTTGTGGAAGCTCAAGGATTCTTTGATTTTCTTTGGATGGATTGGACGAAAATTATGTTTTAAAAGTATAATCTTATACTAGCGGACCCGCCTGGCATTGTCTTGTGACGACAGCGCCACCTAACGGGCCCAACTATAACTAAGAACCTTCCAGGTAAAAACATAAGTAAAAAACAAAAAAGAAACATCACAACATTCAAAACCCTTCAAACTGTTGAGAAAGAGAATTACGACGCTCACACAGAAATTTTATTTGTTAAAATTACAATGTCAGGGACACAACATTTTGCTATAAATGCCTTTCTGATATTCATAGATACCTGGCCTTAAGTAGAACCAACTACTAATAAGAACTAATAACATGAAATGCACGAGGGAAATGAGGAAATAAAACTGCTCCCACCCATTACTGCTGAAGAATTGGCTCACGATTCGAAGCGATAGCTTTCATAAATTGATCAGTTAGCTAATAGAGATAGAATTACCCCTGACAGAAAGAAATAGGAGCAAAATTAGACAAGATTGATCTTGATCGTTCCTTCTCCACAGTAGAAAATATTTGCCGAATACGGAATCAAGTGACTTATCGAATTAGGAATTATTATGAGATATTGCGAGATAAACTATACGAGAAAGTTGGTCCTTACGAACGTTAGTTTGATCCAATAAGTTAGGGAGTTCCACATACTTGCAAATTGTGGCAAATATCCCTGAGGCTGCTTCTTCGATTTGTTTTTCGTTTATGAAACAATAAAGTGGTTTCAGCATCTTGGGGATTACTTTGCCTAATTTGATTTTCTTGTTTCTTATTAATTTATTGTTCTTTAATTTCCCGTGAGAGTCAATATTTTTGTAAAAGTGCTGTTTTTGAATACAAATGTCATGAGTTAATTAATTTTATTTTGTACCTCTGCTTTTTTTGTAAATGGACTCAATTATCTACCTAGCCATGTGTTGAATACTAAATCAGTTTTTCATTTAATTGAAACAAATGTGCTAGTGTATTTCACTATTACTTCACCAGGAAAGTCCAGTATTTTCCTGCAACCATTATAAACCTAGTAGATAGTAAAAGAAAATGCCACAAGAAGCTCTCCACTATATAGTGTAAGTGTAATAACAAAATGTGCACGGTACAGTCACGAGCATAAATACTTTACACGTACGCAAGATTCAAAGGGTTTTTCGCTTATGGTGTTACAAACATAGTTTTTACACAGCTATATTATTTTGAAGTTGGTCTTTTCTCATAGTTCTTCACAAGAAAATCTCTTTTGAATTTTGTGTAAATGTCAGGTATTTATGTTCTCGACTGTACACAGTCGTAACATAAGACGGTGCGATCATTTCTTGTTCACTTTCATTAGTGAGTGTTATTGGCTGAAAGCCGTTTTCAGGCCGAATGTAATAGTGCCACGGAATTGACAAAGTTCAGTTGGTAAGGACATTGGTGTTAGTTTTCGTGGGTCTCGTGAAATTTGGAGCAACTAAGAACTTCGAAATTAAGGTTTCTTTTTTTTTTTGTTTCAGGGTTTTCATTTTGGACTGCGCTGTTGATCTTATTGGTAAGATAATTTTACATACATACTTACTTAGCATGCTATGCTAGATTATGGGCTAAGTTTGAAGCCTAAATTATGTTATAAAATAATGACTAAGTAGTAAGACGAACAAGGCAGCTAATTTTACGGTACTATTATTCTCAAATTTTACCATCGCGTCCTTTAAAATGATATTTCTACCCAAACTGCTCTCTCAGGGACATTGGCACAATGTCATTGTTACATTCGGACCCCGCTTTCAGAAGTTTTTGACTAAAATTTCCTACTAAATGCTACATCGTTAAAATGCAGTGCAGTAGAAATTTCATACAATATTTGCTATTTTAATGAAATTCTCTTGGCTGGCAGCAGACATAAAATAGTGCAGAGTGAAGCTGACATTAGCTCACTGAAGTAATACTATAGTATTACTTCAGTTAGCTAATGTCAGCTTCACTTGATTTTGTACCGCCCGACTTTATATCGTAACAAGTTTTTTATTTGAAAATTTTATGTCAGGATCGATGAATCCAATAAAAGTCTGAGATTATTTATTTCTTATTATATTTGAAAAGTTAACTCATAAAAGTTAGCGTCGTTAGGAAGTTTGTTTTTTTCTGTGATATGTTTTTAATGCGACAAGGCTATTTCAAATAATTTTATTTATTATTAAATATTTCTGGATTTCCTTGACTGGAGCATTCAATTATGAATTTTCACCTAGGCACTTTGATATCATACTCTTATATATATGATTTACAACTATTCTCATCTTGAGATCGCTTAAATTATTTTCAAAAAGATTTCCTTTGAGAGCCGGCATTTTTGCATAGCACACGGATATGTGGACTTTAATTTCCTTCTTCCCATGTAAGTAGGGGAACCTCCCTCTCGTTTTATTCAAGGATTAACATTTTGTGGGATTTAGGAGGTTGCGTCCCGCCTTTCTGCAGCTTCTAGACTGTAAGCTTTGTCTTATTGGACTTGAGACACTATCAAGTATTTGAAATTGTTGGTACTAACTTTTGTAATAAAATAAAATTCTCATACAGCTATAGTTGGCTACATATTTTTGCGTATAGCTATCCCATTGTATTCCATTTCTGTGACTAAAAGTCGTTCCGTGTTTCTTCCCCTTTTTTATGCGAGTTTCGTAATCGCTAAGGCAACAATGAAATATAAAGGAAACTATGTTTGTCGTCGAGTGTAACATGTTCGCAAATGATTTATGAGCTAACGCGGTATTTATTCCACATTATATTGTCGTCTTGTTCCCATGTTTCCAACTTCCCTAGTAAAGTATTCCTTACGAATATTGATATTTTTCAGACTACTCCTAGAGAATTGCAAGATTTTTATCTATTACCTAATTGTGGTGCTATTTGACTGTGAACGAGCTTTTTTATTGCTTGAATACTGTTAGGGACATATTGACTTTACATGATGTGTAGTCGGTATTACTTGAGTAGCAAATATAAAAAGTTGATTGCTTGACATTCTGCTCGCATTTCAATCGGATACACAGTTATGTATTTATGTAATGAAGTGTTTAGACATACCGTGGTTTAGATGTAGTATGAGAGAGTTCGATTGCTGAGACCATTTTTTTTTTTTTTAAGTTTTGTTTATGAAGGATGATCATTGATCGAATATCTGCTGTTACTTTTACAAAACGACATCGAGTTAATTACAAACATTTCAGTTTAGACAGCCTCGGTCTAGTGATCGTAATCCCAGTGAAGTACTAAACAAGAGGTCCTAGCTGGTTTCGACGTAGGTCAGGCAAAGTTTTGATTTCATTAGGAATTTCTCAGTAGTAGCCCGGAGGTTTTTTACCCCATCAATGGTACTAAGCTCGCCTTGTGCGCTTAAGTACACCTTTGCCAAGTCCTTTTGGGATTACGGGCGGGATGATAAGTTATTGCAGTTTAATAAATATACCTAGTTAGTAGCAAAATTATATCTCAATAAGCTGAATTCTCCTGCAGATGAATAACAATACGGCTAGATAATTTTAATGGCTCAATATTTATCAATACAGACGTGGCTCCTCTGAAATTTATTGTTTTATATACAGCTACGGTCAGTGCTTTTCAGAGATAGCAATCTGCGCAGTGTTACCTTCACAATCGATGATCATCTTATATTCTATCCCTCTTTTAGTTAATAATATAGACAGAGACGGAATTAGTCTATCTTGTGAACTAGCCCGGACGCTGGCTCTCACGACTGTGTCACGAGGTCGTGAACAGTCTTTGTCTTATGCTTTATTATTTACTAACATCATACCCTGAGATGCATTGAAAATTATGTTCGCAAAATTAGGTTTGATGAGGGCTTTTTATTAGTACATCCGTGACCTTTGTATTTTATTTATGTTTCACACATGATGTTAGTTTGACGCCATTAGTGGGCAGCAAGTAATCAGTGGTTTTGTGGCTAAATAGGTACTTAATGTAGGTACTAAAATTGCACAAATATTCGCATCAGAATTGAGTAAATGCCAGTTTATTCATACAAATTGGGAAGTAATAAATTAGGTATACTTCAAAAAGCTGCAAACTTTTAGTCAAAATTATGTCTTCAAATTCGTTTTTGAGAGGAACATAATCCTTATCTAACTCGAAACCAATAAAATCAACTTTTCCACTTCAATATAATTTCCGAGAAAGTTGGAAGAAAAGTTTTCCGCGGAAGTTGTGGAAGATCACTTGTCATAAAATAAGTAATTTTTCATATCCGATTGTACATTTATTTGACACGTGTTTGTTCGGGGTATTTATTATTTTTCCTTTATTACCGTTGGACAATCGGGGATTGATCAACTTTTGAAGCTGGCGGTAGTCAATCTTTGTGCCTGCCAATCGCTTTATTATTGTTACTGAAAGTATTATTGAGAAAAAATGCATCTTTGAATAGTGTTTTTATTAAATGTAAACACCAACACCAGCTCCTGAAGTACCTGATTAATATCAAAGTGCCAAAGTTCATCAAATAGATAATGCTAATCACACATTTCCTAAAAGGCAAACCACATCATTAATTAAGTTTTCTTAATTAATACCTCCCTACTTCTATATACATACAGCTAACTTCACAAAACAGCACAATGAAGATATTACCTTCATTACCATAATAAAATTATCCACTCCACATAATACACCCCGCTAATAATCAGAACTAATGGCCCATATATGGCACAGCGATGGCTTTTTAATTGAAACTTGGCACATTAAGCAGCCGAAACGACTAAATGACGATTTACTATACGTTGTCAGGGGACGGTCGTTTCAAGTTACGATATTAGTCCATTTGCTCCGTGAATGGGACCGACTTTGAAGATTCACGTAGGTATATAGGGATCTACAAGACGTGAAAATGCATTTAACTTTCCTTTATGCTGGTATTTGTGTAGTTTCGTTGACAGCGTAAATGGATTTATATTATGGCGAATGGCAACCCCTGTTTGTGTTGGCTTTCGAAATGGGTAGATGCAATATTGAAATGTGAAAAAGAAGTTTATTTCTACGGTTTCCTGTCGGAACAATGATGGGATGAATGGTAAGGGTTTTTCTTTGTTTAACTTTGGTAGTATGACGGGGAAAACTTAGGAATGATCCGGTTTCCAATTTGGTTCTGTTATTCATCTATGTAGTTAATTAAGACATCGGGATATTAAATTTCTTATCCTAAACTTTGTAAGTGTTTAACATGGAAATCTGACAATCTATACTATAATATTATAAAGCTGCAGAGTTTGTTTGTTTGTTTGAACGCGCTAATCTCAGGAACTTCTGGTTCGAATAAAAAAAAATATAGTGTTGGGAGCGGAGCATCAATGAGAAATGTCTCTCCCTTATGTGACGCAGACAAAGTTGCGCGGGTCAGCTAGTATCAGATACAATTACGAGTTTATCATTGAACCAACTCCTCTATACAACAAAAACTTTTTGAAAACGATAAATTATCATTCGTAATAGATGTCCTACTTCGAAGTATACAACAACGACCGGCGGTTGTTTTGCCAAGTTTCTGAGATAAGAAGCCAGAACAGGTTGGCCGTCTGACGTCACAATCCCCGCGACCAAGTTTGACAAAGTTCAAGGGTGTACCCAATAGCCTCCAATAGAAATGGTCGAGTTGTGCTCAATCACAAATATCGAGTTATATCGTAAATATTACTGGTCTAGTGAACAAGCGCGACTGCTGAACATGAGGTCCTGGGTTCGATTCTCATGTTGGGAAAAGTGTTATTAGGTTTTTCCATCAGGAATTTCTCAGCAGCAGCGGAGCCTGGATTTGTGCTCGGTTGATGGCATTAAGTTCGCCCGCTATCACGTTGAGCTTAAACATAACTGACGAAATGTAGGCGTAGATTAGGTAGATAGTTACACCTCTGCTTCAACCTTCGGAGATTACAGGCGTGAAGTTACGTAATGTGCATCACCTAATTCGTGATATTTTGCAAGTATCGCGTTATATCGCCGAACAAGTGCGAGGGAATGTGTGCTATGGCGGTGAAACTGGGCCAATAGGTAGTGCTTTTTCCTTTAGCTTCACTTAGAAACAAGTTTACCGAGTGTTGCTCGATTATTGGAATCGGATATCGATGATAGAACGTTCAATGCCACCGACTCAATGCTGAGCCTCTATTAATTTAATAACAACAGGTTTACGAAGCTTTTTCTTTAAGTATTGATCCATTGTTTTCTCATGTGTTTGTTTGATTCTTGAAGGTTATCTACTTTACCGTGAAATGTAGTTATTCGTTGGTAAGTTCTCAACCATTTTCAGTTCGTAGTTGTATTTTTTCAACTAAATCTTAAATGATAAAACCAACTTTTAATTAAGCAACTTTCGCAAGTTAAGTTACGGACTAACTGAATAAATTTTCCCTCTTGGCCGAATGGAAAAACTAAAAAGTTAATTACAGTGCTTGCCAAAATAACAGTGCCGTCCTATTTCATTCTGAATTTTAATTTAAAAAACCAATACATTGTCTGACAACTTTGTGATTGGAACAATCTGTTACGTAAAACAGATATTTTTAAAATGTATTGCGTCGAATGTGCAAAACACATTATTCATTTGCAAAATGCAATTTCGCAGGATGTCACGATTGTTAGAAAAATGCTCGCTACAAATATTCAATACGTTTGCCGCGATTCAGTGTTACACATAAACTGGTGTTGGCGTTAACGTAAATTGCAGTTTGCAATAGAAATTAGGGCTTTTAGATGGAGTGGGTAGTAAAAAGAAAAGTTTGATGGTTTTACGTTTAGGATGTTGTCGAAATGTATTAAGTGATAATAAAGTATAATTCACAAAAATAAATATTTCTGATTTTGTACAGCAAACGGATGCTCAACCCAAGTTTTCGACGGATAAAAAGTAACATTATTGGGCTCCATAATCCAATTTGAGGCTCAAACGAACTCCACTTACATTCAAAATATTGGCAACCCTAATAATATGAATCGAATTTTTAATAGAACACTATCGGTTTGTCCAATAAATCTCGTTTGGAATCCACGCGGACCGATATCATGTTACCGTTTCGACCGTAGCGACATCTGGCTCGCACTCGAAATGCCCCAGAAGCAAGCAATCGACACAAAATACGAGATACGACATAAATTATGGTAAAACGTGGTTGGACGCGAGTTTCAGAATAAGGGTGCAGATACTTTTTGATACTTTTTTTATTTTTAACATTTTTGGCTGAATGAAACCTTTGTTTATGCTTGTAAATGCCAATGTCGATCAATCTTAATGAGTTAACATTGAACTTTAGAATTTATGTTAATGCGTTTCGAGATCATCATTTCCAATTTGATTGTGTCGTTTTTGATTGCATCATAATATTTTGTTGTAAATTGGTTTACAATTTACGGTTCTATTTTGTCGCTGGATGGTGCTTTCTGTCACATATTTGTTCAAATAATCGATGCCGGTCTTTTTGGTAGATAATTTGTGAATAATATTCCAGAATAAATAATTAATCAAAGACGTATCGAAAACGAGATCCTTGCATTTTCTCCGTCCATTTTTACGCAATATTGTGCCCGAAGCAATCGTTTTTGCAAAGCCAGATGTTCGATAATAAGTAACACGTGTTGACCTCCGAATTAATTAGATGCGTCTATAGATGTGTCATAGACAGACATAGTATTATGTATCTCTATCTGTCTCGCGATTCTGGTATTTTTATATATATTCCAGTTATATATTTTTTGTAGATTTACTGTCTAGCAGAAAGGTCAACCGTCTCAGATCTGTTAGTACCTATTATGACTATATACAGGGTGAATTTTCCAAGTGGGCGTCGATGGCCAAATCCGAAACGATGAGGAATAGCGAGAAATGCTCAAAGGAGTTCGAGTCCGATTTTGATGAAAACTAAAACTTCATAATTGGATTTTTAATAAATCAATATTCCTGGCCAGAGAATCGAACCTATTGGTTTTGAAAAAAAAAACACTGTATTTTTACACCATTCAATAGTATCGCTAATAAGGATCAAATTCTGGGTAGAGAGCATTTTTCGATATTCCTCACAGTTTCGGACTTGGCCATCCACAACCACTTGAAAAATTCACCCTGTATAAATATAAAGGGTGTCAAGGTGACAAGATCCTTCACGAAGCCAAAAGGCATTTGTTCTCCCCGTCATTGCGAACATTTTTTTGTTCTAGACCATACCTGGGAAGCTTCGAGTTACGGAGATATTGGGGGTCAAAGTTTCAACTTTTTCTCAAGTTTTTTTAAAATATGTGTTTTTAATGTAATATTTTTACTTTAAACAACTCCACAACCCCCATACTATTCAATCCATCCATCAGCACAATGTTTTGAGGGCGTTACATTGAGACCTAACGTAAAACGTGATTTTTCACCCCAAAAAAAGTCTTTTCCCGGCAATAATTTTTGCGTAAAGTTACTTAGTTTGATGTACATAATGCTTGGTTAACGGCTTCGTGAGGGGTCCTGTTACACCTTGTATGTATCCATATAATAGTTAACGGCAATATGATTTGTAGCCTAGCTAGGAGGACAGAGCTTCACCCACCTACTACAACTACAATTTATCCTGTGTTCCCTGTTAATATTTTAGTGAAAAAGTTTTAAACCTACAATTTTTTTTTAAATAAATAATTACGTTATTTAGATACTAATTAAGTAGGTATTACTAAATATGGATATTTTAAGTACATAAAGCCTTTTTTTTTTTTTTTTTTTTTTTTACCGATGGGAAATCATCAAATAACCCCTCCCGCTCTGGGCTGAGCAGGAGGGAGTGTCAGACTTCTACTGACTAAAACCCATCCATGTTCCTTCCTTTGCCCTTTGTGTTCCAGGGCCGCGGTATCTCTTTCGAACAGTCCCGCAACCCTGGAAATACATAAAGCCTGCTTTTGACACAGTTATTTCGATTATGGTTATTGTGACGCATGTGAAGAGTTCTGTTTCTTCTCCAATCGATGACTCAGTTTTTTCCGACTAGTAAGTAGTGATGTGGCCAGTGCTGTCGTTGGCCTCATCCAGGTCCTAGGTGCAATTAGTGAAGAGCTAGAAACACTTTTTATCAAGGCTTACAATCGTACTATTATCTCAAGTGAGGTTTTTGGGCCGTGTTGTAGAATATTATATACCTAAATATAGGTAATTTCATTGTAATGAGCAGGAAATGAAACGCTTGTCAGAATACCTAATTTCATATACCTACGTAGTTAATTTCCAAAAACAATATTTTCTATGTATTATTTAGATTTCAATTTGCGATGTATGTCAGTTCATGTTTATTTCAACAATAATGTGGGCGTGTGTTAATTTCAATAGAATTATTTGAAGTCCTTTGACCTTTAAGGCCATGTTCCTTCTTGTTTACTAAGGGCAAGTGTCACCATAATCAGCATTTCAATCACATTCAAGAGCTGTTACTTACTTAATAATTGCTGTGGAATATTGATACTAATACCTCTTGAACGCGATTTAATGGTGCTGATAAGGCTCAGTTTAATTGGTGAAAATCGCCCCCAAGTTAATCGAGGTCGTATCACACTTATAAAAAAGATTTACTTTCAAGAATTTTATAATTACTTGCCATATATCAATTTTCCATCAACGGTTTCAAAAGTCATACTTTAGTGATGCCAAAACCAAAATCAATCGGAATAATTACTTAAAAAAACCAATCAATCATCAAAGCAATATCGAGTGAAATATCTACAGCATAAAGATAAGAGGCGAAATATAAAACGAGCAATCTCAGAAAGTCTTTCAAAGGACGGAAGTGCTTACTCGACGTCGTAGCATTTTGATTTATTCGAGCCAGACGCCATTGAATATGAAGTTTCAGCCGCTGAGGTGGTCGCGCAAATCACTGATGAAAATTCTAGGAAAAATCTCTCTTTAAATATTCTCTCTCTTTGCCGTATTGATCGGGTTTGGAAAAGGAATCCTATCTAGTGTTTTTTTTTGTTAATTTTATAGTTTTTATTGGATTTACAAACAATATTATTAATGTACTAACGGTCGGTAACTGTTCCATGAGATCATACTACCGGGATGAAAAGTATCCTATATTTTAATCCAGGCTATAAAATATCTGTATGCCAAATTTCATCCAAATCCGTTCAGCAGTTTTCGAGTGAAAGAGTTACGAATACCCATCCATACTCATAAACTTTGCCATTTATAATATTAGTAAGAAGTAATATTTGGTTACGGCTTGTTTAAGCCGTTGAATGTGTGTAGTAGAATAAAGTGTTTTTGAGGAACATTATTATTATCCGTCAAAAGACAACAGCCTCTGCTCATACAGGAAAAGAAATAGTTTTCAAGTAAAACTTGATAAATTTCGAATCAATAACATTTTTAGGTTTGGTAACAGACATTTTGCTAAAAAAAAATTTTTTACCCGTCTACGACGAAGCCAAAAGGAAGGGTTGTCAGTCTATGTATGTATGTATGCTTGTTTTCACGTATGTTCCTACGTAGCGCCTAACCTATTCATCCGATTTTGATGAATAAGGTGTCAATCGATTCGTTATTAGGTATAGCCCGGGTAACATAGGCTAAAACCGAAAAAAAAATGAATTTAAGTAGAGCGTGATTTTTTACTAGTGTTTTCAGTGGTAGTATACCACACAAATTTTTGTTTACGTAGTCGGGTTACAGTTTTTTAACTATTTTTTTTAAGTGTAAATCTATACCTACCAGAGTACTTACCTTAGTGTACACCACGCGCTCGTACTTAAGGCCTCTGAAAGTTTTATTGCATGGACGTTGACATTACAGGTTCCTTGGGGCGAACATATCAAAGAAGGAGCAGATCGTTTATTTAATAATACTGTTGCTAAGCGGTTGTTGTTAGGAGAAATATCGATAATGATGTCACCTGATCTCTTCCTGGAGAAGGACGCATTGAAGAAAGCAAAAATATTGGTGATTATTTCTTGTTATAGCAATGTTAAAGAAGAGTATAAATATATTTTTTACCATAATGTATCAATATGAGGTTTTTAGGGTAGGTACTGAGCCCCAACAACAAAAACGAAATACTTTTGGTTTTGACATGTCTGTCTGTCCACATTGTATGCGTAAATATGTATCCTGACGGCGGAACCTTTACTGTCCAGCACTTGGATCGTTACTTACATTAACAATCATTTCAGTCACAATTCAAAAAACCAAAAAAAAAATGTTCTAGGCAAAAAAAAATGTCTAAAACGTACTTGTACAATATTTCCTTTTCATCTATTTCATTATCCTTTGAACTTTCAAGAAAAAAATGTTGAAAGACCACTCATTTCTCAGCTGCGCTCTCGTCACCCTATCAAATATCTCTCAGAGCAATAAATGAGTGTTGCCATAGAAAAAATTCTCATTATGCTAATGATACTGGCTGAGATTTTCCAGCATAAATCATATTATATTAGAGTGCGAGTCAAGAGCTTAATTTTTCTTCTATTCATATTATTTTTCTATATTAATGGATGCTTTTGAGTTGTAGCTGTTTTAATATTTTATAGTGGTAGACTGTGAATTTTAAAATACAAAAGTTACTTTAAATTAATGTGTATTTAGTTTTTTTTTTTTTTTTTCGCAAAACAGCACCTGTGTTTCATCTTATTTTATAATTAAAAAGTTTTGAATAGTTTCGAAATAGTTACTTTAGATAATTTAGTGCGCAAAAAAAAATACTACAAGACAACAACATAAATTACATGCATATAAACAAAATACAAAGTATAATATAAAACAATGAATAATAATACTTAGCGTAACCTAAATAAGGTTCTGCGGTCACGAGCTCACGACCCTTTTACAGAATTGCCTAAACGCACAATCAAAAGTTGCCAAATCAAATAGCCTTTCCGAATTTCCTCGGAAAAGTGTCAATCACGATAAAACCAATAGAAAATAGGATTTGTTTTCTACAAGGGAAATAAAGAGGGTTTAATAAAATCCAATTAAAAGAAAATTTATAGATCTGACAGACAGTCATTAAGCGTAGTCAGAAGCCTTGTAGTCTGACAACCAGTCTTACAAAGGGTTATCTAGTTACCCAGTAACAGGGTTATTGGGTTGTGGAGGTCAGTGAAGGGTTTGGGTAAATTAAACACTTTTATACCAATAATCTAATATATTTTATAATGTTTTGATACAACAATGCAATCCGTGCTAGCGACGCGACACAACCACCAAATTTACAATTTACTTAGTTAGATGGCACTGGTCGCATGCTTCGTCATACCTTAAAAGTCAGATAGACAGCCGCACCATTTAAAATACTGGCATTTAGCTTATAAGACTGGAAGCTAACCCCAACATAGTTAGGAAAACTCTAGGCAGATGATGATCCAAGAAAGCTACAATGGTATTTGTTGCAAATACCTACTTTATTTCCAGACAAGAAAGGCAAAATAAAAATCCTACGCTCACATTGTGTAACTTGATAATATCTAGTATCAAGACTTTCTAGATTTCTATGTTAGTCTAAAAGTGAAAGAGATGGATTAACTATTTACCTTCACTCGTCAGACGTAATAATTTTAAGTGAACAAAGTCATTATAGTACATTGTCCATCATTTTCTTTAGAGCTTAGGATGGCCCTTTACCAAAGTTTTAAAATGAGCATCATTTGCAACGTCGTAGACAAATTACAAGTTTTTTATTTAACGGCTTCTCTAAACCTTTTATCTAATGAAAAATCGGCTACGAATAAATATCGCTAAAAGAAGAATAATTAAATTTCTCTCATTAAAACCAGTCAGACATATTCTTGCCCACTAGCTTATACTTTTCGTGAATTGGAGCGAAAATTAATTTCTCTTTTATTTCAATTTAAAAATGCACCTCGGTACGGACGTGTGTATCGTACGTACTGACCTAAATACTACGGGATGTTACGACTAACTGGAAGTCGAGGGGAGGGGGAAAGAGCTGAGGGAAATCGACTTCAATTAATAGAGATGTCGGGGAGCCTCGTATCAGTTTATTGAACTAGTAATATTATTGTATCGGGTTCTATTAAGTGCTCAAAACGGACTACAACAAAGGTTAGGCCATGTACAACGCGAAACTTCGCGCACTGTTCAGACAGCTCTCGATAGTTATAACACTGTTAGTCCCTTATCAAATTGAGAGGTCTCAATGTCAGTAACGATAAAAACGGAAGGTTGAACGTTGTTACATAGAAATTCAAAAGGGAAGCTTATTTGACCCACAAAGAACACGTCGTCGAATCTTATTAGGGTTAATATTGTATTCGTAAGAATTTCGTGGGTTCAGACTTTGAATTTTTTATTTCGTATTCGTTTAATTTGTTGTCGATATAATCATTAAGAACTACTTAGTATTCTAGCAGTAATTCAAGCTTGGCTGATACACTACCGTATGTGTAGATGTGGATTATTTCATGGGTACAAATTTACACAATATTGAAATAACTAGAAAATCCATCCTTAAATCGTAATCAATAGGATACTTTTAAAGTAAAGTTGTAACCGCGTAGAAAATATTCCATAAAGTTTGCCTTATTTACAATTCTGACGGTGCATAACGTGGCAATACTCATTAATACGCTAAGTGTGAGTTCGAAGAGCTTTTAAAAGGCGTTAATGAGGATTTTACTTATCGTTCGGAATTTTAACGTGTTTTTTAACAGTATTCTTTTTGATGAATTTATTTGAATTACAACTCAGTAGTGTGTTATATGTTTAGATTTTTAATGATTCATCAGCGATCCATTACCAATTAAAATTATTTCGGTTAATATTAATTGGTAATGTATCGCTACCGGAACAGACAAAATTGTTTATCAAAATAAATGAACAATGAAGCATCGAGATCTATTGCTGCGAATACAGCAGATATAAATAAATGAAGAAGATTTGCGCTGGTACTCAATATGTTAATAAACATAGAGTTAATATTGCTTTTAACTAAAATCTATTTATAGGAGTAACTAGAAGGCAAATACTGTTAAATGCTGGTTGGTATTTAGCTGGGTCCGACAAGAATGGAAACCGACCCATATATTTGGCTAGGCAAATGATAACCAGAAAACTAAATAAATAATAACAAAATCTTGCTACTAATATCAGTTTGCGAGTAGAAATTAAATGAACAACAGCCAATGATCTCGTTCAACTTGACCTCTATTCACTGGACATCACACGATATGTTTAGTCATTTCGTGTGTGAATCACGATTTTCCTTCACCTTTTAGAACTGGTTAGCTATAATGAATATAAATATAACTGTATTTCTAATTCATGATACGAGTGAGTTGAACTATGAATTGACCGGATATATTATTAAGGTGTAATATCTAGTTGTTAATTCTTAAGAAGAGAGAATGGTTCACCCAAACCAGATGTTGGTAAAATATACTCCTTGTTCATATCACAAGTCACACAGGTTCAAACAATCAAATCAATCTAGCGCAGTTCACTGGTCTTAAGCCTTTGTCAAATTCTCCGAGTTCCAAATTCAGTTTGGTTAGTGTATGTATGTGACGCACGGGGCCGGTCAATGTGACGAAACTTGAGAGAGGCATGCCCGGCAGTGGACGTATTTCAGCTGAAATGATAATGAGTGGATTTAAAAATCCTCTTAAGTCAAAGAGACTTAAGAGGATTTTTAAGAATTTATCAAATACTTTATTCAGTTTTGAAAAATGGTTTCTTTTAACATTAACAAGCGTTCTTCAAAAGATAATGATGCTACCCGTTAGCTTGCCTAATCAAATAATCCATTCATGACACTGAATAATATGAACAAAAATAAAATGTAATACGCTCGTCCCCTATGATATGGGACTTTAACAAATATGGTTGTACTGTTTTACCTTTCGAGAATTGCACGCGTGATGTTATGTTGTTTCAAATTAAGAAGGTACCATACCGAAAATCTCAGAACGAACCAAATTACTTCAGTAAGTTGGACGCCATTAGCTAAAACAACACAAGATGCAATTCGCAGTATTCAGTGTGTGTTGTGAACAACTGCGGTGCTACAGGGAAAACGCTATAAGACAACCATTTTGTTCTGTACGCCAAATGTTAAATTTCACGTTGTTTATATTTAGTTTTCTTGATTTGGCTTTTGTTATTCTATTTAGATCTTCCTTATACGAGTTTTTCATACTGTTAGCCTCCACTGCAACGCCTCTTCTATAATATAAAGAAGAGACGTGCACTATATCGATACTTAAACAAGAATTTGTGTTGTATACTACCACTAAAAACACGAATACTTAAATTCACGCTCTAATTAAAATCGGGTTTTTTTTTCTTTCGGTTGGTAGCCTATATTACCCGGGCCATAATAATTATTCCTTATTCATCAAAACCAGATGAATATTTTAGGCGCTACGGAAGAACATACGTAAATACAAACATAATACATACATAGACTGCTAAAATCATAACCCTTCCTTTTGGGTTCGTCGTAGTCGGGTAAAAAAAACGAAACATTACCCCGATGTTGGTTCACTACACTTAACACTGACTGCAAATTTTAGACTTTAGGTTGTTTAGGGTTTCGTAACCAAGGGGTAAAAACGGAACCCCATTACTAAGAATCCACCGTCCCTTTGTCTCTCATGAACCGTGATAGCTAGACAATTGAAAAAAAAAAAATCACAGATGATGATTTTCTGTTGCCGCTATAACAACAAATACTAAAACCAGAATAAAATAAATATTTAAAGGGGGGCTCCGATACAACAAATATGTGTTTTTTAGATAATGTAACGGGACCCTTCGTGCGGGAGTACTACTCGCACTTGGCCAGTTTTTGTTTATTTTAATAGCATGAGCTTTAAGATTCAAGTAAACTTTACTACCAAACTAAACTCAAAATACTTTTCATTTTATACAGCAAAAGTACCGTAAAATGAATATTGTACCTATGTAACGGGCTGATTGCTTTTGAGCTAGCGGTTTTACTGATTTCTCGAGGGAACTCTAAGTTTTCCTAAGTTTTTAACTTTTCTCAAAAGCTTTTGAATTCGAGGAGAACCCACCGCTATGTGATTTTGCGTGACGATTTTCTTTTATGTGTTTCAATACTTAAATGAAATGTATTTGTCGGAGGGTCAGGATTTATTCTGCTAGGCTTCTACATCATGTGAGCAGACGATGGGTTTCGTGCTATTAAAAGACACAGAGCGATACACTGTTTCTAGCAAAACTAACGAATTACTTGAGATTACAACTTAGCAAAATAGCAAGGGGCACAATGAATCGGGTACAGTTCCAAGAGGTCTTAACGCGGCCGCGATCAGACACTGACTGACTGTCGTCCTGGCTCAGAGTTTACCATCTTGACTCTATAACAAGCAAGCTGTGGTGTGGGTAGATTTGTAAGTGGATCGCGTGATGTCACCACCGCGTACTTGTGATTCATTTTAAGCCCGTACCAATGACCGTCTCCGACATATTCATTATGGTTCATACGCAAATTCCTGAGTTTTGAGTTTAGCTGCACGGTTTCTGAGAAATGCGTGGCCTTTCTGGACAGGTCCACTTAAGTTTGAGTGGTTCAAAATCATAATAAATACAATAGTCTGCATGTGCACAGTCCTCATTTGACATAACATACACGCTTGTTATCACTGAAGGGTTAGGCAGAGGTCTCTAATAGTACACCCACATTTCGCCAGTTATGTTTTAAGTCTCATGTAATAGGGGAAAGCCTATTGCCATCAATCGGTCACAAATCCAGTCTCCGTGGCTGCTACTGAGTCCTCATTTGATTAGACCAAAATTGCGTGTGTTTTTTGAGTTTGTTTCGGTGTTTCTTCTGAGAGTAGTCGGATAAAAATAACATCTAGTTTTTATAATATTTTTATTAGGATCATTTAAAAAATTAACAACAAGCATTTATTATTTTATTGTTTGCCTAAAACTTATTTTTTTTACATTTATTATTGGTAATACAAGTATTTATTTTTTACATTATTAAGTGTATAATTATATTTGTAGGTATGTTTATTTTACATATATATTTCTTTTAAGTTCTTATTTAAGTTTTACTGTTTTGTCTTTTCTACACACTGTGTCTACATTCCTAATCCAATCTAATTCTAAATCTTTCCTCTCGCAGGTCTCAGGCTGGAAGAGATTTCTTATGAAATAAGCAGTATCTTTATGCTCTTCTATCTTAATGTCCTGTCCTGTTAAGTATTTTGTGTGTACATAAATACATAAATAAATTTTATCTAGTATTCGTCGTAATTCTAATATAAGGTTCAACATTGTAAACGAAATATTCGAAATTTAACTTTAATTCGGCTATAAGCTGGATTTAAAAATGCCTTAGATTTGTTACTAGAAATTCTAAATCTAGAACTAAGTATTTTCCATGAAAATAAACGATTATTTGCTAAAGTTCGCTTTAGCTTTACTGAAGTTCGTAACATCGACAGATTTAGATTAATTTATCAGACTATGTGTTGTCCGCTGTTTCACTCGCATTTTTCATTAGCCCGTATAAAAACTGTTCTGTGTTCTTTTAGGCATTATGAAAGGAATTTAACCACTATGCACGACAGAATTTTGACACATGACACATCAGCTGAATCGGCGGGGTGATGCGCATTGTCAAGAAATTCAAGAATTTTCGTGAACTTTCAGCATTCGATTTTATAATGAAAAATATGTCGCGGCAGCTGTTTCATACGATAAGTTTGTGGTTAATATCTCCAAAAACGTGTTGATGTCGGTAAAATGGCGTCAGTCTATTGCCAAATATGTGTAAATTACATACCACTACACCCTTCCAAAAATAGGTAACTTAGATGCGCTTGAAATAATGTACATGGACAAGTTTCTCGTTTGCTAAAAAAACTCGAAAGGGCAAAATAAAGACAGTAACATTCTATCTGCGTTCTTATTTTTACCATTATTCATACAAAATTTCATAAAAAAACACGTTCCAAGTCTTGACAAATATTACTAAAACCTCTTAGTGCTGACCGTAAACCCAAGATTCAACTTTCGATTAAAAAGTTGCAGTCAGCCTAATCGATTACTCGCAATGAAATCAAGTTTGGAAAAAATAAAGTTGAAACGGAACTCCTTGGTATAATTTCAAATAATTATATCATTTTAAAATTAACATTTATGCTATCTTTTAGAATAATCTTATTTAGTAATTATTCGATGCTTTTGGCTGATTTCAAGAGAAGGAGAATAAATCTCCTCTCCTCCTCTATTCTATACTAATATTATAAAGAGGTAAAGTTTGTGAGGTTGTAGGGGTTACACTCTGGATCTGCTGAACCGATTTTGAAAATTCTTTCACTAATAGGTAGCTACATTATCCGCGAGTGCCATAGGCTATATATATTTACAATGTGCCCGTGGGATAATTTTCGACCAAAACGCTAGCGAAACCGCAGGCAACAGCTAGTAAATAGACAGACGGACAGATCGACAGACTGACTGACAGACAGATTGACAGACTGACGGACTGACTGACAGACAGACTGACCGACAGACTGGTAGACAGACTGACCGAAATACTGACAGACAGACTGGTAGAGAGACTGACCGACAGACTGGTAGACAGACTGACTGACAGATCGAGAGATAGACTGACCGACAGACTGAAAGACAGACTGACAGATTGACAGACCGATTGATACACAGACTGATCGACAGACTGACACACAGACTGGTATACAGACTGGCCGACAGACCGGTAGACAGACTGACCGACAGACCGGTAGACAGACTGACCGACAGACCGGTTGACAAACGGATTGATAGATGGACTGATCGACAGACTGACAGACAGACTGGTAGACAGACTGACCGACGGACTGGTAGACAGACTGACCGACGGACTGGTAGACAGACTGACCGACAGACTGACAGACAGACCGGTACACAGACTGACTGACAGACTAACAGACGGACCGGTAGACAGACTGACTGACAGACAGACTGGTAGACAGACTGACCGACAGACTGGTAGACAGACTGACCGACAGACCGGTAGACAGACTGACAGACGGACCGACAGATTGACAGACCGATTGATACACAGACTGATCGACAGACTGACAGACAGACTGGTATACAGACTGGCCGACACCGATAGACATACTGACCGACAGACCGGTAGACAGACTGACTGACAGACTGAAAGACGGACGGGTCGACAGACTGACTGACAGACCGGTTGAAAAACGGATTGATAGACGGACTGATCGACAGACTGACAGACAGACTGGTAGACAGACTGACCGACAGACTGGTAGACAGACTGACCGAAATACTGACAGACAGACTGGTAGACAGACTGACTGACAGATCGAGAGATAGGCTGACCGACAGACTGACAGATTGACAGACCGATTGATACACAGACTGATCGACAGACTGACACACAGACTGGTATACAGACTGGCCAACAGACCAGTAGACAGACTGACCGACAGACCGGTAGACAGACTGACTGACAGACAGACTGACCGACAGACCAGTAGACAGACTGACCGACAGACCGGTTGACAAACGGATTGATAGACGGACTGATCGACAGACTGACAGACAGACTGGTAGACAGACTGACCGACGGACTGGTAGACAGACTGATTGGCAGATCGAGAGACAGACTGACCGACAGACCGGTTGACAAACGGATTGATAGACGGACTGATCGACAGACTGACAGACAGACTGGTAGACAGACTGACCGACGGACTGGTAGACAGACTGATTGGCAGATCGAGAGACAGACTGACCGACAGACTGACAGACAGACTGACAGATTTACATACCGATTGATACACAGACTGATCGACAGACTGACAGACAGACCGGTACACAGACTGACTGACAGACTAACAGACGGACCGGTAGACAGACTGACTGACAGACAGACTGGTAGACAGACTGACCGACAGACTGGTAGACAGACTGACCGACAGACCGGTAGACAGACTGACAGACGGACCGACAGATTGACAGACCGATTGATACACAGACTGATCGACAGACTGACAGACAGACTGGTATACAGACTGGCCGACACCGATAGACATACTGACCGACAGACCGGTAGACAGACTGACTGACAGACTGAAAGACGGACGGGTCGACAGACTGACTGACAGACCGGTTGAAAAACGGATTGATAGACGGACTGATCGACAGACTGACAGACAGACTGGTAGACAGACTGACCGACAGACTGGTAGACAGACTGACCGAAATACTGACAGACAGACTGGTAGACAGACTGACTGACAGATCGAGAGATAGGCTGACCGACAGACTGACAGATTGACAGACCGATTGATACACAGACTGATCGACAGACTGACACACAGACTGGTATACAGACTGGCCAACAGACCAGTAGACAGACTGACCGACAGACCGGTAGACAGACTGACTGACAGACAGACTGACCGACAGACCAGTAGACAGACTGACCGACAGACCGGTTGACAAACGGATTGATAGACGGACTGATCGACAGACTGACAGACAGACTGGTAGACAGACTGACCGACGGACTGGTAGACAGACTGATTGGCAGATCGAGAGACAGACTGACCGACAGACCGGTTGACAAACGGATTGATAGACGGACTGATCGACAGACTGACAGACAGACTGGTAGACAGACTGACCGACGGACTGGTAGACAGACTGATTGGCAGATCGAGAGACAGACTGACCGACAGACTGACAGACAGACTGACAGATTTACATACCGATTGATACACAGACTGATCGACAGACTGACAGACAGACCGGTAGACAGACTGACCGACAGACCGGTAGACAGACTGACTGACAGACTGACAGACGGACGGGTCGACAGACTGACCGGTTGACAAATGATTGATAGACGGACACGACAGACTGACAGACAGACTGGTAGACAGACTGACTGACAGACCGGTAGATAGACTGACCGAAAGACTGACAGACAGACTGGTAGACAGACTGACTGACAGATCGAGAGACAGACTGACCGACAGACTGATAGACGGACGGGTCGACAGACTGACTGACAGACAGATTGTCAAACGGATCGAGAGACAGACTGACCGACAGACTGACTGACAGACTGACAGATTGTCAGACCGATTGATACACAGACTGACCGACAGACCGGTAGACAGACTGACTGAGAGACTTACAGATGGACGGGTCGACAGACAGACTTACTGACAGATCGAGAGACAGACTGACCGACAGACTGATAGACGGACGGCTCGACAGACTGACTGACAGACAGATTGACAAACGGATTGAAAGACAGACTGATCGACAGACTGGCAGACAGACTGACTGACAGACCAGCAGACAGACTGACTGACAGACCGGTAGACAGACTGACCGAAAGACTGACAGACAGACTGGTAGACAGACTGTCTGACAGATGGAGAGACAGACAGACTGATCGACCGACTGACAGACAGACCAACAGACTGACTGCAGACAGGCAGACTGATAGACAGATTGAAAGACGTCTGTCTTTTAATCTGTCTATCAGTCTGTGTATGTCTGTGTATCAGTGTGTGTTGTAGACAGACTGGCTGACAGACCGGTAGACAAACTGACCGACAGACTGGCAGACGGACGGGTAAATAGACTTACTGGCAGACAGATTGACAGACGGACTGATCGGCAGACTGGTAGACAGACTGACCGACAGACGTCCGGTAGACAGACTGATCGACGGACCGGTAGACAGACTGACCTACAGACTGAACTAACAGCGTGAGATTTGGCATTTACATTTACATTTTTTTAAATTTTTTGCATTTACCCACGGGGAGGCTGTTGGCATCCCCAACATTTTATAAATTATATTTGTTGTCTTGCAACACTTTAACTGTCAATGTCAATATTTTTATGTCAGATCAACGTTCAGTTCAAAAATATAGCAACTCGATTGTCTCCATGAAACAAGTCACGGTTTTTTATTTCCACAAAACCTCTCTCTCAATATTACAACCCACAAGCCTTAACAGAGGCCTTGCTTGGGAACCAAATAATTTTTTTTCTAAGGGCCCAAGACCTGGGTATTCTATATCCAACCACAGATAATATAATACTTCGTCCAATCGACCAAACAATAGAAAAACATTTATTTTTAAGTAATTCTACAAAAAAATACTTAAGTCTCTTTTCAAAATTTTTAGTTTTGCCGTTTACTGAAACGGCAAAACTAAAAATTTTAACAGCGGTAGCAGCGGTATCAGTATACCGCATCATTATATTGTGCTATTCAGCGTTGAGTAGTGTCATCCTGAAAAGATAATCCTGGCTGAAGGATCAAATACGATTGAAATTATGTCTATTCATCCAAATTGAACGAGTATCTATACAAAGTTTCGTGTCTGGGCTATTAACCGTTGAGGAGTTCCCTCGTGAGGAGAATATCCTGGCTGCAGGATGATGTCATGATAGAAATCATATTTATTCATCAAATATGAACGCATATAAAAAAAATCTTATCTGTGCTATTAACTGTTAAGGAGTTCCGTCATGAGAAGACGATCCTGCTTGCAGGATAAAGTCATGAAAGAAATTATCTATATCTATCAAAATCAAGCGCGTAGATAGAGTTTTGTGTCCGCGCTATTAACCGTTGAGGAGTTCTCTCGTGAGGAGACGATCCTGGCTGCAGGACTAAGTAATGTTTCTCATAAGAATGTATTGTCACCAGAACCAAAAGTGTGTGCAAAATTTCAGCTCAATCGGTATAGGGGAACTGGTTTGAAATTCAGTTTCAAGATTTGGCCAATACTTACTAACAAATTATGTAGATAATTTAAATACAATATAAAATTGAACAGCGAATGCATTCATAATTTAATTTTTTATAAGTATAGAATAAAAACGGCGCGAATTTAGCCATAGTTAGTCGGTGCTGTTTGTTGTGTCGGTTTTAGTACAACAATGTACGAAAAACTATTAAAATGACTATTATAAACTTAAAAAAATAATTAGTGTTTATTTATTGTATTTTACGCTTAAAACAAATTTATTTTAATTTCAATCTATCAATTTTTTAAATTCCTTAATTTAATTTCTCGATTTGATCGAAATTTACAAAAAAAGAATCGATTGAAATAATCGCTTCCACACATCAAGATAACAAAAAAAAAAATGGTCGTCAATTTCGAATATAAATTGAGGAGTGGTAATGAATATTACGAGTTATTGGTCCCGCATTAGTAAACTACTCTAAGATCAGGGCATTTTCATGTTGTTTAGAATAATTGGAATGATATTTTGTCATATTTGTTATCGAATTAATACGCGTCTGTGTGATGTAATGTGAAAAATAAAAATGTAAACACGCAAGTTTGGCGCGAAACTTCGACTTTTGATATCAAAATTCGTCATTACCACTGCTTACTTAAATTGAACCCTGGATTAATTCGTCACATAATTAAATGACAAGTTAATCATTCTCAACATACTGGAGCTTGGATGTCCGAAAACCACTATTTTCATGATTTTTAGCCTCGGCCAGCACTGCCGTCAAAATGGCGATGACCGTATTTACGCACTTGGATTTTTTAAGGGTAAATTAAGAAACTTGCGCGCTAAAGACAGAAGTTTTAATGGCGAGGACATATGAACTTTTTATCCAACTCTCTTAATTAGCGCACACTCATAGCATTTGATAATCGGAATATTAAATATTTACTTATTTAATGAGGATGACGTATGACTTAAACGCTTGCCCCTTTAGGGGCCGGTACCAAATCAGCGGAGGTTTGTGTGTCGCGCCCCCAAAGGTACCCGTACCGAACTTTATGGTTAATATGCAACAAAGTCAAACCATCTATTTCAATCAAGGCCATTAAAAGGCACTTTTGAACGTCAAACTTTAAAACAAAGGAGTCTAATCTCTGTTTTATTTCATCTAAATCGGTTCAGTAGTCTATGAGTCAACAAGTACCAAACATACAGACACACTTTCAGATTTCGAACATGGCTACGAATGTTGTTACTTAACGGTATTGAATAATGTCATTTCACGTTGTACAGGAACTGTCGATTGTCCAATGTTCTTATTAGCATGACCATCATAAACTAGGTGACATGACATGTCGACAAGTTACAAGGCGCAAAGAGAAAACGTACTTGTTAAGACCCACACGTTACGTCACACAATTATGTTCTTACCACACTTACAGTTTACAGTGTATTCACTTTTCAATATGGGTGGAGGTAAGAAAAGGATAACATACCTAATACCTATACCTACAAGGTAGAGAATAAGAATACATGTTTTGCTTGCTGTCTCAGAAGAAGTATCCGTGTTAAGACACATTCCCAAAGTGATTTCATTGGTTTATAGTCAGCTTTTTATATGAAATATGAATATATTAATACTTTTCCG
The DNA here is from genome assembly GCA_947578425.1 of Eugnorisma glareosa. Lineage (NCBI taxonomy): Eukaryota > Metazoa > Arthropoda > Insecta > Lepidoptera > Noctuidae > Eugnorisma > Eugnorisma glareosa. The sequence goes on from OX387973.1 coordinate 6,965,189, forward strand.
CACCGGGAATTCGAATTTAAGAGCCCCCATCCTTCAAATTATGAGGTTTGTGATCAATAAGACAGAAAAAGCAATGTATTTTCAAAAGAATTCAATTACGAGAACACAAATCAAATCGTACAAAAATATGAATTGCAAAGCACGTAATGGAAGAATCACAATTAAATTTTCAAAGGCGCTTTCCTGTTCTACATGATACCTCTCATACCTCAGCAGTCAATGACGTCGAAACGTGGAAGCTTTCCAAATATCTACCATTCTCATAGCTGTGTCAAATAAATGCTGCGAAAACACATAAAGAAACGCAAAAGAAAAATTTATTACGCACTTTGTCAATTTTTTTCATTTCCCCCCTAGCTATTGCGCATACAACTAATATTCTCGGTGAACTAACCGATAATGTGAACTATCCGAAAATGGGATCGTTCTACCTTCTTTACTAGAATCCCCAAAAGGAAGCACAAAGATATTTAGTAGCAACTAAGCTTTAGACGAGTTAGTACCAAAAGCGGTTAATAAGGAAGTCGGTCAAGGAATACAGAATTCAGGTAGAAATAAAGCTAAATCTGTGCCAAAGTAAACTTCAAAGTTATTTCGTTCGAAACGTGAAACTTTTAATTGATGAATCCTTAAGAAGATGAAGGAAAGTGGGCTATACAAGTATTTACTGACTCATAAAGTGTTAAGTAGTTCTAAGAACCTTGAAATTGTTACTACTGTAGCACTGAAATAATTCAATTTAAATATTTTAAGTGCTTATTGTTTTAGGTTTAAGTAAAACATTTTATTGCTCTGAGGTGTGCTAAAATAAATCATGGAAACGGCAGTCAAAAATAAAATAAAAAGACAAAACAATTTCTATAGACACCAGTGGGTAAAAACATCAATATTCTCTTTCCACATTGCGATGGCCTTGCTACCATTGTAATATAAACTGTGGAAGTATTTACAACTGATAATTACGGTGATTACAATAATCTGTAAAATTGCTCGATTAGAAACGATCACCATGCCATACTGTTCATAATTATGTGAAATGTTTACAATGTGTGAGTAAATAACGTCACAATGTACTCGGTTTTAAGAAGAGTAAACCATGGTGTCAAACATTTTTATAATGGTGCTAGAGTTTTTAGAAAGAAGTCCATTGAAAATGAAGCAACACCTACGTTTTCAGAACCTAATATGCCTCTTTCTCATATAACAGAACCCAATAAGGAAAAATGTGAAGGCGAAGATAAACACAAAATCGTCGCCCCACACCTATCTACACACAGATATGAACCGCTTTAACGACTCCTCCTAACTCCAGGTGAATCTCGAAAGCCTTTTATTACAGTTTCACCGACGTGTCCCCCCGGCGTTGCAAACTTACTCCACTATTCAATGACTGGCGATCAATTAAAAACTAAAGTGTTCAACACCCAGAGTTTGCTCAAAAGTTTCATCCAAAGGTTTATTTAATGAGCGGTTTTCGTGAAGACTCTCAATCTTGTTCTTTACTTCAATTCGCTTGAAGTGTGAATTCGGAATGGTTTACGCGACTTGCATATTTTTGAGTGAGATGGAAGAGTATTAGGTAAGATTTAACTGAGTTACAGGACGGTTTTTATATGTAACTATACTTGGAAATCTCGGGTATCTTAACCGAATCAAAAACATATTATTCCCGAAAACAATGTAATTTCAAGCAAAATCCCTGCCAATCAAAAAACGAACCAGCATAATATTCATCGGTAAACATATTTCAGTCTGAAACCGTTATTAATCCAATGTTAAGTCAATTAGGCGCCGACTCCCTTATTAAGGGGCGGATATAGGCGGATATGTGCGGATATAAGTGCTTGGGGGCGCGTTGGGTCGGAAACTAAAATCGTGGCGCGGTTTGCGCCCCTGGTCTAATGGGCCCCGCCGTAACGAGGGACTGCGAGGACTCTCGAGACCCCGAACGATCTCGGAGCGAACGGCTAGGTACGGCTCTAAAACGAGTTGTGTATGTCAAGGGTCTTATGAGATCGTTCTTTGAGTGTTCTATGATTTTCGGCCGTGCCGACTAAAGGGGCTGGACGGTCAGCCACCGTACTGTTTATAATTTGGATCATGTGTGCTGTTGCGGCTTTTCGATTATTATCCTTGTTTGTGAATTTTGGTAGTATTTTTTAATGATTCGTACTCATTATATTTTCCATTGTTTACAGATTTAGATTCCTGCAGCGGCTGCTCAGTGAAGGTAAGCTCATAAGCTGACATTTTCAAATTTTAGTACGGTTTATGAAAATCGTAAAAATTCAAATCATACATTCAATTCAACAGTTGCTCCCATTTCTTTTTTCATTAATTCGGCTATTGTGAATAAAGCCAGATCGGCTACGGATTTAATCAATTGACCCAACGCTCAACTCCATTTTGGGAACGACGAAGTCCGAATCTGAAAGCCCTACAATCATTACTAGGTACATTATTGCCAGTAACAGTGACCCTTCGATTGAGATTGCTGATAAATTTAATGGAACTATCCAATAGTGTACCCGAGATTTTCGATTACTAACCCATTTCTGTCACTGGTCATAAGTTATACAATTTGATGTTTACAATTAAAGGTCAAAGGGTTATATTAGTCATAGTTTGTTGACTCTTGTGCCAATCAAATACTGTAGTAGGCACGGTCTTTGTTAAATTCTCTCTTTAAATTCTTACAGTATTATGTGTCATACTATGAACACTAGTTCGCACTAAAAAGCATTTCTCATGAATCACAATAGAAATATCTTTAAGTATTACAGTGATTCATAATTAATTTTGTAATACCTTACATTATTTATATGCTAGAAAGATTTATCTTAGACGATACACATAATAAGACCACAATACGTTTATCAATTCAGTGTTATTCATCTTTATGTCTTCGTATATTAAATTAAATGATTGACTTGGCATTTCTGCTGTACTATACAACCATTACAAACATTGTATTGTGTTCAAAAAGGTAACTCATTTAAAGGTAAATATTATTGTCCACAATGTTTATCGTTTATTTTCAAAATTCTTTGACTACTTAAGAGTACATTTAGATTGGAGACAAGTAGTTACATTGCCTTCTTTGAAATGCCAGACAGTCTGTGTGATTCCCCTTGGAAAGTAGCTCTTTGGTCTTTTGCTGCATGCTTGGGTTTTTACGATATTGTTGTATTTATACTCATTAGTTAAGGGCATTACATTGCCCAATGACCTTGAGCATGATGTGTTTAAAGAAGTTTGTAGATGAATCCTTTTGTGCGTTTTCAATATAAAAAATATATGTTAAAGTAAAGGTCATCACAAATACATTGTATTGTTTAAAATTTTAATAAACTAACTCAAATTTTATCGAAAAATCGTAACAAATAGGTCCTTTTTCAACCTAAATTGAAAATTTTCTCTATAACGGCTCAATAACTCGGCATGAATTTTATACCAAAAAATACGTAATGACGTATTTAACAATGTGTATAGATTTTTTTCTCATATTTCTTTTAATATTTTAAAATATATTATAAAAATCGGAAATTTCGCGAAAAGCACTATGTCACTGCCGCACTCGCCCTCTCTCTCTCGCCGTTTCGTCGTAAGTTAGTACGGGGCAGCATGCTCAAGGTCATTGGGCAATGTAATGCCCTTAATATGTTAATAGGCATACGTATACCTACTACACATTATGTGCGTCCCATCAATTTCACCGTATCGTGTAGGTAAGTGCTATTATTGATGAAATGATGACACAGCCGATACTTCTGGCGTCAAAAGCTATTCAAGTCTATCAAGTCCTCATTGGCACAAGTCATGAAGTTAAATCAGTAGTAAATCACGCCGTGTCTGATACAAGACAAGGTCATCGACCCCTGCAGGATGCCAGTCCTTATTCCATTACTACCGCACCGACTGTTTGACTGTTTTATTACATTGGAATTTTGTTTCGTGATTCTGACTTTGATAAGGTAATGTATGCATGTACTTGTACACGCGTCATCTATATACAACGAATTATATTCTTATTAAAATTGATATTAAGCTGCATTACACGTTTGCAACGTCATATGTAGATTTGTTTGTTTGATTATAAATGGGATTTTGACCACTATTGCTACCGTAAGCGCGATTATTCTTGTGAAATTCATGCTATTGTTTTCAGTACATAGGTACAACGAGTATCGAACAGACGCTTGGCAAACATAGTAAAATACTTAGAACACATATTTGTATTGAATCATCTGCGGAGCTCTTAATCGATATTACGATGAAATAAAAATCCGATGCTCTGTCATCAAACGGTATAACACCGGACCAATCTATAAAATTGCCTCAAGGCCGTCCAATGATTCTGATGATTCTTAATGTATTACGTGACCAGATACCAAAGAACTTTTAGACTATGACGCTGAATCCAAATGGAAGATCATGATAGAATAGTGCCATAAAAGTTGTACATGTTGAAAGCACCGCTACTGCAGACGCGTTTTACTGCTAATCGCCTTGCGAACGATAGCAAGCCGACAGTAGTTACTGCAACGGTTTGCACTGGGACCGTTTGTGGCTAGCTTGCTCTACTGAACTGATTGCTCTGTACATTGCCGTGTGACTTAACCACGTACGGCTTTTGGTCCAGTGGTACAGTCATGAGCCATAATATATAATACAATATACAAGTAGTAAATTCAAAAGTGATTAATTTTTTTACGCAACTGTAAGATCAGACCTATATCATAAAGGTACTGGTTCCACAATACTTTGTTTTTAAGTTATTTTATAAAAAATTGCTAAGTAACACTAATATTAGTCGGTACACGACATAAACCGTCGAATATAATAATGTTATTTACAATAAATTCTATGTGATTGTAATTACGATTGGGTCCGAGAGTAATGAACACATTTGTTTTAAAAATGTATGACAGACAGCGCAATCATCCTTGATTTCCGTACAGGAACTGATAAAAATGTTATGATAAACAAATATTATATTTTATAAAAATATAACACAGCAGACAGAGAAACCAAAAAGTATTCATTATTTTGTGTGTTTATAACAATATTTAGAGGTATGAGAAACAGATTAATAAGTTTCTCTTCCTATAAAAAAGTGAGAGAACCCCCTCCAACAAGATGAGTGTTGTGTCTAGTCGTCTACTGGCTGCTGTTGTTGTCAGGTAGTTGTATCAGTATAGATCTTGACAAAAAGATCTGGGGTTCAATATTGATAAGTGCCTAATGACTTACCTACTTCACAAATAGGTAGATCATGCTTAAGCTAAACAATCCAAAAATCTTAGACCATGCAAACAAAACCAAACGTAAACGATGCTGATGCTCAAATTGTGATTCGTATACTAATTTATGATTTAAATTTACGAAGCCAATTTGTCAACGAAACGTTTAATCACATTCACAATGAATATAAAACCGTCAATGGATATGAACAAGCGATATTTATTGCTTGTTTTTATACATAAAATCGACTACAAAATTGTCATTGTGGACCGAGTATTGCTCCCTGGGGTACTATTCTCACTAGTGGCTACATAACTATGGACATTTAACTTGATACAGACGTCATAGTATCGTGATATATGTGTGTATATCATTGTGCTGAGATACAAAGTTTTAGGTATTCCTCTAAGGAATCAGTACCGTCGTAAATCATAGTAGAGTTATTTGTGGTGGCTTCATGGGTATCATTTGTTTCCTCGTTTTGGCTCCTATTTATTATATCAGATGTTTCCATTTGTTTTATATCGGATACTCGTCCATTGCACTTCTTAACCTGATTGTCTATAAAATAGTAATTTTCTTTATTATGTTTGGATTGAAGAACTCTAACAAAGGTTGTGATTTTTAGTAGAAGTTACTTTTGCTAAAGCGAAGATTACATGATTGTCCGGTTAAACAGTCGATAACCTCCTAGGTTGAACTGCGAGATGCCATTCACAAAAAAAAGAATATTACCATTGTTGAATACAAAAATGTTTTTTTACTGAAGAGCTTATTCTAAAAAATCCCATACTTGCTTTGAGAATCGCGGTTTTATTAATAGCTACAGCAGGGATTACTGCATCATTTCAAACTGTAGAAGCAGCCTTGCATAAAACTAGTTTTGTTTTCAAAAAATACTAAAGCAATTTTTAAAGTGTGATGCAATCTGTCTTCTGGGTATAGTTATTTAAAGCTCACTCTAAGATTGGCTTTCGTTGTGGAGTTGTAGTTATGCTCGGAGATGCTTTAGAACACGGAAATGCTATTTAGGATATTTAAGTCGTTCTTTGTAAGTTTATGAAACAATTTGTTACTAGCAGGATGTTACTTCAAAATGCAGGTAAGCCTTATTCAGTTGTAACAATTCCTTATTTGAATCAGTACGGTCGTACGTTATTAATGCTTTTGTTTACTTTATTAGCTGACTTTATTACTGATATGAGTATCTAAGAATTACATCGTTCATTTTCATTCAAACTAAGCGACACCTTACGTCTCACCTATCGTGTTAGACAAGGCATTAGTGTAAGAGCTTGAAATTGACAATTACTGCCGTTTACACTTTTTTCTTTTTTTAATGTTGCCCCACACTAGGAATTTCTCCTGTATCGTGGGTGCGTTGTCAAACATTTAAACTCAAATACACAAACAGCCAGACCCGGAACAACTATCTGTAGGCCATACAAATATTTGATGCGTGCGGGGATCGAACCCGCGACACGCAACGCATCAGTCAATCGCTCAGCCAAAACCGAAACAAGACTTTGTGGTACACAATGAATTATTCACACAAACAATATAGGTACTTATATTGTAATTACACATGACTCATCCAATCAAGTTTTAAGTAATTTTCCATGGTAACCTTCACGCTTGTAACCACAGATGAGAAAAAATTATAATTGTTTTACGGAAATCGCTTCTATTAATTGTGCTTTAAGATTTTAATCAGAGAGCAGCCTATCCGAGATCAATCTACATAGTTACGCTTGCAAACATAGGATCAATTCTGTCTGCAGAAGGTTCTTATTATAGGCATGTTATTATTTCAACTTAGATTTCGTTCAGCGAGATGATGTTCACCCGAGTTTATCTACCACACCCAGGCATAAGCTACCAAGATCACAAGATTGCAGACCTGGATAAGATCATAAATGATATAACATAACGACACGCCTGTAATACCCGAAGGGTTCGGCAGGGTACCACCAATAGGTAATAATAGGGAACGAAAATATTGGCATCAATCGGGCACGAATCCAAACTATAATTGGTAGTTATTGAGAATTGTTTGATGTAAAAACCAAAGAACACTTTGCCTTAATCAACCTAATCGAGGAACTCGCTAGCTCTTGCGGCCACTAGACCAACGAGGATCATCTCATAAACTGACAATTATTATAAACACCCTCTTCTACTGGGTTTCGTTTAAATTCAGTTTTAATTACGTCAAAAGGATACAGCAACATCCTTTTACCCACTTATGATGTCATAATGACATCACATTGTACAAAAGGCCTAGCAGATTAAGTGAGATCACTTAATTACATGTTAAGACATTTATATTATTTCAATACATGTGCATAGTAGTACCACAGTCTACTTTATATTAACTCCTCAGAGACAAATAATCTGAGCGTTTTTGCAAAACAATCGTGCGACGTTTGATAAAGAAAGCCTGAGTTTGCCAAGGCCTGAACTGTTGTAATGAATATATTATTATGTAGTTCGATATTATTTTCAGTTTTTTGCAATACTCAAGTACTTCAGGGAGAAACTCGTGAAATCTGTCAGTTTTTTCACTACTCGCTGATATTATCTGAATGATTTGTTGGAAGTATCAAGAGCGGTCTAATTATTTCGGAGCTTGTCTTATTAATCATTACTGTTAAGTTCTAGCTTAAACTGATAAAGCAGTCCACCGGATTGGCATTACCTCACCTTACTTTTACTAGGTGATCACAACCTCAGACGATGCTGATTGAGTGTCTATATTATAAGTGTATTACTTATACGAGTGAGTGTGTACGGATTTTAGAGAAAAAAGAGTGAATGGCTCGAGTTGAAGTGATGATAATCCGGTGCAGTACTAATACGTGTCAACGCAGCCTATCGCTATTTACTGCTGAACATAGAACCCTCCCACACTCATACCTATGTATGCATTAAGCTGAATCGAGTGGAAAAGGTATGGCATGCATGTTTTAAAAAGCAATCCTGACAAATATATGATCGATGAGCCATTGCAAGTAGTTACTCTGTGGTTAAGTGAAGCATTGGCCTCGTGTGCCGAGTCTGACGATCCGTGACCTTGGCTGCCGCGCACCGGGTGCGTGCGTCACGAGCGCACCACATCACGATCTGTGTGATGGGTGCTGCTTCGAATGGCTGTCTCAGTGGTAGCAGGAAGTCTTTAGTGGAATATTGATCATATTATTATGATGGTGTTTGTTTATTTTATGTTAGTGGTGTACGAAAAGACAAAGAACTGTTTTATAGCATGGGAAAAGACGACTAAGTGTTTACCTTTAAAACAAGGATTTTTAAATTAATGTTTGTAGATTTTTTTGTCTTTACTTTTAAGGAAAACGTATATTGTCGGAAGGTACTTATATTTTGACAAAACAATGAGTATTTGAGAGACATAAAGTCGTTGTTCACGTAAATGAAGCCAGTTGTTTAATAAGTTTATTCGTTATTACACACATAAATAATAGCAAAGCTCTTTGCGTACAACTGAAAGCTACACAGGGTGTAAACAGAACATTCACGAAACCGTCAACCAAGCATTATATAATATATCAAACTAAGTAACTTTATGCAAAAATTATTTTACTTTTTCTTTTGGGGTGACATAATATCATGTTTTACGGTAGGACTCAACGTAATGCACTCAAAACATTGTGCTGATGGATGGATTGAATAGTACGGGGGTCGCGGAGCTGTTTAAAATAAAGTTTAAAAAAAACTTGTGAAAAAGTTGGAACTTTGACCCCCATTATCTCCGTAACTAGAACGTTCCCAGGTATGGTCTAGAACAAAAACAATCGCAATGACGGGGAGAGTATGTACCTTTCGGCTTCGTTGAGGGTCTTGTTACACCCTGTATACACAGGCACATAATATTTTTAGGTACTATTCATGTCAAACTCTCACGATACGATACCAATCAGAACTTTAAGTAAATTCATTATTTTTTCTCATCAGCATCGCGTTATCTTATTAAATCTCATCAAACGGAGCAATCCTCCCAGATCGGTTTAACCAAAAACGCTTACAAAATATGTTTAGGCTGCCTTGTAATCGAGTTAAAATATCATCTTCCACACCTAGCTGTTTATCTTGTGGCTTGAAGGTCGGTATCTTTTCACTGCAGTGTAAAATATTAAACGCAGGATATAAATTTCTGTGGCCGTGACTGTAAATTTTATTCCTGTGGCTGTGGCTTCGCCACATTCTATTGTATCCAAGTGACATGTGACCGTTTTCATATATAGAATATATTACTGACTTTTAATAACCATTTTGGTGTTAGTATGAGATCCTCATAACGTTGATCGTAAATAAAGAGGTTTATTCGATATTTGAAGAAAAAAAATTGAGAGAACGCTTGCGGTCGTATTCTTTACTTATTTTGGTAAATGTCTCATAAGGTTTGTGTTGAATGGCTCTGCTGATATTAACTCGAATGCGAGTTACTTTTGCAATCATCATTTTGGTTTGAAATTCGGAAATTTATTACCAGCTTATTAAAAACGCAATAGTATGCGCAAATGGAGTATTAACAAGCAAATAAATAAAACTCAAATATGTACTAACAAGCAAGCTAAATACCTAGTTTAAAATTTTATTATGTCGTTACGTGGAAACTGTAATAGCGTCCAAGCGAAAAAAAATGCCCTCTAAGCGCGTTCAATTTCCCAGAACACTGAATTTTATTTCAAAGTTTTATACTAGTACACTATTAACAACGAAAAACCCAGTATAAAGTGTCCCTGTTAAACGTTTAACTGCGCTATTTAGAGGCAGCCCTGTATCGCTGGTGCAATACAGCTCAATTAAGCTTCTGCCAGCCCTCCTTCGGTGGCAATTCGTTGCGGTAAAGTTGTGGTCACATTAAACCGTCGAACCGCACAGCGTCATTTGCGACAAAGAGTTCTGTACATTGTTGACTGATGTTCATACTCTATACACATACGCGGAGTGTGCAATCAGCATTATTTACATAAGAGTGCTCAGTTGAATTTTAATGAAGTGTTTTTTGTTTTGTTAGGGCCGATTTTTCAATTACGAGTATTAGATAACTTTTACCTGAAGAATAAATGTGACGTTTTGACAGACTGTCCATACAAAAACTGTCAAAATGACAAACTTAATCATCGGATATAAGAAAACTGGTGACTGAAAAACCGGCCCTTAGAGACATTACGAGGTAAAAACCATTATATTGAAAAGTAAAGTGGAGAAAGAAAACACAGAATGTAGGTAATCTGCTTACAATGCCCTGTTAGGTGTCGGCGCTAATTGAGGGAAATAGGTTACAATGGTGCGCATAGTCGATGAGCTGCACGACTTGATAGTTTTAAAATGGGATATTAATTTGTAAAACTGTTTATACTGATAAATGTAGTTCATATCGAGGAACATAAACATTAATGCAATCATAATTAGGCACTGTTGTGAACAGGGTCATAAATTGTGTCAAACGGCGGTTCTGTGAGGTGTTTTTATACAATACAGGATTAAATGATACAGGCTTATAGTACTAAGTGTATATTATATCCCTGGCTGTTTTCTATTTGACTGAGACCATTATTCAGGAGCTCACACGCCACAAAGTCGCTTCGAATCAGTACGGTTCAGAAGCTTGAAGTCTGAAACTTGTAGGACATCCCCAATATAAACTCAATGTAAAGTTAGGTACACAAATTGATGTAAGGTAGTATATTGCTCATTATTTCCAAAACAAAATAAGGTAGATTTTGCTTTGGAAATACTTTAGTTTCTTATTAAAGTATTTGAAACTAGCTGATTCCCGCGGCTTCACTCGCATTTTAATTATCCCACGGACACGTTGTAAATATAACCTATGGTACTCGGGGATAATGTAGCTTTCTATTAGTGAACGAATTTTCAAAATCGGTTCAGTAGATCCAGAGATTACCCCCTACAACGTCACAAACTCACAAACTTTACGTGTACCTGACCTAACCGTACCTGTATAGATTGAGAACTTGTCAAACTCTATTTTAATATAACTTAAGGTGATTGATTCCTTCAAATTAAGTAGCACGCGAAATTTGTTTTTTTTTTTTTTGTACGAAATTTAAGGTTTCCAAAGCAATAACCTAAAGTAATGGTACAGTAGAGTTTCAGTAGTTCTCAACTAATTCTAAATTTAGAAACCACGTATTAGGCAGAGGGCACCACCAACCATCACGCAAGGCACCTCAAGGTAACCCATTTTTACCCGACTGAGAGCTGCGGTGGGGGTCTTTGAGCCCATATTATGTAAGCACGTTCATTTGTTCCCGCATAACTTCTAACATATTTTCCTGGTGTCTAGTCTAGTGACGTCACAATATGGAGCTCTTCAGAACACTCCTGACTTTATAGTCATAAATTTAAGAAAAACAATGTTTGTGAAGTGCCGTGTTGGATATCAAATGAAAGGGCAGAATCGCGGCGATATTATCGTCCTGCCACGTATTTCTATACGATATCGCCGCGATTCGGTCTAAAAGGAGACGGCCCCTTAAGGTTTAGCTTATTGCAAATAATATAAATATACCTGTAAGCTGAACACGATTTAAACACACTTAGATTTTTAAACTTATTGCTCTTCGTTTCGTACTTTTCAGCGCAATACTAATGTTGAAAGGTTTTAATTATACTAGTCCACAGGGCCAATGGACACATTTCTTTGATTTCAAAAGCAAATACTGCTAAATCCGGCGCTCAGTAACATAACAAAGGCAGCTTATTACCGTTAGAAGCACAAATAAAGCTGTTATTCGCAGCTGTAACTTTATAATGAAATTGTTCATATTAGTAATGTGATATTCAGAATTTCAGGACAATTTACAGCACGCGGGTGGGACTTGTTTATCCTTTGATAAAGCAGTAGTGAATTGTCCGGCAAAATTGTGTTAAAAATATTGAAACACGTAACACCACATCACGCCTTCAATTCCCGAAGGGTTAAGTAAAGTTGTACACACCCGCATTTTGCCAGTTATGTTGCGGTCCCATGTCATAGCGGGGAGCCTATTGCCATCAACCCAGTCCAAATCCCGAATCCGGACTGCCGACCCAGGAATCTAACCCAAGATCTCATGCTCTGCAGTAGCGTAGTAGCAGTATTTGTTTTCAAAATGGTAGCGAAATAAAAATTAAAAATAATAGACTAAATAATTATGAAAGTTATTATTGGTGGTGCATCCATGTGTTAATTTGTGAATAATTATATTGAAAAGCAAAACCTTATTTATTTGTGAACCAGGTTAATTTCCATAGAGGAATTATCCTGGGAAGGTTCTAACAACATTCATGATAAACAAAATTCGTATGTTACCTTTAAAAACAAAAACATAAACAACATCATGATAATATCCGATTATTATAATCGGACGTAACGTTTGTGTTGTTTTGAAACTTGGCCATAGACCAGACTATTCCATTTCAAAATATGTATTTATGTTCGACCTCGTAATTACATTATCACTTCAGACAACTTTTCCCAAGATATGAAAACTACACTTACGGCGAAGTTCACCATGAATTAACTACCAGAGTCAACATTCCATAGCAATGACAGCTGACAGTTCTAGAACGCAGTTCAGGTAAACTGATCGCGTTCAATTTCAATGTTAAAATTCACACAACTAGACAAATCTTACTACTATTATAAATCGAAAAGGTTGCATGGATGGACGTTTATTACTCAATCACGCCTGAACGGCTGAACGGATGTGGATGAAATTTGGCACAAAGATAGATTATAGTCTGGAATAGCACATAGGCTACTTTTTTTTCGCACACGTACATCAAAATTTCCATGCGAACGTAGTCGCGGGCAAGAGCTAGTAGACCAAATCTTTGTTTTTTAACGTGCAAGTGACATCTAACCTTAGGGTGGAAAAGCAATTACCACCTCAACTATTATACCAAATAAGTCCTTGCATTGCACGAAACTGGCACGTGGTCCATTTTCGTACTCGCACGTATAATAATGCCAAGGGCGTTCGTTACGACAGCCAACCCGGCGCAATATTAGCCGCGGATACTGTTTCAATTAATGAACACAACCGTTACCAGGGACCAGGGACACACGTCCCGTCAAGAGACAACGACTCATTACTCGTGTAAAATAAAATAAAAAATATTTAAGAGTTTACCTATACAGGTTGTTTTGTATACATATACCCAGTTACTGTCTTGTGAAGGTCTGATAGGCAGTCACTCCAGGGAAAATAATGGTATTCAGCTGCATTCGGTTAGACTGGAAGCTGATCCCGGCTAGGATGATGTTAAGGTTGTTTAGGTAAAGAGATGTTATGGCTAGAAAGGACAGACTCATGAGATCACGACTAATAGAGCAGTGTGGAGGAAGACATTAAATTCCACACTGCTCCGTTAGTCGTGATCTCATGAGTCAGTTCTTCCTAGCCATAACATCTTGTTACCAAACCTTTAGGGTCGGCATCCAGTCTAACCGAACGATCGAGAATCGAAGGAGTTTCCGTATTTATATGAGAGCAATACATTATTATAAGAACATTCCTATTTGAAGCACGTTCTCACGTCACGCATTTACCAACCGCACGTGTTTAATGCATTCGCTCGAAAGGTGACTCCGTACTCTGCCCCCGACAACACTTAAATTACTTTTCTCTCCAGCGATTTTATTTGTTCCCCGTCAGGATTTAGATGGGAAAATGTACAAAACAAATACTAATACGAGTAGATGCTTTTGTTCCTTATATTTTTTGTGCCAGCACTAGTTTTCTTGGGTCCAATGACTTACGCGAAGATTTTTATTATTACGTTTCGCACGGTAATGTTTGAAGTTTTTAGTACTGCTCATTTTTGTTATGTATTTGCTTAAAGGCTTTTTGCGTACTAAAATCTTAGGAGTCTTTGTAGTACTTTTTCAATTCAAAATTACTTTTTACGAGTATTTATGATGATTTCTTTCTGTTCTGTCCTTGGGTTCAAATTGTCATCTGAGAGAAAACAATCTGGACTGCACCACAGCACACTATTCGTGATTACTAATACATACTTGAATGTATGAAAGAGGTCCCATAATTTATTTTAAAATTAATTGAAAATACGATGTTGTGTGTGGAATAATAACACTATTTTATTGTTAACAGCAGAATCAAGCTTGGTATTGTATTTTGTTGATAAAATGTTTAAACAGTTGTTTTTGCTTGGATCTCTTTACTGGCCCATAGTATTGATATTTAGCATCAGTTTGGTATATTTAACTCATTTTTGACCATGTTTTGGATTGGATCCTTTTCGTGTAACTACGTCCAATTATACTAATTGATTATGATTTGCACGCTCACGTGACAAAAGAACATGGAGAACTAACTTCTATGACAACATCTATGCACCAATTATAAGTATACCCAAGTATGCAAAGAATTATATGATTTGATTTGCGCCGACCCTTTATAAATTGGGGTAACGGGAGGAAAGTGATGTTGAAAGGTGTTTAGTACAAAGACTCTGGGATAGGGAAGTCATACTCTAGTACTCGCATACCTTTGTCTACGTACGTGTTACTGTAGTGATGATAATGTATCTGCTTCCAAAATCTTAAAATTATAAAAGTAGGTATGAATATTTTTAAACACTGTTTTAAACTTTCATGGTTTACAATTAATGTTTTGAGGTAAAAAAGTTATAAAAAATATTTAATGTGGATAAAAATATATTGGCCCCCAATTCCTTTAAAACTGTGTCGGTATTTCTACCAAACAGTCTGTAAATGCTTATATTCACAATCAACTTAATGATGTCGTGAAAAATTATCGCTGTTGTGTATTGTTTAATTAAAAGTGCCTAGCTCCCGGTCTAAGTGTTGAGTTGGGAACTGTTATGGTTTCACATGAGAACAACTGTTGTGTTAGCATAATAGGGAATGTTTTTAAAGGTAGGTAGTATTACGCTTAGTTTTGTGAAAAAGGTCTATTATTTTTTAACTTCGTATAGGAGTCTGGGGTCTCCACCAAAGCGGGGACGTGCGGAAATGTGTGATGCAGGGATGGGTAGGAGCTAAGGTGTATCCACCGAAGCTGTGCTGATAGCTAGACCGGAGCAGAAATGTGATTACAAGCTACTCACGCCCAGTTTAGCGACCACCACACACCTTTCACCGCACGTCGCTTACGTCTCTTCTCGACTCCGCTATGCACTGCCGCCGAATCCGCAGGCTCTCCTAAACTAACATGAGACATCTCTTCACCCTGCTTAGCCGGCGTAAGTAGTTAAGGCGCATGCCCACAGCGGTGCACGGATAGGCTACGCACGTGTGTTAAGCTTCGCTTTGCACGAAAATGTATGTGACTGTGTCTACTGCAAACCACGTACACGCCATGCATCTAATGACGTCATTTCATGCGTGGCTGGCTCGAATAAGGCACTTACATGACTCAACGCTGTCAATGTCATGCACTCTGTGCATGCGGTACACGCTATACACGAATATTAACCCACGACTAAGCCGCGGTGGGCCACGCACGCTACAGTTGTACATAGTTGTGGGTGTGTAGTGTGTACTGCAGTGGAAACGTAGACCCACATTGTCATACAAATGAATCCACGCAGCTAAAATGCGCCGCGCGCCCGTGCACAGCGTGCGCCGCGGTGGGTTTGCGCCTTGAAGCTTAGCTGGGTCGAGAAGTGTAAATAACTAAATTCTATTGGTGGTTTACAACACACAACTCTCCAACAATTCTCCACTCGCCTCGTCTTCGCTTTGTTGGAGTCCGAGCCATAGGATCAACCATATAAATGGCTTTCAACGTTGTCAGTGTAAAGCAGTGGTCCTGTTGTTATAAAACATCCAAAACACCATTCTTTGTCACCATGAAAAGGCTTCATTTTTTCGTAAACTTATTTTGCTTGATCTTGTTGGTTCTCAATAGTCACACTGTTGGCTTTATCGAAGTAAAACGTTTTTATGTGACCCCTTTCATACATTCAAGTATGTATTAGTAATCAAGAATAGTGTGCTGTGGTGCAGTCCAGATTGTTTTCTCTCAGATGACAATTTGAACCCAAGGACAGAACAGACAGAAATCATCATAAATACCCGTAAAAAAGTAATTTTGAATTGAAAAAGTACTACAAAACCTGTAACTTATCAGATTTTAGTACGCAAAAAGCCTATAAGCAAATACATAACTAAGATGAGCAGTACTAAAAACTTCAAACATTACCGTGCGAAACGTAATAACAAAAATCTTCTCGTAAATCATTGGACCCAAGAAAACTAGTGTTGGCACAAAAAATATAACGAACAAAAGCATCTATTAGTTTTTGTTTTGTACATTTTTCCATCTAAATCCTGACGGGGAACAAATAAAATCGCTGGAGAGAAAAGTAATTTATGTGTTGTCGGGGGCAGAGTACGGAGTCACCTTTCGAGCGAATGCATTAAACACGTGCGGTTGGGGAATGCGTGACTTGAGAACGTGCTTCAAATAGGGATGTTCTTATAATAATGTATTGCTCTCATATAAATACGGAAACTCCTTCGATTCTCGACCGTTTTAGTTCTGAATGCGCCGGTAGTTTATCGTTTTCCTTCTATTGTTGTGTTAATTTGTTGGCACTTTATTTTCGTTTCATTTATTACTTAGTTTGATTTGCTTACTAAGCTCTTAGACCTGAAATGACTGCTTTATAAAACGAGTAAGCTAATAATAATATCAATTTGTTCTTCTTATAAGCAGATATTTTCCGGAGAACTTAAATTAACTATAGTCTTGAAAACCGAAAGAACACAAAAAACACATATTACAGTAGCTAACCTACTTATTCACACACAATAGCTAACTTAAAAACATTGTCTCGTAAGAACCCGTCATAAAAGCTTTCCACAAAAAACCTGTCTTTGTTATTTTGAAATAAGGGGCCAATATAACTATATACAATTTCAACAATGCGACTTTAACAAAACGATTAAATTAATAGCAGAGATACGACTGCAATACAAATTAATAATCCTTCATTAAAATACAGGTTAAATAACTTGACAGAACGTAATACTTTATTCATTAATTTTCCCTCCAAAAATGAAGTAGTCTGTTACCGTTTGAAGTTTTACGAATTCGCACGCTTTTCGGTAAACAATGAGAACTTTATTCGCGGTGTAAATTTACAGTGCCCGGGTGGGTAAAAGTTGGTAATGATACTCGTTCATACACCGTGTGTGTTTATCTCATGGATTATGGTGCTATAAATATGCACGTGCTCAAAATTATTGTCTGATTCCGAGGCTTTCGATTCTTTTTTTTTTAAAGTAACTGGGACATACGTAATATTTGCGTGTTTGAACGATGTTTAATCATACGCATATTTCAGTAGCGAAGAGATGAAACCATTGATTTTTCTTTATGTATAAAAAATTATCGAAAGATTTGGAGGTCATGGGTGCCCAGCCGTGGGATGACACATGGTAACAGTAACAGTATAAAACATCTAGTGACTTAAAAGGTTTGGTAAACACCCTACAGGTTCATCTTATGGAAATTAAGTAGCGACTCTTACCTCTAATATCCTACAACAGAACGTAAATAGAGGTTTGCAAGCACATTGCAAAAAGTGTTTTACGCATGAGCTTTGAATTTTTTCTAAAACTTTTTGAAGCGAAACAAAGGTGTTTGGCGGTAGAAACTATACATTATTTAATGTTATATTTAATTCAAAGTTATAAAATTTGCAAGTGACATTATAATAAATGACTAACAACAAAAGTTAGAAATAAAAGAAACAAATGACAACGTTCTCACGTAGGGATAAAGCAATATGAATATTTAAAGGGTAAATGTACGCATATCGTTCTTGTGTTACGTGTAGGGAATATTGGTGGCAGCAGTGAAACGTCAATAGTTTATTGAAAGTATAGGCTCGTGATCATTCTGCGTGCCGAATCACCAATCATGTTACAGTTTTCTATGTTTGGTACTCAGCTGTAATGCAATATATTGGAAGTAAAAAGTTTGTAAAGGGAGAATAGATCTCATGGCTAAATCATAACAGCCAGTCGAGCCGATCTTCAGGTTAAGTCGCCTTGCCTAGGTTGGTCCTTGCATGTGATGGGTCACCCATTGCATAACGAGCTTCGTCCTTGCCTAGGAAACCACGTTAAGTCACTGGCTGTCATTTGTAGATCTTTGACAGTCGTTACAGGTAGTCAGTGGCCCGAAAGTCTGACAACCAGTCCTGCAAAGGGGTATCGTATTACCTAAAACTAACTGGTTTGTGATTTTCAGATAGACAGTCACTCCGTAAAATACATGTAGTAATATAATACTGGTATTCAGCTGCATTGGGTTATTAGATTCATTCATTAATCATTAAAACAATCATCGAAGTAAAGAGTTTTATTTCCCGATTCCGTTGATTCATAATCAGCCAATATCGTTACCACTGTTGGCCAACAGGCCTCCTGTCTGAGAGACAGTATGGGCCGATCTCACTTGTCTTAGATTTTTAATTTTAGGACATGCCGGTTACCTTTTGCCTACCTTTTGGTTACCTTACCTCTATATTAATATACTTTAATTGGCTGATTTCATCCATGACCTGTAAAAGAATAAAAAAACATAACTCAACAATTGCTTTAAAAAACTCAAAAAAAATCAATAAAATAAAAACACCACCATTTTATTAAATAAATTCGGTTAAATCCCAAACCATCCAACATGGATAAACATCACAAAGTAGCTCTAGACCCGGCACTATTGAGAGCTCATAACGTCAAGAAAAGTCTACATTTTAGTGAAACACTAGCACCTAATCCACCACGTCTAGATAACGAAAACACACTAGAAGAAACATTGTGAACTATTTGTCCTGATAAAAGCTCCAACTTTGTTTCTTTTATACCTCTGTCTATTCCCTAGAAGCGCCACTTTGTTAAGACGCATGAAGTGTAAAACTTGTAGGTTAATGTATTGTGTAGCCAGGCATTAGTACAGCTGATAAAGTACTCTTTGTTTCTTAATCTCGTTTGCTGAAAACGTTTTGTTGATGCTGGTTGGTTTTGACTAAAATATTTTAAATGAAAATGGTAGTTTTTCGCCTATTTGTTTTTCGGTCCTTGGGGAATCCTGTTCTTTATAAGGAGGTTGTTACTTTTTAGGCTTGCTGCGACTTTGTTCTAAGTATGTTATTTGTCTTCAAAAATGTTTCTTTTGTCTTATAGTGCAAGTGGGAAGCTTATTCTTTTGGACATGGGTACTATGGGTAGCAAAAATAATATTTTCAATGATCCATCTATTTAATCTTTAAAATTCTTGCTTTAAAAAGAGTGAATCATGTAACCACTATATCATAATTCTTCTTACAGAGAACTTATGAGACTATTACTCTCACGCCTTTTTACGCTTCTTCACGTTTTTAATGACAGTACAATAATTGTGTTAGGTCATTAATGATTTAATTAATGACTGTTACAGAATGTATACTTTATAAGTAAAATGGCAAAATCTTAGTAATGAATTTACACTTCATTGTAAATTAAAACGACTGATGAAGTATTGTAACGTCTATTCATTATCGAAATGGGAGAGATTTAACCAAATTATTAGGAACGCATTTCAATTGCGAATTAATCGATTCACTATTCAACCGAGCATGCAACCTTTGTTTTGTAATCGATGATCGCAAGCAAGATTATGAGTATTTTGTAATTGAATTTTCTACGGTTGAAAGTATCGTCTTATATACGAAACATGAGGCATCATTGTCTTATCATAAGGCCAGTTGAATTAAATTTTTCAGGTATTTTTATATGCTTAAGTTAGTTGCGTAAGTTACCAAAATATGTGGTATGTCCCCCATTTTACTACGCAACGGATTTTGATGCGGTATTTTAATAGATAGACTGATTCAAGAGGAAGGTTTATATGTATAACATTGCACCCGTGCGAAGCCGGGCCGGGTCGCTAGTTAATAATATTATATTTATTATAATTAGAATATAATTATTTTGCCAAATTATCGTCGTTGAAGGCATCATTTGCCTTTTTATAGGCCAGAACCTGTATCGTTTGAACTTTGTATAAATATCTTTTAAAAAACCGGCCAAGTGCGAGTCGTACTCACACGCACATAGGGTTCCGTAGCACCAAACAATATAATAAAAATATTTTGAAGGCATTCGTTCATATGTTGTATTGTTTTACATTCATCAACAAAACTAAACATGTTTTTCATAGTATGTTAATGAAAAACAATGTTGTTGCTGCAGTTTGATGCAAAAGTCCCATATCTCAAAAAATAAACATCAAATCTTATTCAAACCAATTTTGTTTGAAAGTTTTTTAGGTTCTATAATCCTATATTTTTTTCAAAATTTTACTCCTCTTACTTTAGAAATTAGGGGGGCACATGTTACCACTTTGGAAGTGTTTATCTTTCAAACGATTGACTTTGAGAGAAAATGGTTTTAGGAACCTCAATGTCATTTTTAAAGAACTATCTATAAACACTCCGCCCGTATAGGTTTGATGAAAAAAATATTTTTTTGTTTCAGTTGCATGTATGGAGAGACCCCCTTAATCTTATATTTTTTTTATTTTTGTATAAAAACCTTATAGCGGTTTACAGAATACATCTACCTACTAGTTTCAACTGTGTATTTCTAATAGTTTCGGAGTAAAGTGGCTGTGACATACACGGACAGACAGACAGATAGACAGACAGACTTCGCGAATCTATACGGGTACCGTTTTTTGTCATTCGGCTACGGAACTCTAAAAAGGGTGTAAACAGACCCTTCACGAAGCCGTCACCACGCATTCTGTACATCAGTCTAAGTAACTCTACGCAAAAATTATTGCTGGGAAACGACTTTTTTTTGGGGCGAAATATCACGTTTTACGGTAAGACTCAATGAAACGCACTCAAAACATTGTGCTGATGGATGGATTGACTATTATGAGGGTCGAGGAGGTTTAAAAATCTTTCATTAAAACATGTATTTAAAAAAAAACTTGTAAAAAGTTGGAACTTTGCCAATGTCTCCGTAATCTATTACGGAGACATTGGCGGTCAGATAGTAATACCTGGAAACCTTAGAAGGTTTCCAATTGTTCCAGGTTGGTTTTTATTGTCTAGAACAAAAGAATGATCGGAATGACGGGGAGAGCAAGTGCCGTTCGGCTTCGTTAAGGGTCTAGTTACACCCTTTATAAGATAATGTCTCAGGTCATTTTGATTTTGCATTTCCTTTATTCAAAAATTCCAAAAACCGAGCAGAATTTTACAGAAAAATGTTATGAAACTTCCCAAGTGTCGAGTGCCCAACCCAGAACCTCAAAAAAGTACTTCGTATATAAAGTTATTAAGGTAGATAATTACGTTTTGTCGTATAGATGATGTACCTGACAATTTTATTAATGATCATTCAGTAATTAATGTTAGTGGAAAGTAATTACACGTAAATGACAAAGTATGGCCATAATGAGCACTTAACGATATTATGTAGACTGTTATCAATTATACAAGTTTCATATTGTGTTTTGTGATTAACCTACCTACTGTTTATATTGAAAATAGGGTTTTTAGTTTATTTTTATTTTGAGTAGCTAACTATTTTTTTTTTTAATTTCTAGCCTTTGTCATCCCACTACTCGGCTAATGCTCCATGACTTCCAGTTTTGTGTGGGAAGGTATATATATGTATATTCGAACATTCGTTTACTTTTTGTGGATCCTAAAAATATCTATGTTCCAAACTTTCCTATTTTGTTAAGGGAAAGGTAAACGTTATTGCCCGAATAAATCCAACTTAGAACAGAATTTCACTGTACAAGCCGTATGCAGTAATACAAAGAAAAAGGCACTCAATCGCAAAAGCGGGGCGTGATGGTATGTATAGCTTTAAAACCTCGCAAATGTCATTAGCAGGACTCTTAGGGGTGCGAGGCGTGGGAGGATTAGCGCGGGGGGAGTTCGGTGACC
Source organism: Eugnorisma glareosa (assembly GCA_947578425.1). Classification (NCBI taxonomy): domain Eukaryota; kingdom Metazoa; phylum Arthropoda; class Insecta; order Lepidoptera; family Noctuidae; genus Eugnorisma; species Eugnorisma glareosa. Next base: position 6,987,404 of record OX387973.1, read on the forward strand.
CCTGACCAGTGTTCGTCCACATTGTACGGCGCGCATGCAATCTTACTACGTGCTTACTTTGATGACTTTCTTATACGTTGTCATTCCGATAGGTAGTGGTGTTGTTTGGATTTTAGGAATGCATTTTTAGAAAACTTGGTTCGATGAAATGTATGAAGTTTTTTTTATCGGTCTGGAGAGTGAAAGGAAGAACTTACCAAGTAAAATAACTAAACATCATAATCTGTAATTCCTTTAGGGTTCTAATCCTATAGAGTACCTACATTCTCCTCTAATTGGGAGCTAGCCTATTGTTACTAACCGGATACCGGCTCGGGGAAAACCCCGGAATTTTTATTTTAAAAACGCAATATCTCTTTATCTGACCTGGAAATCGAACCCAGAACCTCAGCTTAGCGCGCTTGCGACCGAAACCACCGAGGCATTCCTCGAGGAGTTCCCGCGTATGAATTCAAATCTAAAAGTAGCACCATTTTGCGTTTGATTTATTTTCATTGTCATTAGAGTTCAAATTCGTAGAAACCTTATAAACGCTATGAAGGTTAACAAAAGTTTCAGTTAAGTGAACTCCTTAATTAATTCGGACAAAAAAAAGAAGCCGACAAAAATAATTTCCCCAAAGTTGGTAGTGAAATACGCGTCAGCAATTCAGCATCACTTGTATCAACATTGTTATGGTTGTTGTGTGCCTTATTTATATCTGTTTCGTTTATTACGAAAAGTTTTTTCGTTAAGTTTTATCGGTCATAATTTTATTTTCTTTTCTCGTAAGGAGGGCCCAGACGACACCAAAGTTTTAATGCCTCGTAAAGATGGAACAAAATGTCGTGTGTGTTACGAAAACTGCACCAAAGTCTATCTCACCGAGTTTGAGCACCATAATATAATCTTTTCTCTCTGTTGTCTTCTCTACTTTACAAAACAGCTAATAACTATTTTCCCGATTCATGAAGCAGCGTTGAATGTTCGGATTTTTAGAAACCGAATTTAGAAAATGACTTTAACTAGGACGACGTCAGTCACTCAGTGGGTTCCATCGACTTCGATAAAAAGGAAAATGAATCCTCGGGAGGGATTGCCAAATTAGGCCATTTTATCTTCGTTCCAGTCGAGATCTCTACCGATTTCTCCTCTGACGTGGGTACATTTTTAATATCTTTCTCTTTCGGGAAGTAATTGGATTATTATCAAGACTGATCTTTATTACGGAGATATCTATTAATCGTGTTGCTAGCGATTGATTGCGATAATAATGAGTGAAAAATATTCGGGGTTTTTTTAAGTTTTAATTAGGAGACTATGCTTGTTACTGCATGGTATTCAGTTGGCTACGTATTTTACCATTATTAATCTATTGTTTTATCAAATGCCTTATCGCAGAGTTTTCGGTTCCTAACATATTGGCATTATCCGCTTTATTTCAATTAATTTTTTTTTTTTTTTTTCTGATGGGAAATCATCAAATGACTCCTCCCGCTCTGGGCTGAGTAGGAGGGAGTGTCACACTTTTACTGACTAAAACCCATCCATGTTCCTTCATCGCACTTTGTGTTCCGGGGCCACGGTATCTCTTTCGAACAGTCCCGCAGCCCCGGCAGGCATCAGCCCTTGCGGACCCCTTCCTGTTGCTGACATCTCTTTGAGGCGCGCGTGGAACACGAACGCGCCGTCGACACGGCCTGTCGTCAAAAGACGGACGGACGGCGAGCTAGCCCATAGCTCGCCGTCCACAAGCCCGCGCCTACGGTGGCCGAGGGCCACCACGTGGCCCCCGACGGCCGGTGCGTCTCCCGCGGCGGCTGGGACGTGAGGTTCTCTCCCTCTCACGTTCCGCCGCCTCCTTCGCTAGCATGACTGCTTCGCAGAAGGAGGCGACGGCGTCCCATTCCGTCTCGCTCCGGACCATGGAATGAACCAAGGCCGGACGCGAGAGGTCACCGCCGCCGATCGCCGCTACGAGGACACGGCGGTGCTCCGCCCACGCGGGGCAGACCTCCACCGTGTGCTCCACCGTGTCCTCCGGTCGATCCTCACAGTGGTAACACCCGGGCGTTTCCTCCCGCCCGATCCATTTCAATTAACCCTAAGGTCGTGCTTTCTTTAGTAAGGAAATGGTTTCTCCATCCTGACGTTGAATTTCCATAACATAATAATTAATGTATGGTATACTAAAATATCTACCTAGCAGTAGCTTGGTTTTCTAAGTTTGTAAAAGAGCTCGTTCGTCGTCGTTTAACATGCAGCGTTGCTGTATGTCCGTTTAAAAGGGACGGTTCCGGCAATACATGATCACCATTAAAGCTTTATCTTTGGAGTGCACCATCTAATATACTGCTGACCAAACTGCTGCTAAACATCTACGGGTAGTTACCGGTTGCCGCTTATTATCAGGTGGTCTATCTGCTAGTATGTTTAAATTTTTAGCTAAAATTATAATAATCATCCTCATTCTCCTGTCCATATGCCAATTGATTTGATCCATACTGTCTTCTTTATAAAGGAGTTCAAAAAAAAAAATACGCGCGGGCATATAACCTCCTCCAGGTTATATGTTCGTGTGTTTTTTTTTTTTGATACTGTCCAGCTGCCATCTGTAAAAGGGTTGACTGTTTATCATTACAGAATTTCATACCAAAGCAGCACTCTTCTTAAATTCAATTTCCTCAACCCGGTCACAGCGTTTAATGACTGCATTCACAACAAAATGATGAATGAAGTAATGACGTAAATTAGTAGTTGCACATCGGCTCGTGCCCGGTAGGAGGAGCCACCGGAGTTCGCTTAGGTCACGGTTGCGCGCACGCAACGTTTGAGGCCAGTAAAGTGTGCAGTTATAGAAAAGTTTAAAAGTTTCATTGAATTCTGTTGCTTATCTACTGCAATCGTTTGGTGCGTTTTAGTAAAGAGATAATTGAATTATTAAGAATTAATATTGCAACCTTTATCACTTATTATTATTGAATGGTTCTTTTGAAATTAAAAGTCTTTTTTTTACAATGTGTTCTAATAAAGATGCTATTTGCAAAAAACATTTCATTTCTAGCGCTGAAGCAAATTGTACCCCTGATAAGATGTTGAAACGTTTAGTTTTGAAAACCTAACCCTTTTGATACACAATTTGTTCAACTTTTGCACGCCTATCACCCGTACAAGTTCGCCTTCCGCTCACGCTGTGGCTCTAGACACAACTAACTGGCTTGGAAACTCCAGCAAAATAATCTAAATGCTTACTAGAAACACTGCACTATTATATTGTGACATCGCCCTAAACTATTTAATTAAAATTGTTCTATGCAATCCCAACAACTGAGGGAAATGTGGACTGCGCGCTTTACAAATTCCATTTCGCACACGGAATGATAACTTTAATTAATACATACTTTGTTTCAATTGATAGTTTGAATTGAGTACGCAATGGTTAGTTTTTGTTTTACATTCGTTTTAAATGTGCGATTTTATTAAATTCGAAAGAGATTAGTATCAACCCGCAGTGGGCCACATCGTGCATAATAGCCCACTACGTCCCACTGAGAGGAAGCCTATGGATCCAGCAGTGGGTTATGGACTGATTATACTTATGCTTAGAATAAATTAGTGACGCATAAATCTGCTCCAGTTTTGTGTTCACTCAATTTTAACGGCTAATTCCAAGCTCATTATAAAATTTGAACCTAATTAATATAGATTCAAAAACATCGCATTTTGATTATTAAATAGAATCGTTAAATCAGAAAATAGCATTATTAATTAAATGTTGATTCGCCATTGATGAGCAAAAATAGAAATGAACATCGGAACTAAATAGTAATACGCAAATATTTAATAGGTTGCGTACTAAATGTAACTACCGCAATTTCTACCGAAACATAATGCGTATTTTTACACTCAAGTTCGTAGTACGGATCTGCATTGCGTATGAATACTCCGTATGTAATACGCGGCGTACCCAAACGGTTACGCTTACTGCAATCAGCTGACCGCTTGCCTCACCCCAAATATAATGCGGATTCTCGTCATCTGGCCATTTGCGCATTCTCGGTTCTGAAAACTTGACTGTGACCAATGAAATAACTAGGCGAAAATACAAGCTTCATATTACTCTTGATAATGTTAGCATTATTGGGTCAGTAAAATCTTTTTTTTTTTCTAGCATGGAACGTTTAACTATGGTCAGTAAAATAAATGGCTAGATTTAAAACTTCAGGACTTCTATTACTGACATCAGGTGACTGGATTTTAATGAAAATATGGCAGATGATTCTACTAAGATCAACAGTTAAAATCTAAATGAAGTTTTTACGTTATTAATGGCATTTACACTGTTGATTTTTCGAGTATATTTTATAGAAAATACGTTATACTTTCCTTAATTTAATTTTAGAGTTATAGAAAGCAATCCCGCTCCCTCATATAAATACGTTTCCGATACGGATGAAATAATAATCTCGGCGAATATTTTAAATTTATACCAATTCGGTTAAATTGTTATACCTAAGCCCTCGGGAGGAGTTCCCTCGAATTTATTACAGCAGACGTCTCAGATGTTCGGATATTTCGCCTTTTAGTGCTATTTACGTTTAAATTTGAGACCGTAAAGATTTTATCTAATTTATTGCTCGTTTCGACATTCCCTTTAAACATATCGACAGCGACGCATCTTTATCTTGAAGCTCTAACTGTTTATATAATTGTTACAGATACGACACCGGTCCTGATTTGCAAGATCATCGCAGTTTCACAAGGTATAATAACATTTTAATATGATGCAAAGCTCGTTGACTTATTTAAAAAGTTCAAGATAAAAGTAAAAGTCTGTAACCTCGTAATTAATTCTAAATGTATGTTTTTTTAAATTATTTATTTTATTTTATTTCACATGACTCTAGGCTTAAGGACTGGTTCTGAAATAAATGAATTTAATTTATATTAAAAAAAAAAGTTGAATACAATTTGGGTTAAGTGTGTGCAGCAATGAATTGAGGTCAGATTTAATAAAAAAGGCTAGTGGTTTTCAAGACTAATTTATTGTCATTATTGTACTTATATTGGTACATAGATGGCGGTAGCAGTTGTACTGTTTTGTCTTACTTACATCTCCGCTTAACAAAAACAATACTGAAAATAAAAACAACTATGAAACAGGTAAAATACCAAGTTTATTCATTAAATAATAATGTTTAACTGACCCTGGACTTTTGGTCAAAATATCTGCTGGCATTTCAGCTGTCTCCAAATAAGCTATGTTAACAAAATTATTTGTTTGCCTCTTTGACGAAATGATATCTTATACGAGTATCTATATGTTTATATCAGTCTGCTCTGAATCCAATTTTTGCGCACTGTGACTATCATTAAATAGGATAATTGGTTCTGAATTTCCTACAACCTCACACAGTATTTTTTTTAATACATTGCCTCTTTACTTGCTTCTGACATCGAAATGTATTCTACTTTCGTTGAGGATAAAGCTACATGTCTCTGCTTTCTACATTCAAAAGTAATCACTGTATTTGACAATTTAAAACAAAATCCCGAAAAAGACTTCCTATCATTTACATCAGAACCCCAGTCTGCATCTACAACCTTCATTCTAGAATTTGTCTTTAATTTTTTTTTTAATACCCTAACTCCCTATTCGCATGCTTCCAGTGAGTTTCATCATAAGAGTTATTAAATTGACTAAGGAAAGTCACACTGTAAGCAAAATCAGGCCTGGTTAAAACCGCTAAATACATTATACCTCCTATAAGTTCCTTAAATAGATTATCGTTACAACCATTTTGAGATCTTTCTAATTTTAAATTAATTTCCATAGGAGATTCTGCAGTCTTACCTAAGGAAATATAAATACTTTACACTCATTTCCATTACTTGCTTGTTCCGAGAGGCCAATTTTTATTGGGATTGTTTCTCTATTAATAATATTAATAGGATGGAACAAGTCTCATCTACGTGTCCCTAAATTATTGTTTTTGTTGTTTAGACTTCTAAGGTCCTTTGAGAACAAACAACGGATGTAAGTAGATATTTTTTATGAAAATAATTTGACTTATATTTGAAGTCTGTTTTAATTTTTAATTTGAAGATTTAGCCTTAGTTTATTCATAAAAATGTGTAAGTAAAAAATTAAACAATATTACATAGATAGCTGTGATTTAATATCCGAACCAGTGGCACAATGACAATGAAAAAACAAATTGGTTCATAAACTTGTAATTGTTTAAAATATTTTAAAGTAAAAAAAGTCTATGATATAGGAGTAATTCCAAGCAATTTTTAACACTAAAAGCGTCACCGGGTGCTGTCGTTCTGGCCTACAAAATAGCAGTGTGACTACTTGAAAAATGGCACTGGCAGCTAGCCCCCGATAATGTACGAACCAGAACCAATCCATCAGACGTGTGGCGGAACTACCACCCACCACCTCATACCACTCTGGGCAAGGGCTCCATTGTACATCTTTATTCCTTCGTAGGGTGGCGAAACTTTCGCTATTTAAGGTTTATTAATGACGTTCTTCCAGAGAATTACAGGACCTTCAACAGTTCTTTGGATAAAATTAAAAGTAGATTTGAGTTGGCCAAAGTTAAAACCTACCCGCATATTAGTCGTATGGTTTTTATACAACACAATATCAACTGATCCTTTAGAAAGTAATTTCCAACCCGTGGCGTCAATACGAGTTTAATATTTAATTCCATACAATTGAAGTTGCGGGTAATTTACGTGGCACGCTATCCAGTGTGTTGTGACTGAGGTCGATTTTATATCTGTTTTGTTTTTAATTTTAATTTAACTTTCTTTTCATATATTATTTCCACCCCTTCACCTAACAAAATTCTGTCATTTGCGATAAACCTTCCATCTACGACAAGACGTCAATCTAAGCTCGATTTTTTTCTAATCATAGTATCCGAGGTGGAGAACCCCTGAAAATGGCCCTTCCAACACAATTACCTTTTCAGTAGCCACCGGCGGGGATTTGGCGAGGAAAAATCGCGTGCCATAAATACAGCTATACTTAACAGAACATCAATCAAAATTATGTGGATTTTATTTATGTAGCTTGATAGAGTATGCGTGTTATGATATTGATAAGCAACTATTTTGTTCTCAGGACTCGTGTTGGAGAATATGGACGATAAATCATGCTCAATGAGCGCTCGGAAATGAAACAAAAAACGAGAAAGAAACTCTTCAAACATAAACAATCTGAGGCGAAGTTATAGCCAACAGAGACACCAAAGTCATGTGAAGTTAATTTTCAACACTCCAACTGTCATATCGAAGAAGCATATCTTGTGGCAATCGTAAAACACGAAGACATATCTCATTATTTATGCTAGTCACCCTTTTGTGATTATAGCTATACTTAGTGTTAACATTATTGCTCAAATTCTTTAAAGAAGATTTTTTGATTTAAAACTTCCTAGATGCTAATGAAAATAAGACTAAAATATTCAAGTTTTTAAAAATGTATTGAGTTAATCAAATAAAGGTAGATTTTCATCCGTATCTTGGAATAAGTTGTGAAGAGAAATGAAATACACCATGTTTTTCCTACGGAGGCGGACGTTGATATTGAAGGCTGTGCTCATACTGACAGCGATTTGGTTTATGGTCGCATTGTTGACTACTAATGGCGGCTCAAGGAACACGATCGTTGCACCACCGGTTGAATACGATGATGCGGAGGCGAAACCCTTGAAAATGGCGAAGCCTACATCTACAAAAAGGAAGAGCGAGACCTACGGCAATAATCTATCTGATGGTGAGTGCTATTTATGCTTTCAAATTGCATGAGCTTGCTTGGTGTACGTGTTAAATCAAATATCAGATGTATCTATACCTTTACACGATATTGCACTGTGTCACCCACGAAACTAACATTGCAGTAACGATAACATCGCAATAAATAAATGTGAATCTGATGAACACGAAATTGATACAGGATACATTTTATTAGGTATATTTCGATAAGGAAATCTTTTTACAAAAATCAAATTGTGAATCGCATCCCTTGAGGTCGGAAAGGAAAGAGTAAACCACGAAATTCTTAGTTCTTTCTTATGTACTCCGTTTCAAAAATAGTATCCCGCTTACATTCTAATGATACGAGTATCTCTACAAATGCTACTGTTGTTTTCATTTACAATAATGATTGCCTTCGTATATGATTTTTCCATTTAAATTAATATTAACTTTATTTTGGGGGCTGTAGCGCATACTGACTGACTTACTGACTTATTTTACAATATTAAAGCTGATTCTCCCAAAAGCATATATTATTTGTGTGTGTTATGTGTGTTATTTGTGTGTATTATTTGTGGAAACTAATCCTCGTAGAATCGCGTCTCGCGATACGATAGTCTTTCCGCTAGTATATGCAATACAAATGGTAATGAATACAGACGTAACGGAAAACTAGAATGAAATTCTAACACGATTTTCCCCAAGAGTGCTATAACAATGAATGACCATTTCTTTCTTTTGCATCTATTCTCAGTCTTTTATGGCAACAATAATAATATGGCAAGTTCAATAGTGAGGAAGCGCCGCATTATGGCCAAATACAGCGAGGATGAGACATTTTTGGCTATATTTTAGAGTTTGATCTGTATAATCCACACCCATAAATATAACCACATTTTACTGATACACGCTGTCGCTAGACATTATCTAAGCTTGATAGGAACCTGTGAACTGACTATTTAAACTATACTTGAATCGCTGCTGGACAGAGGCTAACAACTCCTTGTGACCTCCTAATGCACAATCATTATTATAATTATGATGAAATGAAAATTGTGATGATAGAAATTATGATATCACTAACGACACTTTTGACAATGGATAAAAATGACAAAATCCGATTCAGAATGTACAACAATCCATTCGATTGATGACTTGGTACCTAATAGTACAAGAAAAAGATTAAAATTCTTAGTTAATGAAGTTCTGGTCAGCTTTAAAACGTTTTCTGATAAGCCAACAAATGCATTCAATAAATTAATCGCTTAAGTTCAGTATACATTTCTTTTTGCTCGTTTTATGTGATACTGTCGTTTGTCCAAAACAGCACCGATCAGAATATATATTATACCAGAATCGGAGGAAGATGAAGGTAAATTTCAAAACTTTTCTTTGGATAGCTCTTAAATCTACAGCATACACTCCTGACATGATTTTTTTTATATCATCACAGAGTCACAAGTCTGTTTCCTGTTTCTTTATTCTTTATTTATTTTTACCTACCATTTGTTTGTACGACACAGCACCAAGGAACAAGATAGTCTATACAAACGAATGGTCTGAGGAAATTGCAGGTAATTTTAAGTGTTTTGAGTAATTAACTGCCATTTAAAGAGTAGACGGAAACTTTTATTTCCTGAATCACGTCCATAACACATTTTAGCTCTCCAATCAACGCGAATCTGTATCGGATTCTGAGGGATGCGATTATTCGGTAGTCCTCCTAAGAGCCGAGTGCAATTAGAATAAAAATACTCAAAAGGTGAAATAAAGATAATAGCGCTCGGATTTTCATGGGACTGTTTTTATTAAGTTCTTAGAGGAGTGGAGAAGAAAGTTAAAAAAAAAAATTAGCGGCACGCGACTTTTTTTTGTTTTTTTTTTTTGGAATATTGTTCGAAAATGTATTAGTTACTAATTTTAAAAGAAATCTTAGTCTTAAAATTCAATATTTTAGAAATAATTAAAAAATAGGAAATTTTCAAAAAAATCATGAAACATGCAATTACATCGACAACGATGAACAAAGGAACAGACCAAATTGGCGTTTAATGGATGCACGCAGGTCACACTATTACGCCACAATATGTATTCGTCGAATTTGAAGTTCTTCATTAACAAAAAAAAAATATTCTTGAGGAAATAATAAAAAAACTCCACTCCTGTAGGAACTCAATTAAAAAAGTTCCATGAAAATCCGAGCACTATAAACTTCGTATCACCTTATTGTCTAATTGCACTCGACTAGTTAGGTCAAGCCAACTTTCACTAATAATTTATAAAAACCTATAGCTGTAGCGACGTAAGTAGTACTTTCCCATTAAATGATAGCAACCAAATATAGAGTCCTATAAACGCCATTTAGTGTCATCGACAGAAACAAGACAATTCGAGGCGTAGATCTTAGGCCTACTTCAGAGTACAGTGCAGGCCGCACCGCAAGCTAGCGAGCGAGCGAGCAAGCCGGGCGGGTATCGGTTCACCTCTATTCATACTTTGGCTCACACCGCGAATTACCGAGCTAGGCTACGTTAGCCATACAAACGATGCGAACGAAATATCCGAAAAAATAAATATTCCACGAAAAATTATCCAGTACGCTGGCATAGCTCCTCTCGCTCTCCCGCCCCCTCGCTCGCCCGCAGTTTTTCGTGTGAACCCACATAGTTTATCCGGCCATATCTTCACGTAGTTTATATAGTTTCCGTCGCCCCGCATCGCCCGCCAGCTCGCTCGCTCACTAGGTGGCGGTGTGGCCTGCGCTTAATGCCGGCTCATGCAAACGGCGCCAACCGCGTGTTTCGATATCCATACACTTGTATACAAGCCCGACCGGCTGAAAGTTCATCCGGCGCCCGCGCTTGTCGCACTCGCGCGTGCACTGGTTGACGGGACGGCCATTAGGCAGCGTTCAGAGCGCGACATGTGCCGGCCGCGCGTACACTAAGGCCGATATCGATAAACTATACTTAGCTCTCGCTTTGGCCTAGACATGTTCCTGCTTCTGTCTTATAATTGCAATTTGACAGCTGTACGACAGTGAGAGGAATATCGCTTAGCAACAGTAATTTCTACGTTTATAAATCTCGGTCTCATTTCCATAATTTTAAACAACAAGAGTGCGCATACGGAACGCTTTCAAAGCATGTTACGACCGGTCTTCAGCGCAGGCGGCCGGCCAGCGCCTCCGGCTTCGCTCTGAAATAGGCCTTATCTCTCTATTAGATATAGAATTTATTTACTACTAGATCTAGAATTTTTGATCATTCTACCGCCAACTGGGAAAAAGTAAATGTTGATTAATTATCTCATTATTAACAGAAAATAAAGGTATTCTTTACAAGACCCACTTTTACATAGCATACACCTCTCATGTTGATGTATGTAGGTATTACTTATAAATTTATTTGCATGTTAGACATTATTAGTCACCGTCATTTATTACGACATTTTGCATGATAATGTGCGTTTGTCCATCACAGCACCAACGCGGGTCGATTGGCTTGGTCGGCTTGCGGGGAAAGAAGGTAATTTTTTAAAGTTTTTTTTTCGTAAATTAATTACCAAATCTACGTCTACAATGCAATCTTGTCCTCCAAGTCAATGACACTGAATTTGTAAAGAATGCAGACGGATGCGGTTCTCTGACAGGCCTCCGTAGTTAAGGATACACTAGTCGGTCATACTTTCATACAAACGCAGTATGGCGATTACTCAGCTGTTTGATGGTGTACGTTCAAAATAAAAAATGATATCAATTTGTCTTAAACAATAAGTAAAAAAAAAAAACAATTTTGAAAATAAAATAAAAATGTTTTTTTTTTTTTACTTTTTTGTTTCCAAACACAGGGCTAGATAATGATGATACAAGTCGATATAATGTTTTATTTTGAACTTACACCATCAAACAGTGGAGTAATCGCCATACTACGTTTGTTTGCTTTGTATGAAAGTACGACCGACTAGTGTACCCTTAAAGCCACTAATTTATAAAAATCTAAACCTACCTGTAGCGACGTAAGTACATTATTTTCCCATAACACCATGTGACCAAACAAAACCTTAGTACGGAGTTAGTACGCCATCTATTGATATCGTCTAAAACTAAGCTAAACAATCCGAAACATAGATTTTACACATGGCCTGACCGCTTTTGTATAGCACACGTTATTAAAAATTCTATTTTCCCCGTTTTTACAACATTTTTCATTGATGCTTCGCTCTTATTGGTCGTAGCGTGATGTTATATAGCCTTCTTCGTCTTATTATATAGCTTTCTCGATAAATGGGCTATCTAACACTAAAATATTTTTTCAATTCGAACTTGTAGTTCCTGAGATTAGTTCGATCAAACAAACAAAGTCTTCTGCTTTATAAAATAAGTATTTATTATAATTATCTGCATGTTATAGTTTGTTAGTTCGCTTCGTTTATTTCGAAATTTTGCATGATAATGTGTGTTTGTCCGTCACAGCTCCAACTTGGATCGATTGGATCGGTCGGATTGCGGGGCATGACGGTAATTTTAATGGTGTTTGTTTGTTAGTTAGACTTTAGCATGGAGTATTGAGCAAATGGAGTTCTAATAAGCATTAAAACAGAACCAAAATCACTGTATTTGTGCAGAGTCCTTTGTTAGTGAACATTAAAATCCTCCAATGACAAAGCCTTTTTTTAAAATTACTTGCTGTGTATGATATGCACCGACGACGTCGCTTACAGCGAATGTTTGGTTTCCGTAAAAAGCAATGTAAAAACAATTCGATTATTACTCCATTTGTTTAGTTCTCCGTGTTCTGTACCCTTAGATGTAGATCCTGTATAAGTACGTGTAGTGTTTTTCTGTGGTTTGGGGCCGTTGTGTGAAATTTTGAATTGTGCCTATAAAACAGATTGTACCATAACCTATGCCATAACCGTATCGGCGGCGAAAAGTTGTAACCAACAGCTGTAATACTAATTTACACTGCCATTACACCATAGTAACCGCAGATGTTTCATAATTATTAATTGTCGTTATGTAATATTTAATTTATCTAACAAATCAAATCATGATTTGAATTACATTGAATCAGTTCCCTCTACTAAACTTTCTGACTTAATGATTATGATTTTATTAAACTAGTGATTGAATTATATTTTAATAGAAGTCATATTTGAAATTGACGTTGGTTCTGATGCTGTACATCCCGTAGGGCTCGGTGTGATAGCTGCGCCGGGTTCGGACAACGCACCCGGTGACCTAGGAAAACCGGTCGTTCTACCCAAGAATATAACCGAGGAGACAAAGCAAGCTGTCTCAGAGGGGTGGAAAAAGAACGCTTTCAACCAATACGTCAGCGACCTGATATCCATTAGGAGAAAGCTGCCGGACCCAAGGGACGAATGGTAAGAAAATGATCCCAAATTCGTACAACGTGTTGTATGAGCTATGACCTCAACACATCTCGAGGGATTCAGGGATTTTCGAGAATCCTTACCGTCCCTTTTTTTTTTCTGAATCAACGGATTGTTTTGTGTTGGATAAGGAACAAAATATATATAATACACTTTCTGTTACCGTATTAGACTATCTTTGCGCAAGTCTCAGTTAAACCTGTGAAAAGTATTACATTTTGTAACTTATTCTTATCGAGCCCCCAACTCTATTTGTAATAAAATTTCCGTCGCCGCCGTGAGGAAATAATAACTCGGTATAAAGATATAGTACATTTTGATTTAAGTGGGGAAACTTTGTTATTGCATTCGAGCGCAGAATTAACACCCGAGCCGCAGGCGAGGGTGTTATGGAGCCGAGAACTGCAGTAACAAATCCCCACGCGTATCAAACGACGTTTTTCAATACACTTTCGAAGAAATAAAATATTAGAACGGAAAGTATTTTTGTCAGGAATTATTATGAAACTATGAATTAATTTCCTTTTTTTCCCGCGCTTTGCTTTCGCCAGGTTGAAAAGAAGCAAAGGGGCGATGCCGCTATACAGCCTAATATGAAAAAAACATTAGATTATGAAAGAAAGAATTCAAATATTTTTGAATTTAGAACACAAATAAATTTTAATTTGTTCATAAAAGTAAATATTGTTGTTATCAAAATCATGTTTATTTATGATATTCTATTTTTATCACAATTTAAATACTCAAAAAATATTTACGCCGTAAAGTCGCATATCTCCTTGCCGAGATTAAAAAAAAAACATCACCGCCGATTATACCGATTATAGCTATAGTCATTGAACTTATCTGTGGAAATTTTTAATATTAAAAAACCACGTGTGTGAAATTCATTGCATGTAGAACCTAATCGTAGTGCTATATGAACCAGTTTTCGAGAAAGTGTATTGAAAAGGATTTTATTAAATACTTTTATAGTAGTTTGATAAATAATATCTTAACTAATTTTGATTTCCATGATTTCACAAATTGGTGCATGATATTGGACAAAAAGGTACTTAAATAAAGTCCATTTTTAAAAAAGAACTTAAAATATTTAAAAAAAAGTATAATCATTTATGAGAGTGAAAGGGTGGCAGGATTAATACGAGGCCTTGAACTACTAAACCTTGGTCATGTTGACTGTATCAGATTAGGTAATACTATGAAGAATTTTAAAATAAATGTCAACTAGAATAAACCTGAATGGTTCACTAACAAAATATTTATTCTACCAGGTGCAAAGTGCCAGGCAGGTATCTAGAGGACTTGCCGCAAACATCGGTTGTAATATGCTTCCACAACGAAGCGTGGTCGGTGCTACTCAGGACAGTTCACTCCGTGCTGGACCGGTCACCAGCTCACTTGATCAAGGAGATCATTCTCGTCGATGACTTTTCCGATATGCGTAAGTTGATATTTAAGAAAGATGAATATAAAAATATAATACTTTTACTTAATCTTTACGTGCGCCATGTTTATTCTATTTAATGATTCAAACAAAGTAATTCTCAATTAACCTTGCATGCTAGGTTTTTAAATTTTTAAGATGTTGATAAAGGTCCAAGATCCCAGGGTCCCCCTCCCCAGACGTCAATTAGTTTCTGATTCAACAAAATATGTTGAAATAAGTCAAATAACTTTATCGAGCTTTGGGGTTTTTTTTTCTCTCGTGTAATTAAAAGTTTTGTGAGAAGGACAATCACTAACCATTAATTTGGGGATGTCCTTTTTACAATACTATTTCTGTATTTTTTCTCTATTGTATTTCAACTACTAACACTAGTAATAGTTATATTATTGTTTACTGACACGCTGGATCATTGTTGTCTGAGAATAAAGAATTATTATTATTATTTAAGGCGTCTCGCAGAAATTTCCACCAACTATAAGAATCTGGCAGCATTGATTACCTACTAATTTTTAACAATATTCTCTGCAACATAAATATACAAACCAGTACTCGTTCTTCAAGACAAGCGAGTTATATTTTACGTAACTTTAGCACCTGATATTTGAAAATTGGCCGTTGTCATCAGGACAAGTTAGGAGGTACTGTGAACGTATGAAACTTTCACAGTACGTACTAACACTGGCGGCCCTGGGATCATGCTCTATTAATATTCAACAAACAATAAACGTATTTTTTCAGCTCACCTAATGCAGCAGCTAGATGACTACATGTCATCTTTACCAAAAGTTAGGATAGTCAGAGCCACCCGACGTGAAGGCCTTATCAGGGCACGGCTCCTCGGGGCCCGATACGTCACGGCACCCGTGCTTACCTATCTCGACAGCCATTGCGAGTGCACTGAAGGTAAAATTCTACAACAATTAGCTTTACACAAAATCTCCCGTAATGACCAGTCGTTAACCTCAGCTTTTTCATTTCAGGATGGCTGGAACCATTACTGGATAGAATTGCTCGTAGCAAGACTACGGTAGTGTGCCCCGTAATTGATGTCATCGACGACAATACGCTCGAGTATCATTACAGAGACTCATCTTCAGTCAATGTTGGTGGTTTCGACTGGAATCTCCAGTTCAATTGGCACCCTGTTCCGTCGAAGGAGCGAGCGAGACACCAACATACCGCCGAACCTGTCTGGTCTCCTACTATGGCTGGTGGTCTATTTGCAATCGACAAAGACTTCTTCGAAAGATTAGGGACTTACGACAGCGGTTTTGACATTTGGGGCGGCGAAAATTTAGAGCTGTCGTTTAAGACATGGATGTGCGGCGGAACGCTGGAGATAGTTCCATGCTCGCACGTCGGACACATATTCAGGAAGCGTTCACCGTACAAGTGGCGAACCGGGGTCAATGTACTCAAGAAAAACTCTGTCCGATTAGCTGAGGTGAGAATTTTTGTCCCGTAATGTTTATTTTCGTAATTTTCAGGTCTAAACGCAAAGTAAAAGTCACAATGTTTTTTTTATGGTTTTAGGTATGGTTGGACGACTACGCAAAGTACTACTATCAGCGTGTGGGTAACGATAAGGGTGATTTTGGTGACATCACTGGCCGTAGAGAACTGAGAGAGAAATTAGGTTGCAAGTCTTTTGAGTGGTATTTGAAGACCATTTATCCCGAACTGTTTATTCCTGGAGAATCTGTTGCTCATGGCGAGGTACGTTCTCGTCATTTACTAGAGTTAAATTTCTTTATAACAGTACAAATCATGTGTGTTTTGAGGTTGCAGCATCATCAGTAGGATTATTTTTTTCTTCATAATAATTGTTCTGCATAACAACAATGAGTGCAAATTATTTATACTATAAGTGTTCTTTAAAATTATTACCCGTACAGATCCGAAATGTCGGCTTCAAAAAGATTTGTTTGGACTCTCCAACACGCAAGTCAGATCATCATAAGCCAGTCGGACTATACCCGTGTCACCGGCAGGGAGGAAATCAGGTCTTCTGTCAAATTCAATTTGACCGTTGCGGCAGTACCAATTTGCGGGAGTTTTTGTTCAAAATTTTGAATGTTTGTTTCGGTTTCGCTCAATTTTTCAATTCAATGCACTCTTTTATGCACGTTGGACAGCACGGTTATATTTTTTACTGCACCCATATTCACTTTTTTTTTGCATTTATTCCTATGGCCATCATCGATAGTTTCGATACAGCGTAGACAACTACAATTTCTGCCTTGCTGCGGTGGTGCATGATGTGACGACCACTCAAAAAATATTGGATCAAATACAACTGCCAAATGTCAAACCTCGCAGATGTCATACTCCGAATGGCACTCAGGTACTCCTAAAGTGACAAAGGAGTGTGAATTTGATTGTACTTTGATTTTTGGGGGCGTTAAAGACTTTCCTGATTATTTTAATTTTTGAACTTCTTACGGAATGATTGTGTTGTTATTCAAAGTATATAACAATTATTTATGTTTTTTCATCTTCATTACCACAACATTCCAATATCATCATTGGTAGACATTTTTAAAGCTTTTGGTTTCTCAATTAATGTTTAATGGATTGAAATGATGATATTGGAACAGCACGCTTGCTTTTGGCACGCCTTTTATAACTTGTGGATGGCATCAGATCGCGAATCCTGTGTCGGAAATGTGCGTCGACTCCGCAGCGGGTCCCGAAGACATGAAGAAACCCGTCAACGCTTGGCCATGTCACGGGGAATACGGAAATCAGGTTTGTCGAAGGCCGCCAAATTATTCAAATCTACTGCTTACGCTTCATCTAGTAGTTGGGTGTTGGTGGTCATCGTCTTTGAGGTAAGGGGTTGTCGTAGCAGCTTTAAAAGCAAACCAAAGTAACATAATAAAAGTTTGTACAGCTGATACTAATCTGCAAAACGTTTGCGCGTCACGGCTTTCAAGTTTCATATTGATACGCATGCGTTTAGCTTTCATTTTCATTCACTAATTCGCTCTAACTTGCAACATTTATTGTGTTACTAATTCTTCAGCTTGTTAGTAACACAGTATTAGATTATTTATTCATTTCCTGATGTGATCCAACTGTGTTTGATTTGAACTTGAACCTGCATTTACCCTTTATGTGCTTTTGAAGGGTGAAATGGAGTTTGGTAGATTAGAATACGAATTTTACAATATCTATACTTTCCAATTTTGGTACTGCCGCGTGGTAATTTATAACGTTATTAGCCATTTAACACAAGGATGATCGTAGTTTACAAAATCACAGGTACTAGTTTTCGAAACGTACCTTTTTGTTTTTGCGCTAGCTATGTGATTGTGACTAGATCATTTGTGTTCAGTGGCTATTTAGTACATAAGTTTATTTCCCTTTACGCCTTTTATAATTTGTAACCCATGTTTAACTGACCTTGGTTTTATTTTTTACTCGTTATATTAATGTCTTGTTTTTCCTGATTTAGTTTTTTTTTGGTTTTGGCTTATTTGGATATTGGATGCCATTTCCGGGACCTTTAATATTCCTCATTAAACAATAAAACATGCTTAAAGAACACAAGGCAATGTTTAGACACTTGGTTTTTTTTTTTTGGGTTTCGGTACCATTTAACGATTACTTAAATCGGTCCCATTTTACGATTACTTTTCTGTGCGAAAAATAATCATCCCCTGGCAGAGGTTTTTTTTTAACTGTAAATTTGTGCCTATTCATTTTACCTTGTTAATATGTTTAAAAATGTTTCATGATACAATAAAAAATACACATATTGCAACATAAAAAGTGAGGAATAATTATGTGATCATTTAAGTGACATGTTTTTAATAAATCTTTCAGTTTTGGATGTACTCGAAGAACGGCGAGATCCGACGTGATGAGACGTGTCTGGACTATTCCGGACATGACGTTGTGTTGTACCCCTGCCACGGAGCCAAGGGTAACCAGATGTGGCAGTACAATGATGAGGTAAGTTTCATACCATCTACTCATAATTATGAATGTCTTCCAGAAAACGCTCAAAAACTCGTAAGGCAAAATATTGTTAACAATATTGAAGATAGCTGTTGCCCGCGGCTTCGCTCGCGTTTTGGTCGGAAATTTTTCCACGGGCACATTATAAATATATTTTATGGCACTCGGGGATAATGTAGCTTTCTATTATTGAAAGAATTTTCAAAATCGGTTCAGTAGATCCAGAGATTACCCCCTACATACAAACTTACAAACAAATTTTACCTCTTTATAATATTAGTTTAGATAACAATAAGAATTTCAATATTGCAAGCCATATAATTAAAAGTAATTAAACAAAATAACAGCTTTCCTTGAATAATGAATTATTTTATGATTTTACAAATTAATGTTTCCTAACATTTTAATTGAATAAGAATAGTTTGCGACAAGTTGTCGTGGGAAATAATTAACTTTGCAAGATTTTGGCGAAATTAATTTAAAGAGTTAGGTAACGAGCAACTAGGTAACAGAGATATCATTAAAGTTTTTCCGTTTAAATTACCTACGTATTAACTGTCCGATGGGACTCAGGCTACGTTAGCGCTTTTGAAAACCCTTTACAGCAGTTTTGAGTAAGATTTGCAAGTACAGTCACAAACTAACCTATTTATTTGTAAGAAATTGTGTTTAGCTTACAAACTGGAGAAACGAAATTAATCAGAAAATGTTTGTTTACAGACGAAGTTAATAAAGCACGGCTCAAGCGAAAAATGCATGGCGATATCAAGAAACAAAGATAGAATAGTCATGGAGACGTGCAATGCGTCAGAGGGAAGGCAAACGTGGAACTTGGAGAACTTTAACCCAGCCAGGTTAGGCAAGCCGGTCCTGAATCTTATAGAGTAGCCAGACGATTACCTAGAAGTGCTGTTCATATAAATGGCAATGACAATGATAATTATAAATATCGTGACTGTGACATAGTGTTAATTCAAATGGTTCACTTGTTGTCTGATGCAATGAAAGCTTGTAGTTAAACATGCATAGAGGCACACGCTACGAGTGTTTATCGGTAGGCGATAAGGCTTTGTATACAGGCTGTTGTACATTTTTCAATTGCTAATATGAACCCCGTTGAACTCGGCCTATCGATGACTGATGTGTTTGATTTAAGTTTTGCTTGAATGCCATTTGTTTAGTTCCTACAGATTCTGTGTGAAATGTTAAAGAGAGGAGAATTTGTGGACGGTGTAAAATTTTGCGTTATCGTTAAGAAATAACTGTAATATCGATGGTGCTTGCCCATGTTTGTCTTATCGCGAAATACCGTTATTTATTACCTGTAAATTTTTATAGTATTGCTGTTGTTGGAAATCAGCATTTTTTATTTGAGTTTTTCTAATGTTCTTTTTCTATTCAAGTGTTATCTAAATAGTATTTAATGGGAAACTTATCTAAATTATACATATCTTTACATAAAAACATTTTATTGATATTTTCAACTAGATGAATGTTTATTGCCGTCTTTTTATGAATTTTAAAGTAATTTATGTAAAAATTAATGTTGTAATAGTATTCTTTATCGAGTATTAACTTCTGATTAGAGTTTAGTATACACTTGAACTGTACATATCTTTGATAATTGTATGATTAAATATATTTATTACGATTACTTAAATTACAAAATGGACGACCTAAAAAAAAAGTCAGTGACTGAAATATAGAATGGAAGTCAAAACGAACTCTTAAACGAGTGCCTTTACGCCATATGTAACAACCCAATCATTAAAGTTAGAAATGTGTTATCATCAAACGTAATTTTATCTGTTTTTTCTTTGTTAATTCAGTTATATTACATGTTAAAAAATTAAAATAACCTATGTTCTTCACATTGTATGACGTAAAGGCAGTTACTTTTTGATCCAAGATCATTCCCAAAAGTTATTACTGCAACAAACATAACGATGACTTTTCATGTAAATGACATAATTATTGTGATTTATTTAAAGAAATTCTTCTGTTAGTTAGTCGTATTGACTTACGTCGTAGATTGTAAAAATTTTAGTGAAATTGTAAAATAATGAATGATAGATTTTAAAAGTATGTTATAAAATAAGTAAATATTTTTGTACTCATAAGTTACTGAGCGAATTTATTATTTAGTCACATGTATTTGAGCTATTTGAAGGTGACTGATATTACCAACGTTTGACATTGTCAATAAATTCATAGAACTTTCAATTTATAAATTATTGAGATGACATGTTTTTTTTTATTAAAATTGTATTATTAAAAGTACATTGACGTCATCAAAATTTTGTAAAGTAGGTTTCAGGACTTTTTAATGGAAAATTTCTATACATTCCTAAAGCAACTTAGCATTTTTTTTTCTAATTATCTGTTTCTAGAAATTCATATCAATTTTCTATTAAAAATTAAAACATTCCTCGTTGTGATCGAACACAAAAAAAATATTAATGGTAATATCCGCTACGGTTTGAAAATAAACGGATAGCATTAATTAAACAACCTTCAATATTTACACATTTTCAAGCCCATTTATTTACACGATGAGATTTTCGCGTCAATTTTCGAAAGGAGATTTTTTTGAACTCTCTTGTGTAAATTAGCTTTTAGACTATGAGCCAGTATTTTTATTTTATCTTTTTATTTTGAATATGTAATAAATAGTTCAGACAAGACACGATACTGCCAATAAGTCTTCCTAGGCATTTGTGCTTAATTTAGTCACTTTTCTATTTTTATTTCTTCCATATTCTACTAACATCTTAGAACCACGTAAATATTTGACTGAGGATAATTTGTGACTATCGTAGATCGTGTAGAAAAAAATAAAATAATAACCGATATTTATCGGAAGTCATTTTATTTATAACTAGCTTTTACGATTTAAATAGGAATGATAAAAATTAATAGATCATTTATAAATATTGTTTCTTTGGTCATGTTTAATGCTATCAATGTGTTTATACATTCTATATTTCCTTAAAATATCTTTATTATCACAAGATATCATAAATTTTAATTATGTATTTAATTCCGTGAGCATTGATTAATTAAACATTTAATTAAGACTATCTTAGATAATATTTTTTAAATAGATGCTAATATTTTTTGAGGAAGAGATTATTTTAGTTGAAATTTGATTCCTTGATTTCAATGTAAATAGCTTCTAATCTAAAGTTGAAATATACCTTAGTATGGTGTAATTTTGGTAGTAAGGGGTGTGAAGTTACGTTTTTCTAAATTGCAAAAAAAAAAACAATTGTTTACATAATATCTACAAAAAAATAAGAATTCATGTATTTCAACTAATTTAAAAAAACAATTCGAATATTAAAAAACAGGTAGTTGATATTAGCTAATTGAATCTTTCTATGGTTCCAATAATTGTAAATCATAAAAACGTCGTTAAAAATAGTTTGTCAATATTATGAAAAAAATAGAAACATTGTTACACTTTTAACTTCACACCCTGCACGTATAATAAACTCGTGCATTCACATTTGTATAGTTAGTAAATTATTAGAATTATAACTAAATAGAAATGTAATAAGATGTTTTAATGTGCCTTATAACTTTATATAATTATTATTGAATGTTGAAATTTCTGTATATAATGCGGTGTCTCCAAATGTATGTAATATACTAGGTATGTACTATAGCGTAACATTTAGATGGCGATTACATAGTATTTGTAAAATAAAGCATTACGTTGGATTTGTATTATGTCGTTTTATTTGAAAATATTGATTCCCTGAAAGAAAAGTAAGATCGACTGCCACTAATGCAAATGAACCCGATCAGCAAATCTAAACGTGTTCGAGAGCGAATACTGTCAATTCCATAACAATGATGACACTGACAGTTTTTGAACGCAGTTTAGTCGTGCTGATCGCGTTCAGTTTCATCAGTGAATTCACCGCTTATCGATTCACTTCAAAGCTACTTGGCCTATGACAATCAATGAAAGCGATTGAAGATGCATATACTATATGAAATAGTAAACTGAATACACAGAAACTTACTGAAGACAGTAATGGAAATGCTTGGCTACTTAATTTTACTACTACCTATTCTTAGACCCGATTTACATTGGTCTAGTGAGGCGAGTGGCGAAAAGCTAGACAGTGACTGTTGAACCATAGCTTCCCGATAGGTTTACACCAACGTTAGTGGGGCATTATGATCGTTTTTACTAACTATGGACTCGACACCTTAATATAACTTCTAAACAAAAGCACACATAGACACTTGGACTCGCGCACCGAGTGTTCCTTATAATCTTGTAGGTATTTTGTTATTGAACTACATATTTATGGTTTTCAGATTTTTTCATGTGCTGTCAGACATTGCTTCTTGCCAAATTTCATGCTGCTAGGTCAACGGGGCGTACCCTATAGGTTTTGATTCCCTTGTGAAATTGCAAAATATGCGATATAAACGGTCATATTTTTTGATCGCGTTGACTTACTAGTTTAATGTTATCACTGCTCCGAGAGCAGACCTAAGTATTTAATATTATTTTAGCTTGATACCACCACGCGTTCCTGAGAAAAACAGTCTTGACAGACGGAAAAAAAGGTAATCCTGTAAGGGTTCCGTTTTTATCGACTGAGATACGAAACCCTAAACATTAAGGCAACGATGCGAAATTGACGCAATGAAAACTTAATATTAGGAGACAGCATTATAGTCAGGGTCAGAAACGAAATTAGAGAGACAGTCTGTAACTTCTTTGATTATGCAATGAAAATAAGAAGTAACAAACATTGACAGCTCAATAAACCGTAAAAAAAATGGAATGTTCAAATTACCAAAACCTCTCAGCGCAATCTTCTTTAAGTCGGTTCAAGATTAACTAAGATTAAGTGAAATTGCTTTAAACCTAAACTAGCACCAACGCTCTATTTAATCTTCGTTTGACGTTTACTTTGCTTTTGGTTATGGTAACGTTAGCTTTGAACAATCCGGTTAAGGACCTTTTCAATACCACTCACTAAAATGAAAATCATATAGATTCATCATGTCCATCTGTCTATATGTATGTCACAGCCATTTTACACCGAGCACCTCACAATTGATATTTAGAAAATAAAATTTGTCTTAGGTCTGGCCCTCCATACATGTCTATGGACAACTCTTGAAAAATGATAAAGAGATTTCTCTAAATCTTTAAAAACCTTCCCTTCTAAGTCAATGATTGACGAGATATTCGCTGCTTAAGCCTTAAAAATTGCGTTCCCCCTCCAGTTGTAAATGTGAGGACTAAAATTCAGAAAAAAATGTGGGTTTATGGAACGTTTAAGAAGTTTCAGCGAAAATTGGTTTGATATTCAGTTTTTGAGATATGGGACTTTTTTGTAAAACTCTTTTTTTTTTTCAAATGCACAGCATTTATTTCAATTACACCATAACAGGCACTTTTGAATGTCAGAAAAACAAAGGCGAAGCTACAGTCACAGACACAAGGCATAATAACTTGTGAAAGTACTCTAACTTCAGCAGTAACTTTGTTTTTCATTAAAATCCTGTTTTTTAACTATCCTACGTGGTGTCCCACTGCTGGGCAAATACTTCCCCTTTCTTCCTCCATATCTCTTTTGTGCGCCGCACCACCTTCGCCGCGGTCGACCTCGACGGCACTGTCCTTCCTCAGGCGTCCAGTGTATGATGATCTTTGTCCATCTCTGCGGGTGCATCCGGGCTATGTAGACTGCCCATTCCCCCAATCCCACTTCAGCCTAGCTGTTTTTTCTCCAAAATTAACTTTATTTATCGAGCGCGGTTTGTATTTCCGACGTGACTTGTTCGCTTGACACCTATTAAAATAATTATAATAGGTGACTGACTCCCTGACCGCCGGTAGCTTGGACCCTGTTCCTGACACCTGTGGTCTACAATTTTTTTAATATTTTTAAATGATTTATATTGTTTTTTCTAAGGACTATTTAATAATGTAATTGATTTGTAAATATTGTATAAATAAAGGAATAATAATAACAGAATACAATTCCATAACACTACGTAAGTGCATGATCACTTAAAAACTATGTTAGCTTATAAATACAACGATATTAGTACCATAAAAACTTTCTGCGAAAACAAAACCGACTTCTAAAAAAACACTAAAAAAGTCTAAAATAACTTGACTTTCGGAAGTCGGTGTCTTCGTTTGTATCTTTTTTGCCACCGACTTCCGAAAGGCAAGTTATTTTAGCATTTTATAGTGTTATATGTCTATGTCGGTTTTGTTTCCGCAGAAAGTTTTTTTTATTTTACCCTTTTTATTTGTAGTATATATACCACACAAATTCTTGTCATGAATAAGTTTTTACATTGTAACTAGAAGTTAGTTAAAGTCCTCGTCAAGACGAATCATACGAGCCCAAACTCGATGAGGTTTTGTCGTTTTATAACGGTGTTCCTATGGCCACCGTCCAGCTCCATCATCAGATACTGGATACCATTTAGGACCAAAGTACTCGTCAAGACGAATCATACGAGCCCAAACTCGATGGGATTGTGTCATTTTATTACGGACTGCCTGTGACCACCTTCCAGCTCCATCACCAGACCCTGATGGGTACCATCTAGAGACAAAGTACTCGACAAGATGAATTATACGAACCCAAACTCGATGGGGCTATGTCGTTTTAATGGAGTTCCTATGGCCACCTTCCAGCTCCATCATCAGACCCTGGTTACTATTTAGGACTACAGTACTTGTCAAGACAAATCAAACGAGTCCAAACTCGACGGCGTTGCGTCGTTTTATTACAGAGTTCGTATGGCCACTTTCCAGCTGCATCATCAGATCAGCTCCATGTCATCTTAATATTGCATTGTGTCGCGATATACACATGCGTGCAAAATTTCAGCTCGATCAGAAATCGGGAAGTGTGTCAAATTCAACTAGCAAGTATCACGCGACGTCGCGTGATGTGACAATTAACGTGAGGAAAAGAACCAAATTCCTAAACCAATTTCGATGAAATTTCTATGGGACCAATCGGGAAGCATTACCTTTCAGATGAAAAAATAATTTTCAAATCGGTTTACAAATGACGGAGTTCTGAAGTAACAAACAAAAAAAAACGTACATCTGAATTGAGAACCTCCTCCTTTTTGAAGAAAGTCGGTTAAAAACTTAACAACTGTGTTAGTAGACGATAAAGATTTTTACAGGAGCATGTAGCTGACTTAAATACCAGATAAAAGGACAACCCAGTTTGTCGTTCGGGTGTTTGTTGGTACTGGCACGCACCCTATGCAACAAGGACGCTACTCGCTTGCGTCTGATCGCAGCGAAGCTGTCAGTCTGGGTGCTCGCGAACATCCCAGAGGCACTACAGAAACGTGGCAGCCCCAACAGTATCCTGAATGCATTGTTGTACTGTACGCGAAGAACATTAACGGTCTTTTGAGTAAAGCTAGTCCAGAAGCTACAGGTGTAAAATACTTGACAGTATGCTTTGAAAAGAGTTATTTTAAATGAACCCGTGCAGCGTGAGAACCTTCGGATCAGCATATTACGTCTCACCACCAATGCCCTGCGCTCCCGGCTCACATCTAGATTCACAACATACAACTACTCAACGAGACAATTGGGTAGCTCTCAGTGACCTTGTTAACCGCCTTGAAGATCAGCATCTCACTCTTGACCGAATTGTACCTCAAACCGTTTCCCTCAGCGTAACATTCACAGACTCTAATTAATTTCCTGAGACCTGCCATTGACGGGCTCAGCTACGCCATGTCACCAGCGTAGCTAATATTTAATATTAACTAATTAATATTTAATATTAGCTACGCGGTTTGAGGTACAATGCTGTACAACTAGCTATTATGAAACTCCATCAATGTAGCATCCAGCATGTAAACTGCTGAGGTCGACAATGAGGTCATTCATATATAAATTAAACAAAGTAGGGGAGGTTAATCCATCCTGCCTAACTCCACATTCCATTACGTACTCATCCGAAAGTACTTAAATTTTGCCCATCCTACAATATTTGAAAATATTGATCACCTCACCAGATACATTCGCCAGTCACCAGTCACCAGTCTTACCAAGGTGTATCGTATTACCCAGTACTAACTGGTTTGTGGAGGTCAGATAGGCAGTCGCTCCATGTAAAATACTGGTATTCAGCTGCATCCGGTTAGACTGGAAGCCGACCCCAACATAGTTGGGAAAAAGCTAGGCAGATGATGATGATGACGCGAATGTACCTGATTCGCGCCACACACCTTAGACCGCAACTTGTCATAAGACACCATGTCAAATGCTTTTGACATATCTAAGAAACAGCCAAAAACAGGAGTTTGAGTTTGCCTGTATAATAATTTAGTCTTTTTCAGACATAGAACTGCAGTTTTAGTAGATAGGCCCTCTCGAAAACCATGTTGAGCATCATGCAACTTTATGTTGTTTTTTAAAACTTTAGCTTCACGGACGCTTTTTCCGGGCCCTGCATGAACCCGATGTAGACCCATCAGCGTCCGTAGCCTGGCATCATTCCGGAGACCTCTTTGGAGATACCGAAGGTTTTGTCTGTGCAATTATGGATGAAGTTATGATGACGAATAACTACCGGAGATTTATTGTGAAGGACGGTACGGTTGACATAATTTATTTTATTTATTGAGGGATAACAAACAACTACAAATTATAATTATAACATATAAGATTAACAAAACTAAGTGGTAATGTTGCAGTCCACTGCATTATCCGCAGATAAGACATATTTAAAGACATAAATTTGCCACTAGGTGGGCATTACCAAAATTAACAAATATTTTGAAGTAAATAAATAAGTTACTATAAAGCTAGCTATAGCTACAAAATCAAATCAGATCAAAAACAATTTCATACATTAAATACTTGCATTATGCAATTAATAAAGAATACGATATAAGATATTTTGTTATAATATTGGATTTAAATTTATTTTTCGAGCATGCAAATATATCGATATCAATGAAATTTGAATTATAGGATTCCAACATTCTATTAATAGGGCAGCGTAAGCCAGAGTTCGTACGGGAAGAATTTAGCGCTAACAGAGTACGTGCACGAACCAGAAAAAGGACGCTTACCCGTAAGATCAATGGCATCAAAGTGATTGTGAACTATGTATATCATGAAGCACGTTGGCCTCCAGGTATTTGCTCCGGATCTCCAAGCTAATAAGCTTGTACTTAGAAGTGGTTGGGAGTATGATAGGTCTTAGACCCATAACATCTGTAGCACATAGCACGGAGAAACTTGCGCTGGACCCTTTCAACTACGTACTTTTGGTAGAAAGGGTTCCAAAAAGGGACCGCAAATTCTAATTTAGAGCGAATTAGCGTCTTATACAGATAGAGATCGGTTGAGGTGCGCTTAAATTGTGTTGAAGATCTCATCACAAATCCATACATTGGACAAAACGCTACCATCTTATATTTTCTTTGAAGGCATTTTCTAGCTTAAATTTGTTTTAAAGCTTTCAACTCATATCGTAAGAACAACGATTCACTCACATCGCGTATGTCAGATATATATGATGCTCTGTGTGTGTCAGTTTGATAGATCCATTAATGTCACTTGTCACTTCGTTTTTTTTTTATTTCTATAAATGCAAAATGGGCAACGAGATTAAACGAAAACCTCATATTTTCATTTTGTAATATTTTAATTATACGTGATTTTAAAAATATGATAAATATATCAATGTACTCCTGGTAATGTATTCTATACATTGAAAAATATTTTGAACCCTCTAAATAAACTTTTTTTTCCGTACAAATGCATGTAAGGACCTCGCCATGATTCTTTCAAAATTAATCAAGAAACATAGAAAGAAACAACGGCTAGATACAATAAGAGACAAAATCGTTAAAACAGGGGGGGGGTATTAAAAAAGCCCTTAAGCAGCTAAAGAAACATTCAACATAGATACCGAAAGTTATGGATAAAGACAAAAATCGGAAAGTCTACAGCACAAATAAACGCCAAAAAAAATTAAATATTGCAACAGATTTCTATAAAAAATTGTACACCGATACAGATGAAACCACGGACAGGACAACTGCTGAACGTAATACCAACCAAGAACCAGTACCATATATAATGCAAAGTGAAGTAAGGAAAGCTATTGAAACACAAAAAACCGGGAAGGCTCCTGGCGATGATAAAATAACTAACGAACTACTCAAAAACACCATAAAACGTATAATAGAACCGTTTACGAACATATGCAACGAAATTTTGGATACAGAGCAAATTCCAACTCAATGGACAACGTCCACAATAATACTTCTACACAAAAAGGGAGACAGAAACAACATGAACAATAGACCCATTAGTATAATGGCAAATATGTTCAAAGTATTCATAAAAATAATATTGGAAAGATTGACTAAAGGTCTGTAACCAGCCCAAAGAACAAGCGGAATTTCGCTCAGATTATTAATTCGACAATCAATCACAATATTCACGTCGTCAAACAAATAGTTCAAAAATGCAACGAATAAGACCGCCCGTTCTATTTGGCGTTCGTGGACTTTTAATTCATGAAAGCATAGTTACATTTGGAAGACACTAAAGAACCAGGGAGTGGAAAACAAATATATTTACATAATCCAAAAATATATGCCAACAGCAAAGCAAAAGTACAGATCGAAAGAATTGGAGATCATTTCGAAATTCAGAGAGGAGTTAGACAAGGAGACCCCATGTCACCAAAAATATTTAATGCCGTCATGGAAAACGTCTTTAGACAATTGAACTAGGATGAATTTGGCATTAATATAAACGGGGAAAACTTACACCACCTTAGATTCGCAGACGATCTCATTCTTTTTGCAGAGGACCCTACCGCACTTCAGACCATGCTTCAACAACCAGCATTGGAAAGCAAAAAAAGCAGGGCTATCAATAAATACGTGCAAGACTAAATTGATGTCAAATAGCGCCAAAGTCAAGATAGAAGTGGAAGAAGAAGAGATTGAATATGTGGACGAGTTTATACAGGGTGTTTGGCAGAACGTTGAACATATGAAAATGGTGGATAGGTGGGGTCATCTGCTACTTACTCAGCCCAATTTATTTGGCCCTGGCCTCCTGGATATTTTTTATTTTATTTTTTGTTTTCTTCCAGTTTCACCACTTTCTTAACTTTAAAATGGATTTTTTTATGAAAAACAGGCAATGTCTTTGTTTTTTTTTTAATCTTTAATTTTTACCAACATTGCAGTATTAAATTTCGCAAAACATTGCACTTTCCGTAAAGGTTGAGTTTCGTCGAAAATTTCCAACTTGGTAAAATTATGAAATAACTCTTAAAGGTTTTTTTTATAAAAGCAAATTACTTACCAGTAGAAAGGTCACACAGTGGGGATATTTTGCTAGAATTGGAACTCTTCAATCATTTTATGTTTTTTTTTTTTTATGCAAGTTGAAATTAAGATTTAAGTATTTTTTACATCTTTCTGTAAGTTTGAGGACTCATAACTTTTTTCTAGCTAACATCTGATTATAGCAATAATTTTATAAGAATCTGTCAAAATTAAAAATTAAAAAAAAAAAAAAAATTGCCTGTTTTACCCATTTTTAATAAAAATTACACTTTAAAGTTAAGAAAGTGGTGAAACTAGAAGAAAGCAAAAAAAAAATGTTTTAAAATATCCAGGGGGCCAGAGCAAAACAAATCAGGGCTGAGTAAGTAGCAGATGACCCCACCTATCCACCATTTTCGTTTGATCAAAGTTCTGCCAAACATCCTGTGTATCTAGGTCAGATTATAGCTGTAAGAGATTTATCCACTAAAGAAGTTAACCGAAGAGTAAACAACACTTGGCAAAGATACTCATACTGGTCTCTTAAATAAATAATGAAAAATAAAACTGTACCCGTTTTAGAAACAGGGAAGCTATACAATACCTGCATTGTTCCATGTCTTACGTACGGCTGCCAGACCTGGCCATTATCACGAAAAATCGAACACAAGCTGTCAAAGAGGAATGGAGAGGAGCATGATGAATCTAAGACTGCAAGACAAATGGAAAGCTACGAAAATAAGGAACATCACTAAAGTGGCAGACGTCAGAGTAAAAACCATAACACTAAAATGAAAATGGACAGGTCATATGATGAGAGCAAATACGGAAAAATTGTCCAAAAATGCTACAGAATAGTACCCAAGAAATAGAAAAAGACGTAGAGGAAGGCAGGTGCAAAGGTGGGAGGACGATTTGCCAAAAGGTTGGCGAAGAACTGCTCTGGACAGGAATAAGTGGAGGGAAATAGAGGAGGCCTATGTCACAAGACAGCCTGGCCTGGTAGCTGATTAGTTTTAAGTTAATATTATTACTTGTTTATGTATAAGGAAGGTCAGTGAATCAAGGCTATTTTATTTATTTAACTTATAATTTGCATGACATTATTATTTTGAACTCCTTATTTTTGTTGACTGATCTGTATTTACGATAGTTTTATTCTCAATGACATTGCACTTTAATTTTGAAATTAACTATGTACAATTCTTGTTTTATATTTGCACACCTCGTACGGTTATTAACAAGTGTACCGTTTGACCTTTTGTAACATCGTCTGAACCTGTTTTAAGCAAATATATGATTTGTATTTTATTTTAGAGGAATAAACAAAATAGGAATAAAATGTAAAAAATATGTATGAAGTAGAATAATGACTTTTCAGACTGCGATGAAATAAAATCAATTTCATTTCGAGGTTTACAGCTTGCTAAAGATTTATGGCAAAACAAGTTACTAGGAACGTACGTCTTTCATGATGTCGGAGGTGAGTGAAAATTGTTTGAGGTACATTAGATTGAAATTAGGGTAATATTGATTTCAATATACAAATTTTGCTGCATTGAAGTAAGCAGTTTGAGACTGATGGACTTGAATCTTTCTGAATCTATATAATAATATATGTATATTCAGAAGATACACAATATTTTAAGTTAATTACATAAGGTGTCGCTAAACGTCCACTATTGAACAAGGACTAATACACGTTTTCACTAAAACTAGGTGACATTGCACTCACCGTAGAAACTGCAATGGCAATACAAGTTAAGCACTGATTTAAGTGTTGCTGAGTGTTAGTGAAAACTGGCATTATTGCATTCCAATGTTTATAAACTTTAATCATAAAAATATCGTACGTTATGTTATTGATAAGCAACTACATTGTTTTCAGGACTCGTGCTGAAGAATATGGGTGATAAATCATGCTCAGTAAGCACTTGGAAATGAAACAGAAAACGAGAAAGAAAATCTTCAAACACAAACGTAACGAGGCGAAGGTATAGCCAATTGAGGGCACCAAAGTTCTGTAAAGTTAATTTTGATCACTGTAACTGTCATCGAAGAAGCATAACTTGTGACAAACGTAAAACACGAAGACATATCTCATCATTTATGCTAGTCACCCTTTTGTAATTTTTATTTAATACATCATAGATTTTAATGAGCATAAGACTCAAGGTAATCAAGTTTTGAAAAATGAACTAAGTGAATCAAGTAAAAGTTCAGCTTTATCTAGTCTGCATCTTGGAATAAGTTGTGAAGAGAAATGAAATACAGTAGATTTTTCCTATGGAGGCGGACGTTGATATTGAAGGCTGCGCTCATACTGACAGTGATTTGGTTTATGGCTGCGTTGTCGTCTACTAAGAGTGGGTCAAGGAACGCGATCATTGAACAGGTTGAATATGATTATGGGGAAACGAAGCCAATGAAAATGGCGAAGCCTACATCAACAATAAAGAAGAGCAGGACCTACGGCAATGATCTATCTGTCGGTGAGTGTTATTTATGCTTTGAAATTGCTTGAGCTTGCTTGATGTAGGTGTTAAATCAAATACCAGATGTTTCGACAGCTTTACACGATATTGCACTGTGTCACTCGCGAAACTAACATTACTCTTACGATAACTATAACGCAATAAATAAATCTGAATCTGATAAACACGGAAATTGATGCAGGACAGATTTTAATATTCATGATTCGAGGAGAATGACTTGGTTATCGCACGGCAACATAATCATATGAGAATAATCTATTATTTTAAATAGTCCTAACTCCTAATTGGAAATAGGGCTAGCGGGCCAAATTAGATTTTCTTGAGTGTAGAGTCATTCTATTTATTAAAAGAATAACATTAGATCTCACAACTTTTTACAGTACAGGAACTGCGTTGCGAGATTTGCATTTTTGTACATGTTATGTTTTTGTTGGGAACTCATATCTTTTTGTGTAGACCTACTTATCGATTGTATTAATTTTATAAAGTCTCAATATGTCTCATGTAGTTAACAATCAATTAAGGGAAGGGGCGAGATAACCCCAACACAAGCATTATTAATTACTGGGCTGTTTCTTAAACATTTGTAAATGTAACCGGTTGAGACAATAAACATCTTTTTGTTTATTTATTTAGGTAATATTAGGGGCAACAAATTGTATGAACTGCACACAGCTGCTGCAACTGGAAAAGGTACGTGTGTAATCGCGTATTATTTATATAGAAATAGCTTTCATCCGCGGCTTAAACCGCGCTTTGGTCGAAAATTACTGGAACGTATTTTTATTATTTCTCCCATTTCCTTATGTCACGCTCAAATTGTCAGATTATCGAAATGCACACTTTGCGGCATGTAGTTAACTTACCTTGCCTTAATCTGACGTGTTCGAGTTTTTCCAACGATCGATGTCGATGTTCGGCTGTCCTAGTCGTTCGACCCTATATAAAGGGCTCAGGTATGGTGGGAGTCCTTCACAAGGTGCAAGGTTGCCCCCCTTAAGTTAATCTGCCACGCTCGAGTAAATCCCAAAATCCGCACTAGGGCTCCTCTACTATAGAACAATTTGAGACGTAGATCTTAGACCGGATCTAGAATTCTAGATGATTCTACTGCCAACTGGCAAAAGTTGATGTTTATTTTCTCTTTACTAACAGAAAATTAACAATAACTCTACTTAACAAGGTCCACTTTTATTATACACCTCTCATGTTGATGTACCTATTGATCTACTTGCTAGAGATTATAAGTGAGCATCGTTTACATTTTGACATTTTGTATGATGATGTGCTTTCGACTGTTACAGCACCAACGCGGGTCGATTGGCTTGGTCGGCTTGCGGGGAAAGAAGGTAATTTTTAAAGTACTTTGTTTGTTAGACTTTAGCATGGAGTAGTGAGCAAATGGTGTGCTAATAAGCATTATAACAGAGAAAAAAAGTCACTGTATTTAAGTTAGTGGAAGAGCTTACAATCATCCATTGAGAGATGTTTTTTACTTGACTCACAGTGAGTGAGTGACTAGTACTCTGAATAATATGGACTGACGACGTCGCTTGAAAGTATAATGATCGATTTCCGTAAAAGTCAACGTAAAAAAAAACTGTTTGATTGTAGTGCCTAACTGTGTGTGGCGCTTTTTCTGTGGTTTGGGTGTGGTGTGGTGTGGTTGTGGTGTGCAGGTAAATAATTGTGCGTATAAAACAGATTGTACCATAACCTACGCCATAATTGTATTGTTGGCGAACATTAGTAACCAACAGCTGTAATACTAATTTACACTGCCATTACACATATTAACCGCAGATGTTTCATAATTAATTGCCATAGTATAATATTTAATTTACATATCTAACGAACCAAATCCGTATGTCACTACAGGGATTCAGCAGAATATCAGCGTCAGGTGCATATGCCTGGCACATGCTGAGCTGGACTCCTATTTGGTGCAACCTTGAGACGCACACCGCACCTTGTTCAAATACTCGTTATTTTATTTGAAGTTTGTCACGGTGTTACTATACTTCTTTCGTAAATTAGGTTTTCCTTTTTGTACATTGGCACCTTGTTTTTTTTATATAGGTATTTAAACAATATTCATGTAAATTGTTTCATTTAATTGTGCTTGTGTGTGTTGTGTCTTTTGTGTGCACTAAATAAATGGTTTATATATCTATCTATTTATTTGTATCATGGTTTAAATTAGATTAAATCTAAACTCATTTCCGGTTCCAATCTTCAAGTTTCTGTTCCATTTGTCAACTATCTAACTTAACAATCACGATTTTAATAAAAAAAACTAGTGAATGAATTATATTGCAATAAATATAATAATGATTTCTATTTGAAAAGGACGTTGGTTATAATATTCTACATACCGTAGGGTTTATGATAGCTGCGCCAGGTTCGGTCAACGCACCCGGTGAACTAGGAAAAGCGGTCGTTCTACCCAAGAATTTACCCGAGGAAACAGAGCAAGCTATCTCAGTGGGGTGGAAAAAGAACGCTTTCAACCAATACGTCAGTGACCTCATATCTATTAGGAGAAAGCTGCCGGACCCAAGAGACGAATGGTAAGAAAATGATACCAAATCCGTACAAGATGTTGCATGAGGTACGACTTCACCACATCTCGGGAGATTCAAAGATTTTCCTGAATTCTTCCCCTCCCTCTTATTATATTTTTCCGTATCAACGCATTGCTTAGTGTTGGATAAAAAGAAAATAAAAAATAAAATACACTTTTTGTTACCAAACTTCTTCCGTAAGGCTCAGTTAAACCTGTGAAAAATACTACATCCTGTAACCTAGTCGTAAAAAATGTACGATGTTTGTATGTTATACGTTTGATCATATTTTGGCGACACCTAACTTCGGAGCTGCTTGTAGTTTAATTAAGTTTGTGTTATTGCGTAATAACACAAACTTGCGTTTGCGAAATATGTGCCCGGCATGCGTTGCAATGCACCTTTTCCTACCTGCTACCTACCTGCTACCAACCTGCTACCTACCTGTTTCCTACCTGCTACCTACCTGCTACCTACCTGCTACCTACCTGCTACCTACCTGCTACCTACCTGCTACCTACCTGCTACCTAGCTGCTACCTACCTGCTACCTACCTGCTACCTACCTGCTACCTACCTGCTACCTACCTGCTACCTACCTGCTACCTACCTGCTACCTACCTGCTACCTACCTGCTACCTACCTACTACCTACTTTGGGAAAATGATTCATCTTTTATAATTATTTTTTTCGTCGTTTTTTTTTAAGATTTTTTCTGCTATTCTAGGCGGAGACAAATCCAACAAATCAATAACCATGAAAATTGGTCAAGCAGATCTCGAGTTAAAAGTGTTGTAACAAACTTGACTTTGTTTTATATACTATAAGGTCCCATTAAAATAGATAGACAAATTTTAACACATCGTTCAGTACGTCTGAACAATTATATCCAAGCAAAAAAAAAAACACTGATTAAAGAGATTTTATTTAGACCTAAAATAATAAATTGCCGGCGGCACTCTCAAATAAACACATCCATTATGTCAAAATATATATTTTTTTTTGCTTGGATATCTTTAGTTAGATTTATTGAACGCTGCACTGTGTTAAAATTTGTCCATCTATTTTAATGGGACCATATATATATAAGGATTTTATTAAATGTCTTAAAGTTCTTGATACTTTTATGGTATCGTTTGGTAAATAATTATATTCTAACTAAATAATTATCTTTATCTTAACTTATTTAAATTTCTTTGAATATCCAATTTAGATATTTTCAAGTGGACAAGGTTGTTTTTTTTATTATTTTATAGCCATCATTAAAATCAACCTCTAAAATAGAATCTTTAAAAAAAAAGAAAAATAATTATTTAGAGTGTAAGAGTGGAGACTCAGGATTATACAGCGTGTAACAGAAAGGGTATAATCATATGGAATACTGTGGTACGGACCATCAAACTGAACAACTTTTTCTATGGGACCACCATCGAAATCGTAAAAAAAATTATCAGCTGTCCTATACAAAATTTCAATACCTACTCGACCCAAATGTATAGGACAGCTGATTATTTTTTTACGATTTCGATGGTGGTCCCATAGAAAATTGTTCAGTTTGATGATTATACCCTTTCTGTTACATGCTGTATAATAAGAACTTGAACAACAAAAATTTGATCGTATGATTTTGTACCATGTGTACTAGGTTAATTTGTCATACAAATTTAATAAAATGTGAACGAGAGTTAATCTGAGTGGTAACTAATAAAAGCTTACTTCACCAGGTGCAAAGTGCCGGGTAGGTATCTAAAGGAATTGCCGCAAACTTCTGTGGTAATATGCTTCCACAACGAAGCGTGGTCGGCGCTTCTCAGGACAGTTCACTCTGTGCTGGACCGGTCACCAGCTCACTTGGTCAAGGAGCTCATTCTCGTCGATGACTTTTCCGATATGCGTAAGTCTGATTTTGCGAAAGAAGGCAGAAAATATTTTTTTGGGGTGATGAAGATTGAATTAAGGACTTTGATTACTGTTCAATAAAGTTACACAATAACGTGTGTATACTTGCAGCTCACCTAATGCAGCAGCTAGATGACTACATGTCATCGTTACCAAAAGTTAGGATAGTCAGAGCCACCCGACGTGAGGGCCTCATCAGGGCACGGCTCCTCGGGGCCCGATACGTCACAGCACCCGTGCTTACCTATCTTGACAGTCATTGCGAGTGCACTGAAGGTAAAATTCTACAATTTATTAGCGTTACAGAAATCCTCCGTAACGACCAGTCGTTAACCTCAGCTATTTCATTCCAGGATGGCTTGAACCATTACTAGATAGAATTGCTCGTAGCAAGACTACGGTAGTGTGCCCTGTAATTGACATCATCGACGACAAAACCCTCGAGTATCATCATAGTCGGTTATCTTCAATCAATGTTGGTGGTTTCAGCTGGAATCTTCAGTTCAATTGGCACCCTGTTCCGTCGAAGGAGCGAGCGAGACACCAACATAACGCCGAGCCTATCTGGTCTCCTACTATGGCTGGTGGTCTATTTGCTATCGACAAAGACTTCTTCGAACGATTAGGGACTTACGACAGCGGTTTTGACATTTGGGGCGGCGAAAATTTAGAGCTGTCGTTTAAGACGTGGATGTGCGGCGGAACGCTGCAGATAGTTCCGTGCTCGCACGTCGGGCATATATTCAGGAAGCGCTCACCATACAATTGGGGAACCGGCAACGTACTCAAGAAAAACTCTGTCCGATTAGCTGAGGTGAGAATGTTTGTCACTTAATGATTATTTTTGAAACTTTCAGATTTAAACGCAATTATTAGAGTCACAACGTTTTTTCATGATTTTAGGTATGGTTAGACGATTATGCAAAGTACTACTATCAGCGTGTTAATAACGACAAGGGTGATTACGGTGACATCACTAGTCGCAGAGAATTGAGAAAGAAATTAGGTTGCAAGTCCTTTGACTGGTATTTGAAGAACATTTATCCCGAATTGTTCATTCCTGGAGAATCCGTTGCTCACGGCCAGGTACGTTCTTGTTTTTTAATAGTTTAATTTCTAAATAACAATACACATTCGTTTTTTGTTATGAGATTCAAGCATCATCAGTAAGTTGAGTGCAAATGATCAATGGGAAATTATTAATCGGGCAAATAAAAATGTAATCGGCGACTAATATACTGAATGGGCGACTATTATACCAAGTAAGTAACTATTTATCCGGTCATTGCGGCAAGGAGAACAAGGAAGCAAAAGTGAGTGTAACGAGCTCGGGACTTGTGGCCCCACGACTTGGACTATGCACACTCGGTTACTTTAAACCCTGCAAACAGAAATAGGAACCCGCTGGAGTACATTGACTACGCTTTATCTACATCAAGTGCTTAATAAGCTTGTTCTAGTTTTTTTTTTGAGTCCTTGAATTATCACACTGATCGTATTGAACCACTAGTATCGCAAATTTATATTTTCCGTTTCACCGTTTTAGTAGCAGAAGTATTCGCCCACTGTTTGTCGCCCACTTAGTATTTTAGTAGCCCTTATTCAGTATTTTAACACTTTTAATTTGGATTTATGTTCGCTCGTTTATATACTACCAATTAATTTATTACGAGTAATATTGTGTTCTTTGAAATCATTACCCGTACAGATCCAAAATGTCGGCTTCAAAAAGATTTGTTTGGTTATATTTTATACTGCAACTTGTATTTACATTTTTTTGCACTTTTTCCTTTGGCCATCACCGATAGTTTCGAATCATCATAAACAACCACAGTTACTGCCTTGATGGTGTGACTGTCAGTGAACACGAACCCGATCAAGAAAAACTACCATCAGTCAAAATTCGCAGATGTCACAATACCGGGGGCCATCAGGTAGGTACTCTTAAAGAAGCTAAGGAGTGTGACTTTGATTGGACTTTGTTTTGTACAATGGGCGCGTTTTGGGGGCGGTAAAGGCTTTTCTAATAACTGTTTTGATGTTTGAACTTCTTATGGAATGATTGTGTTGTTCTTCAAAGTATACAACAATTATTTACGTTTTTCATCTTCATTACCTTATGATTCCAACATCATCATTTTCATGTATTTCGAATTTTTGAAAATTTTTCGATAGCTAATAATGTTAAATGAATTTGAATGATGATGTTGGAGCAGCACCTCCGACCACCGACCACCGAGTATTGGTAAATTTAAATTTACCAATACTTTTAAAATAGTTGTGTATCAATTTTGGTGTACTATAAAGTAGATATATGAATAAAAAATGAATATTAAAAAAAACTTTATTCATCTTTCTAAAATTTTATTTTTATTAACAAAAAAGTATATAAAAAAAGACTTTTAAAAATATAGAAAATAGTAGCCCACTGGCATCGGGAATAGAGTCCTTGAGAGAGAAAGTGTCCAGAAATACTGCTTACTGGATCAAGCCCTTGATCCAGCTGCCCAGCGAGAGCCTCCCCAAATGTTGGTCGTGGCTATTGGCTATTAAACCGTTTTGGCCGACACGACTATCGGCACAATGATTCCTGTACTCACGTCTCACATGTCGACAACCTCACGAGCCAGATCTAGATTTTTGGATTGTTTATCTTTCTCCGCTGTCACGAGGTGGTCGATTGTCGTCATGTGGAACCGTTATAGGTATCAACAATCATTGCGCGACGCTCCAATCGATCTATCACCACAATGTCAGGCTTATTGGCAACAATAGTCCTGTCAGTGACGATAGGTCTATCCCAATACAACGTGATATTACCATCGTCGAGAACTGGGTCGGGCGCATACTTATAGCAAGGCACTTCTGATGCCACAAGGTTGTACTTCAAAGCAAGTCGCTGGTGGATAATCCTGGCAACGAGGTTGTGTCTATGCAAGTACTCTTCGTTAGCCAGACGAGAACAACCAGAAATAATATGTCTGATGGACTCACGCGGACGGTGGCATGCCCGACACACGTCAACCGTCCCGTCCTTCATAATATGTTTCCGGAAGTTGTTCCTCAACATAACTTCGTCCATAACCGCACAGAGAAAACTTTTAGTTTCCCCAAAGAGGTCGCCGAAACGTCATCAGGACAGCGATGCTAGAAAATCTACATCAGGCCCATAGGGAGCCTGGTAGAAGCGCCTGTGAAGTTCCTTGCCTCGCCACACTTCCTTCGGTCATCGGTAGTAAGTACAACAGGTTTGCGCCAGTTCTCTTTAGCCATGGATATCGGGGTGAGTCGCTTGTTCACTGCGCCCACAGCTCGGTGTATATTCACCTCGGCTTTTAAAAAATATTCCCTGAGATTTGTGGCATTATAAACTAAAAAGCTGCTTACCACTTTCAATTCATTATAATTAACTAAGAAATTATTGGTAGAAAAACATCATTATTATTATTTTATAAAAATAAAAATCATCGTTCGGAGGCAAATCGGACCAAAATTATTGTACTGTTTTCGGCGTACAAATATTATAACATTACGAAGTATTATTTATCAATTATGAATCTATTATTACATGTCAAACTAAATTTAAATTAAATTCAGTAAATCGGTTTAGTTAGTCCACATATTTTGATGAGCTACTACGGAACCCTACATTGTGCGTGGCCCGACACGCACTTGGTTGGTTTTTTTTGGATTTTAGCCGGCTCGATTCCCGAGTGTGGCAAGCCAATTTCAAAATTCCATTCCATTACTTTATTACCCTGATTATATGTATTTTTCTCTTGTCTTTCGTTTTCTGTTTTAGTTTTTTGGTTTAAGTACTAGTAAGTTTGTACTCTTGGTTATTTTTTTATGGGTCCGACATTAAATGAATAGGGGATCCCTGTTTAATTGATCTAACTAAACTTCAATGTCAATACATTGTAATATACGATACTAATGTTGAGAAATAATCACGTGAACATTATAAGTAACATGTTTTTTTATAAATCTTTCAGTATTGGATGTACTCGAAGAACGGCGAGATCCGACGTGATGAGACGTGTCTGGACTATTCGGGGCAAAGAGACGTTGTGTTGTACCCCTGCCACGGGGCCAACGGTAACCAGCTGTGGCAGTACAGCGATCGTGTAAGTTTGACCAGTAAAACGCCAATAAAATTCTCCCCAAAATCCCTCAAAAGCTTGAAACTCAAAATATTGTAGACTTAAAAGTAAGTAAACAAAATAAAAACATTTCTTCATTATTAAGTTCTTTTATGATTTCCAAATGTTTCTTAAAAATATTAATTAAATAAGATTAGTCTGACACATGTTTCTGTAGTTAGCTGCTTAGTACAGAAAGCTAAATACAGAAATATTATGCTAGCGAAATTGTTGGAGTATTTTCGTATAAATTATGTTCCCTTTGCCTTCTGAAATACGGGAAGTCACCAACCGTCAGATGGGACTCGAGACTACGTTCGCGCTTTTGAAAGTCGTTACACACACAAAACGGAAATAAAAATAAATAACTAATCTAACCAAGGACCTCCAAAGTGGGGATGAGATCCTATCTGCTATAGTCTTCAAGTTTTTGTTATGGCTACCACGCATTCTGCAGATCAGGGATACCGTCTTTTTGCGAATGATGGCATGAAAGCCATCTGTGCAATATAACGCAAACACCCCCGATGCACTACAGAATCGAGGAGCCCCAACATCATCCTGAAGATATTATACTGGATCCTTAGCTTACAAACCGGAGAAACGAAACTTAATGAAAAAAAAATTGTTTACAGACGCAGTTACTTAAGCACAGCAGTAGCAAACAATGCATGGCGATATCAAGAAATAAAAATAAAATAATCATGGAGACGTGCAATGAGTCAGAGGCGAGGCAAATGTGGAACTTGGAGAACTTTAACCCAGAGAGGTTAACGCCGGACCAGACACGTGTACAGTAGAGGTAGCCAGAGGTTTACCTAGAAGTGCTGTTAATATAAATGGCAATGACAATGATACATTTTAATATCGTGACTGTGACTTGGTATTAATTTAAATGGCTCACTTGTTGTCTGATGCAATGAAAGCTTGTAGTTAAACATGCATAGTGGCACACGCTACGAGTGTTTATCGGTAGGCGTTATGGCTTTTTATACAGGCTGTTGTACATTTTTCAATTGCTAATATGAACTCCGTTGAACTCGGCCTATCGATGACTGATGTATTTGATTTAAGGTTTGCTTAAATTTGTTTAGTTCCTACAGATTCTGAGTGAAATGTTAAAGAGAGGAGAATTTGTGGACGGTGTAAAATTTTGCGTTAAGAAATAACTGTAATATGGATAGTACTTACTTATGTTTGTAGAATCGCAAAACATCTTTATTTACTATCTGTAAAATTGTAGATAGTGATTTTTGTGTGTAGTATTGCTGTTGGAAATCAGCATTTTTTATTTTTGAGTTTTTGAATGTTTTATCTTTATACTATTTAATGAGAAACTTATCTAAATTATACATAATGGTGTAACAATACCCTTAACGAAGCCGAAAGGTACTGGTTCTCCTGGACATTGAGATATTTTTTTTGTTCTGTACCATAGCTAGTTACAGAAATATTGGAGGTCAAAGTTCCAACTTTTTCACGAGTTTAAAAAGAAACTAGTTTTTAAGGTTATAGCTTTAAATACCTCAGTGACCTGTTTTCTGTTCAATGCGTACATCAGCACAATGTTTTGAGTGCGTTACATTAAGTTTTACCGTAACCGTGATGTTTCACACAAAAAAAAAGTCGTTTCCCAGCAATAACTTTTTGCCTAGAGTTACTTAGTGATGTGTGGTTGACGGCAGAATGCTTGGTTGGCTTCGTGAAGGGTCTGTTAACACCTTGTATATCCTTACACAAAAACTTTTTATCGTTATTTTTAACTATACGAATGTTTATTGCTATGAATTTTGAAGTAATTTATGTAAAAAAATAATTTTGTACTATAGTCCTATCGAGTATTAACTTTTGATTAGATTTTAGCCTACATTTGAATTGTATATGTTTTTGAAAGCAGTATGCTTCAATATGCTTATTACGTTTGCCTAAATTACAAAATGGACGACCTAAGAAATAAGTGACTAAAATATAGAATTTAAGTCAAAATGAACTTTTATTAGTGCCTTTACATCATATTGAACAACCCAATCTATTAAAATTATATTTTTTTGTCTTAAATCAGCAAACACTTATACTGTTATACTTTACTTCCTTCTCATCTTTCTTCTTTTTTACTAGCTCTTAAGCTTTCGCTGTCATTTTGGTGTACCTTTTTTTAACTCTTTCTAAATCATCTGTCATGTCTGTCATCTGATTCATCTTATTTTAGGGCTTACAGGCTATCACATTAAGCCAGGCCTCCTTCTTGTTGCTCATAAGTTCTTTTACTTTACCGTTCACCCAAGAATCATTCTTACTGCTACCACATTTCCTCTCTCAAAAATCTCAAACTAAGCTGTAATCATTTATACCATTAAATACCTTATCCGTCTTCTCTTAAACTTTTCTCTAATATTCCTCCTTTACTTTTAATTCTTCCAGTCTTTTTACTTTTATTCTTTCTAGAGCAGTCACTGTTACTCGAACTCAGTGACGCCAATGCTTGAACAGATCATCCATCCGACCCATGACCAGATAATGATCAGTTCATACATTAACAGCTAGATATACTATTGTATCTCTAACTTTACTCTTCAATATTTCATCTACAATCACAAAATTGACATACATATTGTTTTGCCTTTCCCAAGTATACATTTGTCTTTTTGTGATTAAACTAAATGTTAATTACAGAACTGTTCTTTTCTATACAAATCTTAAGTAAATTCATCCCATTCTTATTCACTCTATCATCTCCAAATGCGAGAAGCATTTATACCCGTACACATACTTTTTCGTACGCGTTCCTCTTTGCACTATCCCAGCCATTGA
The DNA here is from genome assembly GCA_947578425.1 of Eugnorisma glareosa. NCBI lineage: Eukaryota > Metazoa > Arthropoda > Insecta > Lepidoptera > Noctuidae > Eugnorisma > Eugnorisma glareosa. The sequence goes on from OX387973.1 coordinate 7,031,204, forward strand.
AGTCCTCAAGCATAACACTTGGGGACTTTGGGAACGAGAAGATTATAATGTTTTAAGCATTGCAGTCCTCTTGTTCACGCGATATCCATTCACTATACCTCTCGCTCCGAAGGTGTGCTCCCCTTATCGGGTGCTTAAACGCACAAAATAAAGATAGGATGTAGGCCTACCTTGGTTTTTACTCCTAGAATCTTGGGACTCACACACACATATTTTTTTTACACACTTTATCATCCACTCTGAGAGGACAACCCTCTATGTGCCTCTTGGACGCTGCACCATGTAGCGGTTACAGAACCATGTTTGGATATGTCCACTACCTTTCATCTTGTCTCATTCATATAAAGCACATCTATTTCTTTGCCTTTCACTATCTGACATACTTCATCCATCTTATTTTTTATACCTCCTTCCGTTTTAAAAGTGTCTGGCGGTGGGTTTTCACACAAAATGAAGGTTAATCACAATATGTATTATCAAACAACCACGCTTTATAGAATGACGTAGCTTTTTAGGACACCTATGTTACTTGATCTCTACCAAAGTCATCACGACCGACTTTTCACAACAACCAATTATTGTTACATATAACAAGGCATTTTGCGATTCCCGGGGCAACAATGCAGCGGACAAACTCGCTAGAAGGCGATCGAGCATGGTAGCAGTGGGACCCGCACTCATTCGGCCACTCTCTTTCGGGTTACTACACGCACTGGTAAGGAAACGCACCAGGGAAGAACACCACAAACTGTGGCTAGACCATGGTGAGTGCAGGCAGGCCAAGGAAGCACTTCCAACTATTGACGGCCGCTTCACCAAGGGCGCTTCGGCTGACCAAACTACGGTTCTTTTAATAAACACCTCTTTGTCTTAGAAGTCGTTAACAACCCACTGTGCCAAGCCTGCATATAGGAAGCAATGAAGAATTTTTTTGATTAAGTGAATCAATTGAAAACAATGACTTGAATGGACGCCAAGTTCTATTGAACGACGTTTGACTGTTGATATACCTATCTTTTAGTCAAATTACTAAATAAATTGCACTTCCAAAAAAAATAATCCGGGAAGTATTATCCACAGGGACACACATCATTCACGTAAATCAAAATAGTTCTAGTCTGTCTCTCTAATTTAGTTTTGACCCAGAATAGTCAGGGTCAAAAACTAAATGAATAATAATGTCTCATAATAAGCTTCATTTCATTCATTGGATAAGCTTCATTACGTGAATTTTGCAACGTCGCGATGATTTCAGCAGTGATTTCACCGATGAAACTGAACGCGATCAGCACAACTAAACCGCGTTCATAAACTGTCATTGTCATAATTGTATTGGAATTTTTACTCCTTGCTCTCGAACACCGATTAGATATGCTGATCGGGTTCATTTGCATTAGGGAAGGTCGCTCTTACTTTTCTCTCAGAGTATCAATTTTTACAAATAAAACGACAAAATACAAATCCAACAAAATGCTTTATTTTAACTTGTGGCCAATGCTGCACATCCTGTTTTATGGGAGTGTCTTTGGAAAAATTAACGCAATATTATGTTGGATAGTGTACAGGTTACACCCGAAATAATTTTATTTTAAGGACTTTGTAGAAACTAAAATAAATTTCCGTGCGTTTATGCTTCTTTGGACATACCTATCATTGGAATGAAATGTAAAAGCTCACAATTTAGAATCCATTAATATTAATGTTAATCTTTGTCCGTGGTGTTAGTCATCTGGGTTTATCCCAGTTTTAAACATACCTTTGTGCCTATTGGCTTTGTTTTGTACTGTCTCCTGCTGATATGGAGGCAATATATTTAAATTAAGTTTTGCCTACTTCCCTGCTATTCTTTTCTGATTCCACCTACTCGTGTACTCACGTTAATAATACCCTTACGGCAGTCTATCCCTTTACTATATTACACACAACTCTCACAAGCGCACCGTAGACTCAGTCTGTAGCAGAACAATTGCGATTGCTATTGGTGGATGCCGAGATGGTAATTCTATCATCACTTCACATTTCCTCACTCTGCCCATGTCATGTTTGCTTGTCTGGCTAAATAGTGTCGATTCAGTAATAGGCCTACAAACAGCCGGGGTTTTAATGAGTCCCTAGCGTTTCCTAGAACGTAGCTATCAATTCAGGTTGAGATATTTAGTGAAGCCTTCCCCTGTTCCCAGAAATCTGCGCCAACAGACCGCTAGACCTTTGTAAGAAGCAGTACTCATCAGCAGCGTTTGGTTGATTTCTACTACAAGTACAAATCAGCGTTATAATAAAACTGATCAGTATAATTTGTTTTAATCAAACTGTGAACTTTACGATGCTGTCTTCACCACTGAACACTAAAGATTGTTCTAATTGAAATGCGAATATAAAACTCAACATTCGTCAATACCGAGTATTGACACAACATGTTCAGTGTACATGAGGTGAATGTAAAGTGTAGCGGAAGGCTTTCCCCGTCTCCCTATAACCAAACGCAAATGAAGAGTAATACTTTTTTTTAAATTAGCCTGTATTGTCCAACTCCCGAGCAAAGGCCTCCCGCCATTCCTTTCACTTATCACGATGGTGTGCTTCTTCTCACCAATTCGCGAGAAAGCCATCCAAGACGACCCGCCATCTTCTCTTCGGTCTAACGCAACTCCGTCTAGCTGTCTCAGGGCTCCAGTCTTGCTGCAGACATGGCCTGCCTAGTCCCATTTTAGTCTCGTAGCTTTATAAGCTACGTCGGCAATTTTCGTTCTGGAGCGGAGTGTGGTGTTTCTTATCCGGTCACTTATTTTTACATTCAGTGTGCTGCGCTCCATCGCTCGTTGGCAAACCTTGAAATTGGTCTTCTGGACGTTAGTCAAAGACCAAATCTGTGCACCATATGTCAGGATGGGGAGAATGACACAATGTCAATTAGCTTGCGTTATAAGGGGATGGAGAAATCGCCCTTTTTTTTTTTCGTTTGGGGTATCATCAAATGACTCCTCCCGCTCTGGGCGGAGCAGGAGAGAGTGTCAGACTTTTACTGACTAAAACCCATCCATGTTCCTTTATCGCCCTTTGTGCTCCGAGGCCACTCTCTCGAACAATCCCGCAGCCCCGGCAGTGGGGAATTCGCTCTTTCATGGTGCAGTAGCTCTTCGAGGCGTTTTCCGTGCGTCTCAACACTTCTTTATCTTACTTGGCCAAAGTAGAAGTATTCTTGGACATAGTGTATTTTCTCCCCGTTTAAGTGCACGTTGTGAGCTGTTGGTAATGAGCTTAGTCTTTGACATGTTCATGTCAAACATGTTCATGGACATATAACACATGAGAAAAAAAGCAAAGAAGTTGCTTCGAGCTGCTCCGTCATGCTGAAATAAAATATGATTATTAACAACTCTTCTCACTGCTGCCAAACTGCTAGTATGAGCTAAGAGTTAATCATAGTTAACACTTACCGCGTGTTCACTAGTCTACAACTCATTTAACAGAATAATACTGTACACATTTTTTAATTGGAAAGAGTGAACTATGCTTTACTCATTATCTCATTATCTTAAACACCACACAACCTCACTTTCACACTCACACCCACACTCACTTACACACTCAGTCACACACTCACTCATGATACACGTACACGCGCGATCTGGCCCTTTTCTACATTACGCTCATTAATCTGCTGAGCGGTTTTTATAATTGTCTACATTTCAATTGCTTAAAAATGACAAGTGGAAGAGCGGAGTCTCCTAATACAAGCAATTCCTTGCTTAAAAGGTGATCTCCAATAATATGTATCGAAATGCCTATTGTAATTGAAATAAATGTTTTTTATTTTTTATTTACGTTACCTGTTTCACCTCCGCCTCAGCTCGTCTCCTTCCACGTCTCGGCATTGATTTTACCTAGACATTATACCACTTATATTTAACTTATAAAATACTAATCACTCTCTTACGACAGTCCTCTGGGACATGTCCATCTTGGTACCAAGACTACGCTAACTTCACTAGCCTAACTTAGAACAGCCTAGCATTTTAACGGTCTTAAACCGGCTACCCTGACCCAGCCCGACTAGCCTAACGCGTCCGAACCATTCAGTGATCACAAACCAACTGTCCTTTCATCATGTCCAGAATTCCTAAAAACCGTCAATCTCGGCCCCTCTTCCCATCTTTTCACAGGATTGTTTTATTTCCGTTTTTGTGCAAACGTCTCAATTTTTTTAACCTTTCGTATGCCGAGTATATAGACACAATTAAAAAGCTATTGTGTCTCGCGTAGATCCACGTTCCCGGCACACGAAGGGTTAAGGGTCCATTTGGGGTATTCGTGATCGGGGTCTATTGCAACCAGATGTGGGCTCTGCTATTTGTAAGCTGCACTAAGAAATTGGATATTTTATTGTTTCTTAAGAATTTGTTGAAATATTACATTTGGCCTCTCGGTCGGGACATGTCCGTAGCTTGTTTCCCATTAAATAAAGAATGTATGCCTTTCCAAATGGTCCAATATTGTTTTACAATTCCAAGATAATTAATCTGCCAAGCGGGCAAATTACACTCGATGGACCAACTTGTTACCAAGTAGTAACAAGTAATGGATTAAGATTTTCTTCGTCTTGTCCCGACTATCGCTCGTTAATATTTGAATGTCTTTGGATTACGCGAACTGATGATAACCAAAGTTGCTTCCCCACACGGACGCCCACTACTCACGGAATTGTCGCTCAGCCCCGCCTCGCCGCACTGGATCCTGAATCACCTATTTTTTAATGTTTTTTAGATGGTTTTCCTTCATTGGTTATCAATTCAATTCATTTATTTCAGACACAACGATCCATAATTTTATTAGTAGGTACACTTAAAGATCATGTTAGTAATTATATGCAATCAGAGATAATTACTTATAGATCTAAAATAATAATTAAGTAATTATGTACAAGTATCAAAAGGGGAACAAAATTACAAGGCGTCATAAAATTCGTCCACATTGCTGTCAATAGGAAAAGTGACCAGAAGGCTGGCAGCATTGTCATGTTGGACGTTAATGCTGATTCTTTGGCCAAAGAATAGGCCAGCTCTATGGTCACATGAAGATTCGATCAACCGCTTGGTGATTTCCCGAAATACTAGGTGGGCACTCGGACCTCCCTCGCCCTAGTGTTTCAACCCCAAACGGCTCAAACACATAACCACCAATTAAGTTATTGTATTTGCGCCGTTTGAGGTTTTGACTTAATAAAAATAGGTTAAATTAAATAAGGTCATTTGAGATTTACATTAGAAATTAATTAAAATGACATGAATAAAATAAATCAATAACAATCATTAAAACATGTTTTCATTTAAAAACAGGAATCGAAATACAACGTCGGCAAAGAATAACAAAAGTGGAGCGTACTGCGCGTTATTCTAAATAGTTAGATTATTTTTGACTTGTAACTGTATACAATGCCGCAATATTGAACAATCGAATCGGACCATCCACACCACAACACTGGTAAAAACTGTTGCTACTGTCGCCGACACGACTTAGCAAAGGTGCTACTCTCTTTTTAAGGATGGCATGGAAGCCATCAATAAGAACGTTTGCAAACATGCCCGACGAACTGCAGTGCCTCGGCAGCCGCAGCAGCCTAAAGGTATTGTTATAATATACGCGCAGGGCGTTGACTGTCTTCGGCGTATATAGACTGCACGTATAGAATGATTGGCAAAACGCCCGAAACGATGTTATTTTTTTTACTGCCTTACTGCAGCGAAGCGACAAGCCAACATATTATATCAGACAGCCAACGCCTTGCGCTCTCTCTCAATATCCTCGTGATCTGAGTGGTGGCCCAGGTACTTACTCAAAAGTCAAAATCAAAATATTTTTCTTTCACATAGGCCTAGATGGGCACTTATAAAAGGTCGACAAAAAGGTGCACGGTTCTGGTTGGTCGTTTCCTGTGGAGAAGAACCGGCAAGAAACTCCATGGTTACTCTTTTCAAGTCAGGTGTTACAATACTAGCATGTTACAGCATTAGTACTTAAGTATGGGGGGACAGCATAGGCCCCACGATAGGCTTGCTTACTACACAAAAAATGTAAAACAAGATAAAAAGTTAACGAGCATCTGGGAATCTACAATGTTCACACATTCAGAAACCATCGGTAAAAAAGAATCTTTATAAAGGTAAGAAAATATTGTAAAATAGTAAATTAAACAAGTGACAGAAATATTGTCATCAGTGCTGTAACTATTTTGAGCAAAAGATGTAAAAATGATTTAAAAACTATCGTAAATCATTTGGTTAAATGAGAAAAAATGAGATTGAGAATAGTTAGAGACATCCACATATTTGTGCCGTTTATGAGCTACCAAGAAAGCCGCATGCGCAGAAGGAACTAAAGCCAAACGTCTTTGTCTTCGACGTAGTCCTTGATTTTGTAATATGCTTTTTTTTAAATACACGTTTGATGTAATTTTGAACTTTCCATCGGTCAGTTCTATAACTGACTTTGGCCACTTGTTATAAAAGCGTATACTGTTTATACGAAAAGACTTGCTAGTTTTAGTTAATCTGAATTTATATTAAGGAACTCGCTTCTAATTTTGAAAAGCCCTCGATTTTTGCGGACATATAAAATACATTCTAAGATATAGAGCGAAGGCATAGTCAGTATATCGATCTCTTTAAATTTTTCTCTTAGGGACTCGCGAGGACCCATTTTATAGATTGCGCGGACTGCCCTCTTTTGTAGAATAAAAATTAAGTCAACGTCTGCTGCTGATCCCCACAGCAGAATGCCATAAGACATCATACTGTGGAAATAAGCATAGTATACTAACCTAGCTGTGGCTACATCAGTTAACTGCCTTATTTACCTTACTGCATAAGCAGCTGAGCTTAACCTACCCGAAAGAGTTCTAATGTGCGAGCCCCACAACAATTTTGAGTCTATAGTAATCCCTAAGAATACAGTTTCCGCTCTAACATCAAGTTTTTTGCCGTCAAGATTTAAATTAGTTCCCGTTGTGGTACATTTGGTAAAGAGAACTTTAGACATTTTGTTTTGTTCGCATGCAGTGAAAGATTGTTAGCTGGGAACCATTTTGAGAGAACAGTAGACTTTCGTTGACATGTAAGACATTCGTATCTTTTCTATTTATTTTAAAAATTAGCGAAGTGTCATCAAATAGAATTATATCCGATAATTTGGCCATCAAATAAGGGAGATCATTAATGTAAACAAGAAATAGGAAAGGACCGAGAATTAAACCTTGGGGCACGCCCATCTTGACTAGAGACCCGGAGGACGTCGCCCCATTTACATTTACTTTTTGCTGCCTGTTTGATAGATAGGAAAGAACAAGAGCAGCAGCTTGTCCACGAATTCCGTAGTGGTGTAATTTATAGATCAGTGTATTGTGGTCGACGCAGTCGAATGCTTTTGAGAGATCACAGAAGATGCCAATGGCATTCTGGGACTTCTCCCAAGATTCCAAAATGTGACTGATGAGTTTTACTCCCGCGTCCGTTGTCGACCTACCCTTCGTGAAACCAAACTGCTGACCATGCAGAATCCCATTAGAGTTGAAGTGCGATAGCATCTGGTCCAGCATGATTTTTTCAAAGATTTTACTCAGTGCTGGAAGCACAGATATAAGTCTATAATTAGAAGGATCACTCTTACAACCTGATTTAAAAATTGGTACTACTTTACTATGTTTCATTAGATCAGGAAATTTGCCGCTGTCCAAACATTGATTGAATATAGGCATATTCAATCAATGTTTGGACAGCGGCAAATTTTTCAGGCATATTCAATTAATAACATCTCCAAGAACCTTGACGAATATCCCCCATAAGTCTTCGGTATTTTTTATGTTGAGACTTTTGAATGCGTTTATAATTGTAAATTTTGGTATGTCCCGAGTTAAGTTTTCTTTAAGAAGAGGTTCAGCTAGTTTAGATGAAGAGGGGAGAGATTTCGTAACCTCTAACGGAATGTTGGTAAAGAAATTTTCTAGTGTCTCGGCGACTTCTAGCTTATCAGAAATGTTCTGATTATCTATTTTCAAAGACAGTTCATTCTGATCTCGTTGTTGTGCCTTTCCAGTTTCTCTGTTAATTACCTGCCACACAGTTTTTATTTTATTATTAGAAATATCAATTTTGTTAATTACTATTTGTGATTTTGCTTGAGCGCAGACACTTTTGAATATTTTTGAATAGTTTCTAACATAAGTATGAAAAACTTGATCTGAAGTCAAAGATTTTTCGTGATATAAAATAATAAAATGGTTGTATAAAGTATCTCTGCTTTTTCTTATTCCCGCAGTGGCCCATTCACTAAATTTCGATTTAGAATTAACTTTGACTGTTTTCAAAGGACACGTTTTATTAAATTCTTGGCAAACGGTAGAAAATAATGTGCCGTAGTTTATATTGGGGTCTTTTGAATCAAAACTAGCGTTAGAAAGGCTGCTAAGAACATTATTATTAAAAGATTTTAATTTATTTTTAGTAAGAGGTCTTAATTGAATAGTTTTAGCTAAGTGTATCTTTTTGTCTAACTCAAAAGATACAAGTTGACCAGTATGGTCTGACCTAACGCCACTTATTAAGAACGAATCTTTTACGTTACAATTGGTAAATACATTACCTATGCATGAAGCTGAAGTTGCCGTTATTCTAGTCGCTTCATGAAATAAATTTTTAAATTGAATGATTTAAACAATAAGATGAGCTTACATTTTTCGGGTGAATTGACTAACAGATCAATATTTAAGTCACCACAAACAAAAACTAATTTATTATCTCTAAAAAGTCTACTTAATATTTCTTCCATTGTGATTAAGAACAATGACAAGTTTGATGCTGGTGGTCTATAGACACATAAGAAAGTATGCCCTTCAACCTCTGCACATGCTACCTCACATAAGCGGTCAACAGAGTAAGCAGTGATATCCTTCCTCTCCTTATATCTGAGACAGCTATTACAAAGTATCGGGGTACCACCACCCACTGTGGATCTGTTGTACGCGCTGGCAACTGAAAAATTATTTACATTAAACATCTTATCTGGTTTTAACCAAGTTTCACTAAAACATAAAATATCCATGTGGTATTTATCTACTAACATTTCCACGTCTAAAATTTTGCCGGAGAAGCGATTTATATTCTGGTGAAAAAAATCAAATATTACTATTCGTCTTCTCCTTTGTCGGCTCTAATAGTTTAAAGAATCTACTACAGTATTATTGGAGATACTGGATAATACTGTTTCATCACTTAACCTAGTCTCAGTTAAACTATCATTAACTGCGTGTATATTAAAAGCTAACAATGTAGATAATAAATGTTGACTTGTTTTGGGAAGAAACATATATTCCCGAATCAAAACAAAATCTCTAACAAAATTGTTAGTTTCAAAAAACAATAGACTGTCACTATGACGACAAGATAAAATATGCATCAAGTTAATCAGGCTACAAATATATTCATTTTCTTGATCAAGTAAATTGTCAGAATATGGCAATGCACATAATATTAATTTTCCTAATCTTAACTTAAGTAGGGTGTCGATACCATTAACTATGTCCCTTTTTGATATACTCAGGCCATTTCCAATTAGAAGTACTACAGTAGACTGCTCATTCAAGTGTGTATGTTGGATCTTATGAATAAGCTCATTAAAATGCAGGTTATGGTGACAATGGTTCACTACTGTATGTGCAGAACGGTTATTTAACAATGATCCAAAACCTGTTCCTAATCTATCAGAATACACTAATATATTACTTTGGGTGGAGTTAAGAGTTACTGGAGTATGATTTAAGTCAGGTAAAGCAGTAGGAGCAACATGCTCTGACATGAGAGGTGGCGGAGTGGCAGCACAACTACAGGTGAGATTGTTAGTCAGTGACTCATACCTCTCTGCATTATACTTCACCAGGTCCACCAACTCACAGGCCTCCTGCATGCGCTCACTTAACATCTGTTAACTACTTTCATATTTACAAAAGATTTCCTTCAGTGTATTTTCCCTACTCAGTAATTCCCTTTGAAGGTTCTGTATTCGCGGGGTGCGAAGTACTAGGTGGGGATAATATATAATCTATCGCAGCGCTCATGGTGGCCAAAAGTAGAAATAATGTTGGCTCTGATAAATCTGTTTAGACTTATCTACCTCATTTTAGTAATCGTATTATTGTTGTTGTTGTGTAACTGCTGTGTTGTGTTGCTGCAATTGCAAGAATACTGGCAGACGTCTTAAATGCAAGTTTTACAGATTCCCAACAGCTACTTGTAAACTGGCAAAATGCAAGAAATGGATAGGTCCCGTCAAGAAAAAAAAAAGAAGCAATAGTAAAATCATAACCTTATTTAAAATCTTTGTTTGAGATTATTCTTATAGATTACATTTTACCTATATACATTCAATTTTGTTTTATTGCTGATGGATGGATGGTACCTAAAACCAAGTGATTTAATATGCAGTGATCATTTTATCGGTGGCCAGAAATCAGACGAGTCAGCCAGTCCTAGTTATGTACCGACGATATTTCTTTCATTCTATTGTTCAAAAATATCAGATGAATCTGTAGTTATATCGCGGTACATACGTTTTTGAACGGAGAAAGAAGAAAGAACTATCAAACACCATACTAACCAACCAACAATTTTTTAATTGAATTACAATAATTGAATTCTGTCCCTTTTTTGTTCTTAATCCCTCTACATCCCGGACATGTTCAGCAGATACCAACAATTTTCTTTTTAAGACGGTTTGTGGTTGAAATTTTATATTGTGAGCGATAGGTACTCACAAACCCGGTCTTCAGAATAATACTCATTTCGATATGAAAACGATATTTAATTTATTTCTAGCGTTACAGGAACACTTTTAATAATTATATTAACACTAACTATATTAACTATTATTTAATGAAACCATTAAAGTATCCTTAGATTCTTGTTTTACAAAAAAACTAATAATATGTAAAACTAATAATACTATACATGAAGTAAACAAACACTTTGTTTATTTTTTTCGGATGGGAAATCATCAAATGACTCCTCCCGCTCTGGGCTGAGCAGGAGGGAGTGTCAGACTTTACTGACTAAAACCCTCCATGTTCCTTCATCGCCCTTTGTGTTCCGGGGCCACGGTATCTCTTTCGAACAGTCCCGCAGCCCCGGCAGGCAAGTAAACAAACCCTGACGTAACCAAAATAAAACGCACTTTTTGAAAAAATTTTACTTACCTCATTAAATTAGACTGACTAAAAATAATTTCACAACCCTTTGTCCACCCAAATCACGGTATAACAGCAATTTTGTAATATAAATTAAAAGATAGTTTTCGATTTTAATATTTTGTCACAATGCCGCGATGAAATATGAGAGCCAACAATATTGCGGACGTTAGGTGGCGCTGAAGTTGTACACAGAGTCAATATCAACATCATACATGTGTGTACTAATTTCTAACTTATTATTACATACATTTAACTGACTTTTTAAATTTCTGGATTCTCTTCTGAGTTTAACATTATATTTATAAACACTTAAAAGTTGAGTGAGGTGAAGTTGAGTTTTTAAAAGTTTCTTATACTTCTTTATACTTTTGTTTATTTAAATATATTTCTTAATTTTATTATGGCTACTTAGAATTGGACATTTAGATATGGTATCATCACCAGTTAAGTCTATAGTAATGGTAGGCTGCTCACACTCCAGTCCGGATACTTTGTCAATGAGCTTATTGTACAGGTTATTGGTGTTAGTAACCTCTTCGCTGGCTTTCAAAGAGTTGATGGAGGTAATGGTGTTGTGTGCTTTACACAATTCCGCTTTCAGTTCAGATATACAAAACTACTACGTAATGAAACACCGTCTATGAAGAAGGGTGGTACGAGCTTCACCTTATGACCAGGAGAGTGTTCGCTTTTCTTAACGTTATACCTGAGCCCATGAGCCGCGCCTTAATCTACACATTTGGCGAGAAGTTTTTAAACGGCGCTTATGGAGGGGCCCAGCCACACCATTACGCCAGCGTAACTTATTTTATTGACGTATTTTCCGTCACTAGAGCAGCCAACTTTGGTATCGCTAAGATTCTCGATGAGTCCGTTTACGTACAGGTTGAAGAGACGGGGTGAAGTTAAACCTCCCTGCCTTACTCCACACCACAGTCTGTACGCATCGGAGGCGCGCGCCTATCGCATCACATTTATTTGTAACTAGCTGTTGCCCGCGGCTTTGCTCGCGTTAATTTAGAATTTGACAATCTGCTTGTAATAATATATCTCAATCATGATTCGAAAGACATGTTGCGCCATCTATTATCATAAGAACGTTATTTGTGTTTTCCTCAGGAACAGTACTTTTTTTCGGGAGGAAAGGTACCCTATATCCGTTTCTATACACCTGACAACGTATATGCAAAACAGGATGATCGGTTCGTTGGTTTAAGCATGAAAAGGTTACAAACAAACAAACAAACTTACTTTCGCATTTATGTTATATTATTATAGTTAGGAAGTTAGGATAATCAAAAATGTTAATGACTACTTCTGGAAGGCTGGGTTCTATCCTCATTTTGTTCCATAGCACGTTATAGGACACCAAATCAAAAGCTTTCGAAAGGTCTGAAATACAGGCGTAGACCGGAGTATTTCTATCGGTGTAGTACCGGTCAGTGTGCTTGAGGCATACAAATGTCATTTGTGTCGACAGCCTGTTCCTAAAAACAAACTTAGCGTCATTCAGTTTTTTATAACTGTTCCAAATACGATCAAGCAGACTGTCCAAAACTTTCGCCATGGTAATAGCTAACGAAATGGGCCTATAATTGGTGTTTAGCAAAAGCATCTCCAGTCTTATTTTTACTTATGCCATAACTATATAGCTGTCTTCATACACTCATCGGGCAGGTAAGAGTATCTTAAACAAAATGTATAAAACATAGAACTCTCGGCAGATGAATTCCCGCATGTTACAAATGCTCAATACTATTTCCATCGTGGCCTGGTGACTTGCCCCCTTGTCATACTCGTATCATATGCTTTATAACGACAGATATATCTTTAGCAGTAACAGAGGGTACTGCTGGAGTGCTAGCCCATAGTAATTATGCCTAATTTTATTGGTACGGACCATCCTTGTCATACAGGAAGCAGGTTCTAGCTGGAAAGACCTATAAACATGTTGGCAATGCCACGCGGCTCAACTACTCCGTTAATATTGTGGGTTTACTGTTAGGTTTCCTCGTGCGTTACCAAAATCTTTTGAATTTTCTATCTGCAGTGTGTGATGCGGGAATATAAATCTTAATTTGCTCAGTAATAATTTGACACCATCTTAGTTTAGCTTTTGAAGCTGCGCCGAGACTCTATAATGTTTTTAAATTAATACTGTGTATCTGTGGAGAACGTTGTTGGTTGCACATTTGTATAACTCCTTATATTCTATTTTTTGTAATATATAATGTGTAATTGTTGGTTCTTCCAAATAAAAAAAAAACAAAAACACTCGACAGAGAAAACTCTCACAACATTATTTTTTACATAAATTACTTTTAAATTCATAAAAAGGTGGCAATAAACTTTCTTCTAGTTGAAAATATTTATAACATATCACTAACAATTTAGATAAGTTACCCATTAAATAATATTTAGATGACACTTGCATAGAAAAAGAAAATGTAAAAAACTTAAAACAAAAAATGCTGATTTCCAAAAAAATGGTATTTCGCGATATGACAAACATGGGCAAGAACCATCGATATTGCAGTTATTTCTTTACGGTAACGCAAGATTTTACACCTTCCACAAATTCTCCTCTCTTAAACATTTCACACAGAATCTGTAGGAACTGAACAAATTGAATCCAAGTGAAATTAAAATCAAACACAACAGTCATCGACAGACCGAATTCAACAGGGTTCATTTCAGAAATTGAAATGAACTCTCGTAGCCTGTCCCACTATGCATGTTTAACTACAAGCTTTCATTGCATTGACAACAAGTGAACCATTTGAATTAACATGAAGTAACAGCCCCGATATTTATAATATTATCATTGTCATTGCCATTTATATGAACAATTTTTTTAGTTAATTCATAACATTATATCAAAACTATCATTAACACTTATATTTACCATTTTTTGTATTTTGTTTTGAACAATATGTAAAAATCAACATGGTAAATAACCCGTTTTATGTTAATCATAGTGTTAGTGACTAAGTCCGTTTTAAAACGTTATATTTGCTTATAAAAACATAATTATTAATCATTCAATATTTTACAATTTTACTTCATTTTTTACAATTTATGACGTAAGTCAATACGACTTGCTAGAAGAAGAACGTCTTTAAATAATTCATAATTTTGTAATTCAAATGAATCAAAAGTCATTAGTGAATCAAAATCTAGTGTATCGTAGCTCCGGGTTTAACTTGTCTGGGTTAAAGTTCTCCAAGTTCCACATTTGCCTCGCCTCTGACTCATTGCACGTTTCCATGGTTATTTCATCCCTGTTTCTTGATATTGCCATGCACTTTTCGCTTTGGTCGTGCTTTAGTAACTTCGTCTGTGAACAAATATTTTCAATTATATTTCTTTTCAAACAAATAGCTCAGTTTGTGACTAGCTTACCATTGCAAATCTAGCTCAAAACTCCTGTAAACGGCTTTTAATAGCGCTAACGTAGTCTGAGTTCCATTTGATGGTTGCTGACTTCCCGTATTTCAGAAAGCAAAGGAAACACAATTTATAAGGAAATACTTCCATAATTTCGCTGGCTTAATACTTCCGTATTTAGCTGCAGGTATTAAAATCTTGCTCGTTATCAAACTCCGTAAATTAATTCCATTAAAATCTTTTAAAATTAATAATTATTATTTTCCACGACAACTTGTCTCAGACTAATCTTATTTAATTTCTTAGATAAGAAACATTTTTTAAATCATTAATGATCACATACATTATTCAAGAAAAACTGTATTTTGTTTAATTATTTATAATCCTATGGCTTTTAATATTGAAATTCTATTGTCGTTGGTGATGCAATATGTTCAAAAACCTTGTCCGATCCGAAAGGGTCATTTAGGTATACCAATGACATTACCAAATAAATACGGAATATAAAATATTTATGAAAGTTAACATAAATTAATTTTAAAAAATGCATGATTTTTGTGTCCAAATAGCCAACATTCCCCTAAAATCTAACAAACTTTTAAAACGTGACTACAACATCTTTGGCATTCGTATGTTTGATTGTAAATTATTTGTTTATGACTTCATTTCACTACCCTAGAAGTGACCTGAGTTTCGCCTGTGTTGCCATGTAAATTTGCTCATTTTAGTACATATTATTAAATTTATATCGTTTTTTTTTACATGTTGACCAAAAAGGATTGCATAAATATAATCTAATCTCGATACCTAATAATACCTTCACGAATCGGCCAGGGTTTTTAAAATAATTATTGTACTAGCCGTTGCCCGCGACCTATATCCGCGTGAAATTATTATAAACAATTACTCCCTATTTTATTCCAATTCTGTGAACAACTTTAAAAGTTTTAACGAAACTCTAATCTTTTTCCAAAATCAAAGTACCCTAAGTTACTCCTTAAAACATCAGCTATCTGCCAGTAGTTCCGTCAAAATCGGTTCAGCCGTTTCGGAGATTAGCCGGAAGAAATAGACAGATAGACCGACAGACACAGAAAAATTAAATAATATTATTTTGGTTCTAAGAACTGTTTTTACTTTTATGCATGCAGTTCAAAAGCTGTTATTTCGAAATTAAGCAAACACTTCAATCATTATTTATTTGTTCGTATTTATATAAATATGTAGGTGCTAAGTTTTAGTCTTAATTTTGTTTTTTTATTTTTGTAAATATAAAGTTTGTATATTTATAATATAATCTTTAACTGATTTTTTAACAAAAAAAAACATCTAAATTGAAATGTTATCTACAGTACTTTTGACAACATATTGGCTTTCGAGTTTTTAATGGTTTTCGGGGAGTCATTCATAGGCGTAGACGGTATGAAACTTACACGATCGTTGTACAGCCACAACTGGTTACCACTTAGCCCGTGGCATTTGTACGTAATGACGTCACGTCCTGAATAGTCTACACATGTCTCATCACGTCTGATCTCGCCGTTCTTCGAGTACATCCAAAACTGAAGTGAAGAAGTTTAGTGAGATCAATTAAACTGCTTTAGGTATAGGGTGGAAGAGACACTGACGACGCTAAAATGGTTACCACGTATTCTACTGAATACATCATTCTGAACGCCTCAACAAATACATTTTTCGTCAGTTATTAAGGTGCTCTTCCCTGGTGCGCAGGGTGTGGGGCAGCACCAACAGTATCTTAAGCATGATTGCCAGTCGCCTGGACTGTGTTTATGTGGGTCGCTCCTGTGCAATTACTCATGGGTTGTCCCAGCAGTGATCCACCATTATTTGTTGTGTTGTTTGTTTTATCAGTGCTTACTTACATATGATTATATGATTATACCTTTTCTGTTACACGCTGTATATGTAGTTTTTCGGTTTATTAACAGCCTTCTCAGTCGACTTACCCTGCCGAAATATTGATTGGATGATGGCAAATGTTTTTTTTCTAAATAATCTACTGAGTACTGAGATCCAGTATCTTCGATAGAGCCCGCAAAATAGATATTGGCCGTAATTATTGATTCGATTTCTGTCACCACTCTTATGAATAGGGCAAATCACTGCGTTCTTCAGAGAATCAGACAGTTTTGTAAGTTTTCAAATTCAATACATTGTCGGTCCCACTGGCACAGTTTGACTTTAACCCAAGCATAAGGCGTTCAACCTCAGCTTCAGCGGTATCCATTAAAACGAATTAATTAAACGTATCCGTGTCAGTACTTGTGTGTTGCTGGTAAACATTTGTGTATTTTTTTTGTGAATTTTATTAACTTCATAGAGAGCAATTTTTTCAGGAGTTGTTGACATGGCGAGTAGGTCTTTTGGAGAAATTAACTTTTTTGACGACAACAAGCATGCAATAATGTGGGTCTATTCTAATTTTCAAATTACTAAGAGATACAAACATTAAGATAACGTTATATTTTTGAACTGCCGCGCCCGAAAAGCCTTTGAGTAAGAGTTTCCGTGATTTACAGCGGTTTTGGTTGGTGTTTAGAGTTCAGATGAGTTATGTTAAGTTTTGTCCCTTTGGTTTATATTTATTGAAACTCTCAACTGCACTTTACCCTTCAGCTTCAGTCTTTTGACTTTAGCCGGTAAATGTCCTTTAGTGTCGAGCAATTCATTTTTGCATTTAATGACTTTCCCAAACCCAACCAGCGACACTTTAATAATGTGCGACTCTTTACGGACCGAGACCAAGTATGCTACGTAAGCTGACGTTCAAATGAGCTAACTCGTGAAAAGGTGAACCACTTATTGACTGCACACAAAACTCTTACAGTTTTGTGTGCAGTCAATAAGTGGTTCACCTTTTCTTTTTTTTTGTTTCTACGCTAATCGGGTCTACAAACACGTTTTTTGTAACCAATTTATCTAATTGAATTTTGCTCACTGTTGCATAAGTAGCTTCTCGTTTGTTATTGTTTTAACACATGTCACTTTGTCACTTGATCCGAACATTATAGTTATTCTGTCTTTTTACGTGGTTTAAACAATTTAACACATTTAAAAATGAGAAGCGTTACGATAACACGTCTACTCGCGGCAGCGGCAAAGCGAGGGGATTTATGAAGGTTCCAGTTCAAACACAGTTGGATCACATCAGGAAATGAATAAAAAATCTAATACTGAAGAATTAGTAACACAATCAAAGTTACAAGTTATGAGCAAATTAGTGAATGAAAATGAAAGCAAAACACATGCGTAATTTTAATATATGAAAGCAGTGATGCGCAAACGTTTTGCAGATTCGTATGCGCACTATGCATATCCTTTGGTTTGCTTTCAAAGCTGCTACGACAATCACTTACCGAAAAGACGTTGACCTCCAACACCCATCTACTACATAAAGCGAAAGCAGTAGATTTGAATAATTTTTCAGCGATAAACCTGGTTTTCGTATTTTTGGTGATATGGCCAAACGTTGACGGGCTTCTCCATCTCTTCGGGAGCCGCTGCCGAGTCGACGCATACTTCCGACACAGGATTTGCGATCTGATTCCATCCATAAGTTATAAAAGGCGTGCCAAAAGCAAGCATGCTGTTCCAACACCATTAAACATTAATTTTGAGAGTCAAAAGCTATGAAAAATCTAAAGAATGATGACGTTAGAATGTTGTGGTAATGAAGATGAAAAAACACATTAAGTAATTGTTACATACTTTGAATAAAAACACTACCATGCCGTAAGAAGTAAAAAAAAAAACAAAATAGGTTTCAGGAAAGCCTTTAACGCCCTCATTGTATTAAACACTCGCTTGTGTCTTTATGAGTACCTGCTCACCCCCATTATTGTGACATCTGCGAATGTTGAGTCTTGGTGGTTTTAATTCATCCCATTCATATTCACTGGCCGTCTCACCCTCAAGGCAGTAACTGTGGTTGTTTAAGTTGTTCCGAAACTATCAGTGATGACCATAGGAACAAAAGCAAACAAAAAGTGAAAATGAGTGAAGTAAAAAACTTAAACCGTGCTGTCCACCATGCATAAAAGAGTGCATTGAACAATTGAGCGAAACCGTAACTAACATTCATAATTTTGAACAAAAACTCCTGCAAAATGGTACTGCCACAATAGGTCAAATTGGATTTAGACAGAAGACGTGATTTCCTCCTACCACCCTCCTCTTTCCTTTCCACGGGTAGTGCGGCTGGCTCATGATGATCTGACTTGCGCGTGCGAGAGTCCAAACAAATCTTATTGAAGCCGACATTTCAGATCTGTTCCGGTAATAATTTGAAAGAACACTCTCATTAGCTAATCATTTTCACTCATTGTTGTTATGTAGATTATGTAGAACAATTGCTTGAATCTCAGAACATAAATGAATTTATATCGTCGTTTGTGTCGTCCGGGGTCTGAGTGCTCCCAGCTTTTTCAAGGAAATAGCCAAACGTTTAGTTAACTCTTCCCAACCTGACCCAAGGGCTGGCTTTTTAATTTTGGGCAACAGATAAGCAATGCCATACAGCATGGCAATGCTGCCAGACTCTTGGGCATAATATATTACCGGTTGACAGCGTTGAGAAGGAGTTTTCTGATGCTATATTTTAGGTTGTTCATCGTCCCCGTAACGTGAAAAGTCACTAAATCGAAAAACCTTGTTTTGAGATATTGAGAGTAAAAGTTTTTGAAAATATAAACATTCATAATTTTCGGCTTGCCATTACATATCTTTATGTTCTTAGCTTTATTTTAAAGATAATAAAATAATGTTCCTAATAATATAAATGCTAATCACATGTACAACTTTTAATATTTAGATTTTTTTTCTTAAATAAACTTAATTCGTTGTTCATAAAAAAATCTCTGATTTAGTTGTAAATTAGTGAATTTTCGACCGCAGTTAGTGAGTTTTCTCTCAGTTCTAAATTGTTTACAAGAAATATAATTAGAGGAAGGTAAAGTGGAAGTAACTGTTAGATGTACCAAATGTGGAAAGTAAATACTATCTTTCTAAATATATGAAGCTGTTGAGGTTAATTATGTTTTAAGTATGACATCAATAAGTTTTGAAGTATTTTATTAATTTAAATCAAAGTATGTCACCCCAAAAAACAATACGTTTCCCGGCCTGGGCTTCGGGCAACAGGTTCTGATAGCTAGCTAGTCTGTTCTTAGATAAGCGGTCGGCTAAACCGTTATACCACTTTTAACCTCCCCGGGAGGTAAACTGCTGCCACAGTAGTAAAAGAGTAGAGAAAAGTAGCTATGGACCGCTAAAGTCTCAAATCATTGATTTAGTCAAAAATATTGTTATTTAGAACTTGAACTCTACTGAATAATAAGAACGTACCTCGCCATGAGCAACGGAATCTCCAGGAATGAATAATTCGGGATAAATGTTCTTCAAATACCAGTCAAAGGACTTGCAACCTAATTTCTCTCTCAATTTTCTTCGGCCAGAAACGTCGCCGTAATCACCCTTATCGGCACCAGCACGCTGATAGTAATACTTTGCATAATCGTCCAACCATACCTAAAATCACTTAAAAAAACATTGTGACTCTGACATTGCGTTTTGATCACAAAGTTGCAAAAATAAAAATTACGTCACTACTTCTCACCTCAGCTAATCGGACAGAGTTTTTTTTTAGTACATCGACGTCGGTTGGCCACTTGTACGGTGAAGTCTTTCTGAAAATGTGTCCGACGTGCGAACATGGGACTATTTCTAGAGTTCCACCGCACATCCAAGTCTTAAAAGACAGCTCTAGATTTTCACCGCCCCAAATGTCGAAACCGCTGTCGTAAGTCCCTAATCTTTCGAAGAAGGCCTTGTCTATAGCAAATAAACCACCAGCCATAGTAGGAGACCAGAGAGGCTCCGCAGTATGTTGGTGTCTCGCTCGATCCTTTGAAGGTACAGAGTGCCAAGTGAACACGAGATTCCAGTCGAAACCACCAATATAGAGTGAAGAATAATAATACTCGAAGGTATTGTCATCGATGCCGTCAATTACGGGGCACACTACCGTAGTCTTGTTACGAGCAATTCTATCTAGTAATGGTTCGAGCCATCCTGGAATCAAATAGCTGAGGTTAACGACTGGTTATTACGGAGGATTTGTGTAATGCTAATACATTTTAGGATTTTACCTTCATTGCACTCACAATGGCTGTCGAGATAGGTAAGCACGGGTGCTGTGACGTATCGGGCCCCGAGGAGCCGTGCCCTGATGAGTCCCTCACGTCGGGTGGCTCTGACTATCCTTACTTTTGGTAACGATGACATGTAGTCATCTAGCTGCTGCATTAAGTGAGCTGCAAGTATACACACGTCATTGTTTTAGTTTAATGAACAGTAATCAAAGTCCGTAATGTAAAATAACTGCAGATTTAATTTAAAAAAACTAGACGGACAAAAAAAATCCAAGAGCAATCTTTATCACCTCAAAAACATATTTTCTGCATTAATTCACAAACTCAGACTTACGCATATCGGAAAAGTCATCGACGAGAATGATCTCCTTGATCAAGTGAGCTGGTGACCGGTCCAGCACGGAGTGAACTGTCCTGAGTAGCGCCGACCACGCTTCGTTTTGGAAGCATATTACCACGGAGGTCTGCGGCAAGTCCTCTAAATACCTACCCGGCACTTTGCACCTGGAGCAAGCATGTAAGCATGTAAGCATTTTATTAGTTACCATTCAGATTGAATCTAGTTCACATTTTCTTAAATTCGTATGACGAATAAAACCTGTTACACATGGTACGATTGTCTAATCACATGACCAAGTTTTTGTAGGTCAAGTGCATAATTATAACCCTTAGACCCTTCCACTCTAACTAATAATATTTTTAACCGACTTCAAAAAAGGAGGAGGTTTGATATTCCACTACATTTTTTTAATGTATGTACACTGATTACTCGAAGGCACCTAAACCAATATGGTTTTTTTTTTTTTTAATGATTATACTTGCAAAATGGTCCCATAAAAAAATTGTAATGATCTGATCATGGACTTCGGAGATATGGGACGAAACCCTTCGATAATAGACAGCAAATCTGTCGTGATTGTTGCAATCGCTTGGATGTTTATTGTTTACTCAACATCGTAACATAACATCACGCCTGTATGCTCTGATGAAGTACGCTGATGTAGACAGTGTGTATATACCCACATTTCCACAATTATTTTAAGTTCCATTTTATTTGGGATAAGCCTATTACCATGAAGATATTATTAACACTGTAAAATAAATGCATAGAAAATATTGAAACTGTCATGGTCACTATCAGCAAGCAAGCACCATGATCACGGATAAACTGAGACTATCCATAATACATACATACATAACTGAGTTTATCCGTGATCATGGTGCTTGCAACAGCGCCGAAATATCCGAAACTCAAAACCTACAGTAAAGTAAAAAAAAAAGTTGGAACTTTGACCCCCAATATGTCCGTAACTAGAAGGTGCCCAGGTATGATCTAGAACAAAAAAATGATCGCAATGACGGGGAAAACAAGTGCCTGTCGGCTTCGTTAAGGGTATTGTAGCACCCGATATGAAAGTGAAATACTATTCACTCTCTGACTAATCACGAAATCTAAAGAACTATTAAACTTGAAAACTCTTGTTCTTCATGCGGTAGGAAAGGATTTTTGGAAAATCCACCACGAACTGGGTTTAATGGGGGATTAAAGCTTGTATAGATACTCGTATTTGTAATTTTTAAAGAGAGACATGAATGAAAGAATATTTTATGTCTCATGTAATTCCCGGTCTTGGAAACAATGATAGTTTGATGTAGAAGTGTGTTCGTATACATTGATACTCGATCTTCGAAGTTTTACTCACAAATTAATATATGAGATCACATTAATTTGAAGAAAACTCTTCCAAAAAAAATGCTTCTAAGTCGATCCGGTGTATTAATTTTAGAATTATCAGGTAATGAACACAAACAAAAAATGGAATTAAAAACCTCCTGACTAAAAAACTTATTTTAAGCAAATCATGAACCTAACTCGTACGAAGTCGCGGGTAACAGCAGTTATAAAATAAAAATAACAAAATCCTAACAACACCTTACAAAACCTTGACCAATAATAGACCTTGGAAATATCATAATTGGGAAATCAAAATAAATTAAGATATTTTAAAAGTTGGTATCATTTTCTTACCATTCGTCCCTTGGGTCCGGCAGCTTTCTCCTAATAGATATGAGGTCGCTGACGTATTGGTTGAAAGCGTTCTTTTTCCACCCCACTGCGATGGCTCGCTTTGTCTCCTCGGGTAAATTCTTGGGTAGAACGACCGGTTTTCCTAGTTCACCGGGTGCGTTGTCCGAACCTGGCGCAGCTATCATAAACCCTACGGGATTAAGAATATTATAACCAACGTCCTTTTCAAATGGAAATGATTAAATATTTTATTTCAATATAATTCAATTAATTCACTCACTGGTTTTTCATTAAAATCATGATCTTTAAGTTAGAAAGTTGAGAAATTGTACTGATAGTACGTATGAGAAGAAAATTGAAATAAAAAACTGGCCAGGTGCGAGTCGTACTCACACGCACACTGGGTTCTGTAGCTCCAAACAATATAATAAAAATATTTTGAAGGCTCATTCATATGTGGCATTGTTTTACGTTCAATAGCAAAACTTAACAAAGCTAAGAAATAGTATGTTAATGAAAAAACAAAATTAATGCTGCAGTTTCATGAAAAAGTCACAGACTTGGCGAATCTATAAGGGTTCCGTTTTTTGCCATTAGGCTACAGAACCCTAAAAATGAGTTTTTAGTGTTTTAATGAGTTTAGATTTATTGCACGGCATGATTTGGTTTGTAAAAAAAATGTAGGTTTACATGTTTTTTATAGAACGTCGACAAAAGGACACTCGTGTCAATGTTCCCCTTCGCATCGTTGTAATCCGGGAACGTCCCCAGAAGACTGGTAGTATTGCCACGTTGAATAGAAATGCTGTTTCTTTGGCCTTAAAAAGAGCCAGCCCTCGGGTCCGGCGAAGACTACCAAAGGTCTCTGCTCAAAGACAGTGACTTTGGTTCTGTTTTACATTGCTTACTAACACACCATTTGCTCACTACTTCATGTTTAAGTCTAACAAACAAAGGCAATTAAAAAATACCTTTTTGCCCCGCAATCCGATCAAGCCAATCAACCCGCGTTGGTGCTGTGATAGACAAACGTACATTATTATACAAAAATTAACGAAATAAACGATGCTAACGAATAAACTCATTACGTGAAGTGGAAAATAAATGAGTTTAGAGAACATTAACATGAAGTGGAAAAGAAATGAGTGGAAAGGAAATGTTTCATAAAAGTGGAAAGGTCCACTTTTATGAAACATACACTTCATGTTAATGTCAAATCAGGAATAGGTAGCCTGTATATTTTCTGTTACCAAGTCATCCTATAATGTTCCCACTGCTGGGACACACGGCCTTCTCTCTACGAGAGGGAATGGGCTATAATCCACCACGCGGGCCCAGTGCGAGCTGGTAGATGTCACATGCCTTCGAATTTTTGGTTCTAGGACATGCCGGTTTCCTCACGATGTTTTCCTTCACCGTTTTTGAGAGCAGTGGTGATGAAATAAATTACACAAAGTAATACAACTGCCTGAGCTCGAACTGACTTACTGTTCGTAAGTCGGGGCCGCCACCACTGAGCCACCGCTGCTCTAAACGAAATTAATATGACAGAGCGTAAAATTCGTATGTTGACTCTTTACTAACCCACCTCCGCGAAGAGATGCGATCCACAATTAGATTTCTATAGAAATATTGCCTTATCGAAACATACCAACAAAACCTTCGGTTGGAGTGTAGCCTTAGGGGCGCTATGGCGCGGGACTTAGAAAATTTTTCGTTTTTTTTTTTTTTTTTCAAATTGGTACCATACGCTTATAGGCACCATGAGCCGTGCAGAAAACAAAACGGTGTGTACCTGCAAATATATCCATAGGTTAGGTTAGGTTAGAACTGTGACCAACTACGCGCGAGCCGAGCGAGCGAAGCGAGCGGTGCCGCGGCAGCGGCCGGCGAGCGCTACCTCGAAATTGAACGCGAAATTTTTCTAAGTATTTTTTTCATAGTGCCCCTAAGACGACACTCTGACCAAACCTTCCTCTATCAATTTCGTCTTTATCAGATTCAGATTTAGTCGTGTAGTCGTCATGTTAGTTTCGGTGACACGTCACAGTGCACTATCGAAACATCTGGTATTTGATTTAACACCTACACCAAGCAAGCTCATGCAATTACAAAGCATAAAACAACAGTCACTCACCGTCAGATGGGTTATTGCCGTAGGTCCTGCTCTTCTTTTTTGTAGACGTAGGCTTCGCCATTTTCAAGGGTTTCGCCTCCGCATCATCGTTTTCAGTTGGTGTTGGTGGTGTAGTCAGCAATACGACCATAAAAAAAATCACTGTCAGCATGAGAGCCTTATATATCAAGGTCCGCCTCCGTAGGAAAATATTACTGTATCTCATTTCTCGTCACAACTTATTTGATTTACTCAATACACTTTTCGTTACTTGGATATTTTAGTCTTATTTTCATTAAGATCTATGAAGTTTTAAATCAAAGAATTTAAGCAATAATATTATTAACCTATAAACACAAAGGGTGACTAGCATAAATAATGAGATATGTCTTCGTGTTTTACGATTACCACAAGATATGCTTCTTCGATATGACAGTTGGAGTGTTGAAAATTAACTTCACATGACTTTGGTGTCTCTGTTGGCTATAACTTCGCCTCAGATTGTTTATGTTTGAAGAGTTTCTTTCTTGTTTTTTGTTTCATTTCCGAGCGCTCATTAAGTACTAGTCCTGAGAACAAAGTAGTTGCTTATAAATAAAATAACGTATGATATTTTTTTTGTGATTAAAGTTTCATTTAAACATTGGACTTTAATAAAGTCAGTTTAATCAGTTACACTTATATCAGTGGTTAACTAGGATTGCTATTAGAATGTCAATAGTGCGTGCAGCGTCAACACGGTATCTCATGCGTGCATGAGAATCGAAACTTTCAACAATTTGCTATACTTGGATAACCAAAGTCATTACTATGCTTGGCTATTCGAATTTAAAACTCATATGACATGTTCTCTTGGTACACTGCCCGTCTAAACGTTCAGAGACACCGCTTATACATATACAAATACGATGAAAAGTATCACTGTTTTTTTCGTTTATACCAACATAAATATGCTTCATTAAAATATCGCTGGTTCTTTAAATAAGGCTGACCTACGTAATGTGTACTTTCAAGAAATATTAAGGAAACAAAAAGACATGAACGAACAGATGGCATACCATCTGGTCTCTGCTAGTGGTTTGGTGGTCATAACCATAATGCCATTGAAATTGGGTAGGTCTTTGGTGTGGGATGCAACTTGCGCCATCCCTTCTTCCTAGCACAGTGGGCTGCGCTGGGGCGGCTGCTGCAGCTGCTGAAAACCTCAAACGGCGCAAATACAATAATTTAATTGTTGGTTATGTGTTTGAGCCGTTTGGGGTTTGAAACACTAGGGACATGAGGTCCGAGTGCCCACCTAGTATTTCAAAAAATCGCCAAGAGTCGGTCGCGACTTTTCACGTGGCCACCAGAGGGCGGGCCTATTTTTTGGTCAAATAATAAATGCTGCCAACCTTCTGGGCACTTTTCCTGTTGACAACGATGTAGACGAATTTTTTGACGCCCTGTAACCCTTTTGATATTTGTACTTATTTTTATTACTATTAGAGATTTGCAGTTTGTAAAAAATGTAAATAAAATTCTTAATAAATACTATCCTCAAACTAGTCAGTTTCTCAAACAATTAAATTTACCTCCGACATCATAAAAGATACACGTTCCTAGTAAATTGTTCTGCCGTAAATCTTGAGCAAGCAGCAAACCTTGAAATGAAATTGATTTTTTTCGTGGTTATCTGAAAAGTCATTGTTATTACAATGTAGTAAATCTATTAACCGTGATTCCATCGGTGTGTGGCACGAATGTTTATTTCGGTGTACTTGCTCAGGTTAAGGTGAAAGCGCAAGTAGTCCGTGAAATTTAAATTTTCATACGTTCATTGCAATTTGCAGGTCAGTGTCATGTTGTATGTTGATGAAAATATGAATCGCAACAGTAACACGTATGCAGCTACAGAATTATAATCATTCAAATCATCAATACAACCCTCCAAGATTATTTAACCCCTTTCAATAACTATTTCATGAAAAAATCACTCCATGGGGTTAAATGAACTTGGAGGTTTGTATTGATGATTTGAATGATTATAATTCTGTAACTTCAAAGATGAAGATATATAGATGCAGTTCGGAGATGATACTAGGAAATATGTATATTAAAACGAATGCTCTCAGTGAATAAAATAAATAAAAAACGAATAAAATCAACGTCAAGTAAATTATCAAAATGTTGTAATAACGCTTTATTTTTATTTTTTTGTCGACCTATCTCTGCTATGCGATACTCCTATTTATGTCTGAAAGGTTTAAAGTAACCTAACAGGAAGGGGTTTGTCCCGAGGTCGCTTCGCTTGCTCTTACATCCTAAGTTTTCCTTGCCACAATGCCTTGTTTATGTTGGTATGGAGTGTAGTGTATTATGGTAACATAAAAAAATAGAAGTACGATAGACGCTCTCGACTGTGTGTAGTCACCCCTCACACATCTCTGAACATCAAGAATGTAATACATTTCCGATCGCTATTTAGGAAATGTTTAGATTTCCTAGGAAAAGTGCATATTAAAAAATATATAACACTAACTGGAGTCTTATACGATGTTCGTATAATAAGAACCAAACCACAGAATAATAAGTACAAGTACCAAACCAAAAAAGAACCAAAGATGATGAGGCGAACGTCATCAAAACTGCGACTTCTATCAGGGATTCAAGCTTGTTTTAAGGACGAGATGACATGAAAACACAAAGTAAGGTTAAAATAAAGACGTCATGGTAGGGCACCCAGAATATCGTGTTGCTCGACGAGGTGGGCAAACTCTTTGAAAGAGTCAACCGCCTCGCCGGGCACCTGGCGGAGATGGGGCCGGATCTTGCGGAACACCAGTTTGGTTTCCGCAGGGGGCGCTCGACGTTGAACGCCATCATGCGCGTGAGAGCCCTAACGACGGGGGATGCGGTGTCCCGGGGTGGAGTGGTCTTGGCGGTGTCTCTCGACATCGCCAACGCCTTCAACACCATGCCCTGGAGCTGCATTAGGGAGGCACTCCGGTATCACCGGGTTAAAAACGGGAAGTTATTTAAGTATATGAAAACTATGTGCCCACTTCGTAGAGAATTTGAATGGAAGGGAGTAGTACCAGTAGAATACCGTAATACCGTAATCGAAAGGAACCATTCCGAACCGTCTGCAGGCACCTAGGCGTTTTTAAAACATTTAAACGACTTGCCTTATGTTATTACTGGCCAGGCATTCTGCATTGCATGCACGCTGACATTCGGAAATGTGTTACTTGCGATGCGTGCACAGCTCATAAGCATCAAACCCATGCCCCTTTAGGCAAAATGGGCGAGCCTAAAGTATGCTCTAGGCCCTTCCAAACCATTAGCGTAGATCTGGTCGGACCATTACCACCTTCGAGAAAGCAAAATTGCTATATATTCGTCATCACGTGCTGTTTTTCTAAATATTGCCTTTTATTTCCTATCAAGCGAGCTACCGCGGAAATCATTACTAGAATCCTAGAAGAAAACGTATTTCTAGTACATAGGATTCCCTCTACTATTATACTTGATAATGGGAAACAATTTGTTAGCGCTACTCTCAAAAGCATGGTTACCAAATATAAGATTCCTAATTTACATTTTACCCCAAAATACTCTCCTCACTTCAACACAGTTGAACGTTACAATAAAACTATTATGACCGCAATTTCAACATTTATTACAGATGACCAGCGTGTCTGGGATTTATAAGTACCAAAAATTCAATTTGCGGTAAACAGTTCTGTAAACGAAGTAACCGGCTATACACCGGCATTTCTTGTATACGGACGTGAACTAATTACGTGTGGTTCACAGTACATCGACACAGGGGACAATGAAGATCTTGTTTTTGTACCTCGCGATTCGTACGCAGAAAATCTAGGCAGTTTATCTTCTATGTTTAACAAGGTGCAAGCAGCGCTTATCCAGGCACATGCCAGAAACAGTCGGGCATACAATTTACGTAGGAAACCAGCGGAGTTCAACATAGGTGATGTTGTATGGAAGCGAACGTTCTATCAAAGCGACAAGGATAAATATTTTAGCAAAAAATTGGCTCCAAAATTTATTAAATGTCAAATAATTGAAAAAAAGTCACCATTGGTATACGAATTGGCAGAGACGTCGGGAAAAATCTATTGGCCAATGGCATATTAAGGATATCAAGTTAACCAATTACAAAGACTAAATTCTTAAACTTAAAACTAAAAATATAATACAAAACAACCCAATACAAATCAATGAAAATGTTCATTCTAAATAAAACTAAAAATATAATACAAAACAACCCAATACAAATCAATGAAAATGTTCATTCTAAATAAAACTAAAAATATAATACAAAACAACCCAATACAAATCAATGAAAATGTTCATTCTAAATAAAACTAAATAATCCTTATAAATTAATAAAATACGTTCACATTACCAACCCTAACGTATGTACTGCTAAAACCGTTTACCTACATATTATAACCAAATTCTAACTCGTATTATTATTTATTTAACTTTAAAATTATATTATTATTACTCAATACAATCAGTACTAATAGAAGGATGATCTATAACGACATTCAATCTTATAGTACTACAATTACTATCTGTCCTACAACCATGGTAAGAAAGCGATCATGGCTCTACCCCATTGATTTATTTTCCCTTTACGAGAACCAATGGCTTTATACCATGGGTATTCAACAGAGTGGTTCAACTCAAATTAAAAACAAATCATTAACATCTAATTAAATTAAACTATATAAAGCTTTATAATATATCAATAAAGGATTGGTTATATGTAGACTGCTCTGTCCTTTCAATATTATTTAAAAATACAAAACCAACACTGGATTCACGTGTGTTACGTAAAAAAAATAATCAAGACACTCAGAATGTTAGAATGCGGAAACACACGTACTAAAGTGTTACTGCCGATCAAAAGATGTATGAATGAAAAGTGACCAATGCAAGTAGAAGGAATGAATGAGTAGCGTTGATCAAGTGTCTTCAGAAGTAGTAGCAGCGGATTTTACTTAGGAAAAATCCTACGCTAACAAGGGGGGTACTGTAACGTTGTACGTGGTCGCTAACACATTTGAATCATAGTTGCAAGCGGAAAAATAGATCATTACTATTTACGCTCACATCTGATGAGGGTACCTACATTTAACTGACAATAGTAGAATCACTCGCGCACGGAACTGGTTCGTGGTGAATGATTTCCCTCTCCATACCGCACGCCTAACGTTCACGGACTCCCAACGGCTCGGGGAACAAGACCGACGGCGGCGGGGGCACTTCGCACTACACAGCGGCAGAGTGATCGCGTCTGCACAATATTTAATTGTACCTCTGCCAACCTCCTTATCGTACTTACGTACCTTGGATATATTTTCAACTAATACCTGTAAATTACTTACAAGTTGTACAAATAATTAAATTCAGTGTAACCCCGAACGGGTGAGTGTTGCAAAACTTTAATTAACTAGATTTAAGTATTCGTTGCATGACTTGCTAAAATTTCGCTGTGTGTAATAATACCAACCTAGGACACCTGTATTGTCAATTCATATTAATTGAGCTGGTGTGAACGGTGATTGCTATTTTAAACACCGTAGTAATATTCCTACTTTTATGTTTCACCGAATGTCCGTCATATAGGTGTAACGGGTCATGACGGTTATTTTTAAATTATCTTCATAATTTCATTATATTTATATTCTTCTTTGTTCAAACTACACACATCAAAAGTGTCTAGGGATCAAGCATTTTTATGTGGATTTCTTGAGATTGAGATGTGGCTTTGTAATAAATTTATGATTTTATAAATTTATATGGATCCTTTTTGGTGCATTTCATAATTTGAATCAGGAACTGTGAATCAAATTCGAGTAAAAGATGAAAATCAGCTGTCAATATTTTCCCTATAAAAACATACAACGCATTGAAGACATTATTAGTGCTACTGTTTCCCTACTACTGATTAAAACCAACGTTATTATGGAGCGGCGACGTCATTTAAGCAGGGAAGAAATGCTCAGAGCCGTGGGAATGATAGAAGCTGGTTCCCGGCAACGTACTGTGGCTTTAGCTCTGAATACAAGTCAGAGTGTTATCAGTCGACTTTGGACACGTTACCGAAGCACTGGTACCGTGGCTGAGCGCCATGGAGGACGGTATCGCTGCACCACACGGAGACAAGACCGATACATTCAAATCTTAACTCGAAGAGCTCCAACAATAACCGCCATGATGTTAGCCGTGAGGCTTCATCACTCTTCAGGGAACTTAATTAGCGACCAAACAGTCAGAAACCGCTTGCATGAAGTGAACCTTCATTCCCGAAGACCGCTACGGGTACCACCTATAGCAATGCACAATCGTAGGATACGATATCAATGGGCTCTTGAACACAGAAATTGGGCAGAAGAACAATGGCGTTTCGTGTGCTTTTCTGATGAGTCTCGTTTTGGTATGAGACCGGATACAAGACGTATACGACACTGGAGAACCCCTGGACGCCAACAGCGATTAAAATCCTGCCAGGAAGTCCATCCTTATAGTGGTGGAACCATCATGGTATGGGCGGGTATTTGGATCGGCGGAAGAACTGAGTTGATTTGGATCAGAGGCAACCTCAACGCTCAAATTTATGCTGAGACGATTGTATCAGACGTCATCGTTCCTCTACAAGTGCAAATCGGTCCCTTATTTCAGTTAATGCATGATAATGCACGACCGCACACCGCAAGAGTTGTAAGACAGACTCTCGCCGCAGCTAACATCAATGTCCTGCCCTGGCCTGCTCAGTCGCCAGACTTGAATCCGATTGAGCATGCATGGGATATGCTACAGAGAAGAGCTCTGCCGAATATGGAGGGTATCCAGTCGCAAGAAGACCTTTTTTTGTTGTTGCAACGAACATGGGCGGCCATTCCACAGCGTGATTTGGATGAACTCATTTTGAGTATGCCAAACCGATGTTCTTGTGTTGTTAGTGTTCGCGGTAGAAACACGGATTATTAATTGTTTAAGTTACCCAATAAAATTTTAAAGAAAACTGTTATTCCAGTCTTTTTTTCGAACTTTTGTGTTAGTGGTTCAAATGTCAAAAATCCCTTTATTAGGAAAATGGCAAATTTCTTTATTAATGCAAAGGTGACTTGGTTTATCGTTACTGTGACAAACGAAAACACTTTATTTGATGAATCCTTAAAGAAAATTTTAATTAATATCAATCAGGAGAAAAGTTATTGCAAAAATATATGTTGATCCCTAGACACTTTTGATGTGTGTAGTTTGGTGATATAATCAAGGGTCATTGTATTGTAATTTTCTGCAAATCATTCTTGTTATTTTTCCATCTACCTCACATTATTAGATATCATTTTTCTGCTTCATCATGCTTTGAAATTGTACCACGCTGCTTAGACTGCTTCATCTTGATGGCTAATTGATGCTAGATCACCACCTTCCACCGTAGATTTCATGTTCGACGGTTGTCAGGATGTTGCAGTCAGTAGTACGAATTCGGACATTTTCTAAAATGCCTAATTCGGGACATTCCAGGGTTCTTCTACCAGACAGCTATAACTAGCTACCGCTGCAGGGGCTGTGGCTGGACAACCCTGCGTGCTGCGCGCTCTACTGGAATTCCAAGATCGTCCTACCTACCTGGCTGCAACCAGTCACCTATGTTCTGGAAACTACAGGATAGTGGCTTTCTTTAGGCGGTCTAGAATTAAACACGCTCTCGATGTCAAGAACTCACGCCAGTCCTCTACTGGGGTGTAACTAAAATTTTATATATATAATTATTTTTTTAATCATCATAATTTTTATAATTAAGTCTCTTCTGGGTTTTATTTACCGGCTGAGCCCTTCCCGTTACAGTGGCACGCAATGAGTGGCGCGTGGAGGCACTACGCCAGGGGGTAACTCCGCTGCCGCGGTAAATTGTCGCTCAGCGGACAGACTTCCGGCAGAATCTCATGGCCACATGGAGAGAGCGACTGTCGCAAGTCCCCTCTTTGAGGAGTGGCTAGAGAGGCTCCACGGCGCCCTCACCTTCCACCTGACGCAGGTGCTCACCGGACACAGTTGTTTCGGGAGGTTCCTGCACCGAATCGGGCGGGAGGAAACGCCCGGGTGCTACCATTGTGAGGATCGACCGGAGGACACGGTGGAGCACACGGTGGAGGTCTGCCCCGCGTGGGCGGAGCACCGCCGTGTCCTCGTAGCGGCGATCGGCGGCGGCGACCTCTCGCGTCCGGCCTTGGTTCAATCCATGGTCCGGAGCGAGATGGAATGAGACGCCGTCACCACCTTCTGCGAAGCAGTCATGCTAGCGAAGGAGGTGGCGGAACGTGAGAGGGAGAGAACCTCACGTCCCAGCCACCGCGGGAGACGCACTGGGCGTCGGCGGGTCTGTGGATGGTGAGCTATGGGCTAGCTCGCCGTCCGTCCGTCTTATGACGACAGGCCGTGTCGACGGCGCGTTCGTGTTCCACGCGCGCCTCAAAGAGAGTCAGCAAACAGGAAGGGGTCCGAAAGGACCGATGCCTGCCAGGGTTGCGGGACTGTTCGAAAGAGATACCGCGGCCCTGGAACACAAAGGGCAAAGGAAGGAACATGGATGGGTTTTAGTCAGTAAATCTGATACTCCCTCCTGCTCAGCCCAGAGCGGGAGGGGTTATTTGATGATTTCCCATCCGAATAAACAAAAACAAAAAAAGGGCACCCAGAATAATTAAATTTATCTAAAAATCTAGTCTCTCTGATTATTAGCACGCAAAAAGTACCAATCTTCGAGACATTCAAGACACATACGTTATGTGATCCAGTAAATTAATTAAATGTATTCTTGTATTTTATTTTCATTTTGAAAACTCCATAGGCAAGTTACCTTTAGCCGTATATGGGAGCTAATAGCCGTAGCATCGTATTTTGAGACCGTAAAATATCTCTAAATAAAATATGGTATGGCATGACGGCACGTTGGCGCAGTGGCTGAGCGACTAGCAGCTGCACTGCGTGTCACGGGCTCGATCCCCGCACGGAACAAATAAAGGAAGTAACAAGACCCTTAACGAAGCCGGAAGGCACTTGTTCTCCCCGTCATTGCAATCATTTTTTTGTTCTAGACCATACCTCAATACCTGTGAACCTTCTAGAGTTTAAATATTTGTAAACGCACCCCACGACACAAGAGAAATTCTTAGTATGGGGCAACGTTTTCGTTTTAATTAAATAAAAATATATTAAATTATATGCTATACACGCTGCAATAATATAAGACTACGGTTTAAAACCGGCTTACGGCTTTTAAAAGTACTGTCTTCGTATATTTTTCTTAGTATTGCCAAAGCAAGGGGCGCTACTGATATAGCAGTGGTCGTAACATGCATGGGCAATTTTATTGCCTTAACGCATAATTTGAAAAAGTCAGTACCGTCCCTCATCGCGTTATAGAAGTATTTTTGATTTAAAACTGATAAGAGTAAAATATTCAAGTTTAGAAAAATACATTCAGTGAATCTAATAAAGGTTTTCGGTACTAAATGACTTGATCGAATCCTGCATCTTGGAACTAGTTGTGAAGACGAATGAAATACAGTATATTTTTCCTACGAAGGTGGACGTTGATAATGAAGGCTATGGGCATACTGATAGTGATTTGGTTTATGTTCGCATTGTTCTTTATTAATATTTACTACGATGATGCGGAACCCTTCAAAATGGAAAAGGATATAATATCTTCAAAGTGGAAGAGCAGGATCAAGGGTAATAATCTATCTGACGTTGAGATTATTTATGCTCTGAAATTGCATGAGCAAGCTTGGTGTAGGTGTTTAATCAAATATCAGATGTTTCGGTAGTATTACACGATATTGCACTGAGTCACCCACGAAACTAAAGTGACTTTAACGATAACATCGCAATAAATAAATCTGAATCTGATGAACATGAAATTGATGGAGTATAAATTTTATTAGTCATCTTCGCCTATATTTGCTCCGTTCACATTAGCAACTTGATTTAAAGCGTCTCTAAGATGTATATAGTGTCAGCTCTCAGCTGTTGTTGATTGCGACTTATGCAATTTAGTCTCCCCGTTATAATTTTAGCCACCATGTCAACACAGTATTGACTATACAGATCCCTGTAATAATGTAGGGAATTGAAACTGTTGACCTTGATTATGAATTTATGCATATAAAATTGCACACACGACACTGTTTTATTTCGTGCTGAATTATGTTGAGGGATAGTCAAATAATATCCATCTTTACCCTAACAAACATCAAAGGGTATATTGTAGGGAATCGTAAGCTCTGTGTCATTCGGAAATTCTTTTCAGTTGTCCACCTTTGCAATGAATAACTATATCTCTCAGTCCCTTGTCTTCGTCAACTAAAAGACTGCAACTTAATTTACTTTTGGTGCATCGTATCTTAGTCGATGTTGATTTTGTGGAGTGCGGTCAGCGTGAATTATTTGCTTTAAGTTCTCAAATGAGTGAGTTTAGACGAAGGAAGTAGACTACCAATCAAAGGATAAACCTGTCCTTCTTCCTTAAATATAGGCATAAAGTTCCCTTCACGAATTTCTTTAACCCCGAACAACGTCGTCTGAAACAGTGTATTATACTTGCGTATGTATCCTTTATTGTTGTGGAAGTTCTTGAATATCAGAGATAACCAATTTTCTTGCAGCACAACACATACCATTTGGTTCATCTCTCCATTTATTCGCAGAACACTTAGGACATGTTTTATTCCTTTCGCCTATTTTTACAGTGTTTTGTTTGTTTTCTGATCCTTATCTATATTGGCATCGTAATTGAAAGCTGATCTACTTTCATGAGCTAAATTTAGATTACGAGCTCTGAATGTAGCTGCCCGCGGTCTTTCTGTTGCTAGGCGCTGCGCACGTTCACCACTATATTCCCGAGCATGGGCCTGCGATGTTCTCACACTTTGGCTGGCGCTTGAATCCCTATCCCTTGCTGCAGAGTCATGCTGCCTTAAATCAGAGAGACGCTACTCACGTTCAGCGCTAGATTCTGGAACACAGACCTGCGATGTTCTCATACTTTGGTTAGCAAGCCGCTGCGAACGCTCGATGTTAAATTCCCCAGCGCGTGCTTGCGAAATATATTCTCTATTTCTCGAGAGATGCTGCTAATTTTCAGGGGCAGACTCTTCCGTACGGCGTACTTGAGCTCCTCTTGTTTGGGATGTCTGACGGGGCAGTTGAGATTTCCTGCCTATCTTTATTTATTTTACAACTTTTGATTTTGCGCAATTAATACCAACACTCGTCGAAACTGTCCAATATCCCAAAAAAATAGCCCAAGTGCGTGTAGGATCACGACAATGTAGGGTTCCGTAGTTGCTCATAATAATAAAAAACAAACTTACATTTGCAGTTGAAAAACCTGTGCTCCCATACATTATGTTTAGGAAAATATGGTATCCAAGTATGTACATTTTATAAGTTGGTCGACTATTACTCGTAAACTTGTAAAGCCTACTTAGCTGTAATAGTTTTCCTTTTAACTTCGTTATATATTTTAGTTCCGTGATTTTTTTCAGACACCTAATCACAACTGTTTTGTTGGTAGAGGGGTGGTGGGACACTTGAGTCTAACAAAAATTAGCACTTTAAAGCTTAATATTTCACAACCGAATCCCTTAATCGAAAAATTATTTGAACAAACTCGCAATATTCTTTAAAGAACTATCACATTTCCTAGGAATTGTATACAATGACGGATTACATACTTTTCCGTTAACATCTATACTAATATTATAAAGAGGTAAAGTTTGTGAATTTGTGAGGTTGTAAGGGTTAATCTCTGGATCTACTGAACCGATTTTGAAAATTATTTAACTAATAAGAAGCTACATCATCGCCGAGTGCCATAGGGTATATTTACAACATGCCCGTGGGATAATTTCTGAACAAAACGGGATCGAAGCCGCGGGCAACAGCTAGCCCCCAATAAAATGGAACTTAACATACCAAACTGATGAAATGCACACACACTGGGTGTACTGTACGCATCTGCGTACCCGCTCAGAGCATACAGACGTTATGTTAAGTTATGATATTGTGTAAATAATAAACATCCAAGCGATTGCAGCAATTACAACAGATTTGTTGTCTATTATTGAACATTGTATATCTCCAAAGATCAGCATCAGATCTTCACCAAATTTAAATGAGGCCACCGCAAAATAAATATTCTTTCAAATAAAAAACATTTAATCGAAATCCGTTTGCAGTTGGCGAAGAAATCGCTCAACATACACACAGCAAAAAAAAACTGACGAATTGATAATCTCCTCCTTTTGAAAATCGGTTGAAAATAAACAAGCTACCTATTCTTAACAAAGTCCACTTTTATTAGCATACACCTCTCATGTTGTTGTACCTACCGATCTGCATTTTAGATTTTATTAGTTAGTAAACAGGAATGGATATATCCTTCAGGTGTTACAAGGATTGAAACCGGTGCATTGACAATTATAGTGGACTTTATAAGATTTAGATAGGAGAAACAAACGGTTATTTAAATATAGGCGAGAATGATCTAAGTAATCAATCGCTCGGTGGACTATGACGCAGTGCTGTGCCAGCCAGTGCGCGCTCGTAGCTCCAACGCCCCCTCCGCGACTGTAGCGTTTAGGCGCAGAAGGCCTAATTCTCAAAATGGCAACCGAGTCGCAAAAGGACTAGTTCTCAAAGTGGCAAATTCTCTAAAAGCCTAATTCTCTGAATGGCCAATTCTCTTAAAGCCTGATTCTCTGAATGGCCGATACTCTAAAAGCCTAATTCTCTGAATGGCCAATTCTCTAAATGGCGAATTATCAAAATGGCACATTTTCTACAATTGGGAGAATTCTTATAAGATTTCATTCTTTAAAATAAAAGCTTCGTGTTTGAGTTTGTCGGTTCCGATAAAATCGAGCCAATTTTAAGTTATACCTGTCACTTTTGTCTATTTTCAAAATAAAAGAATTTAAGACTTGTCAAAATCATTTTGAAAGCTTTAGAAGGATCAAACGATAAATATAACTTAAATATAGTTTGGTATTTTAAATGAAATGGCATTGTTATATCAACACTTATATACACAACAATATATAGTTCACATTGTGCGAATTCACACTGTGAATTCGCACAATGTGAGTTTACAATGTGAATTTATCCCGCTCTGGATTTTGCACTTGAAGATTACGTAGTAGGAAATGGCAAGGACAAGACAATAGGAGATACATAAGGATAGTAAAGTCTCACAAGCAACCAGGCGGCCAGAATCATGAAGGAGGTATTTTTAATAGGAATCTCACAATCAAATTTAGATACATCCTACCTTTCGATTATCATGCAGCATGCAATGAAGATTACTTCTTCTTGATTCTGGTCTCCTGGTAGTTTGTGAAATAAAATTCCTATATCTAATCTTCACATAAAGTAATAAAAATTGTTAAAAGTGGTTTCTTGGAATACGTTGAGTCACCTGTCCGTCATTGATGGACAACGAGAATACTCATGTTTAAAATTGAGTCGCTGTCTACCAGTGGTGGCTAGCGGGAACATTAATGAGATAACTAAATAGTTATCGAATATAATATTAGAATTGGCCGTTCTGCGAGTTAGGCTTTTAGAGAATTAGCCATTCAGAGAATTGGGCTTTTAGAGAATTAGCCATTTTGAGGACGAGTCCTTCTGCGCCTAAACCAACTTCAGCTCCACCCGGCCGCGATCGCCCGGCGGCGGCTGCGCGGCCGCCAACTCGTGCGTCGTTTATTTTGACATTTTGTATGATAATGTGCGTTTGTCCATCACAGCTCACACGCAGGTCGATTGGCTTGGTCGGCTTGTGGGGAAAGAAGGTAATTTTTAATGGCCTGTGTTTTTTAGAGTATAGCATGGAGTAGTGAGCAAATGGTGTGCTACTAAGCTTTGTAAAACCAACCAACGTCACTGTATTTGAGCAGAGAACTTTGTTAGTGGCAGATCTTACAATCCTCCAATAAGAGAGGCTTTTTCTAGGAATACTTGACTCACAGTGAGTGAGGGAGTATTTTGAATGATATGCACCGATGAAGTCGTCGCTTGAAAGCTATGATTTATTCCCGTAAAAGACGACGTGAGAACAGTTTGATTGCACAATATTCCTCCATTTGTTCAATATACTGTGTCTTGAACCTGTAATTATATTTGATCTTTTTTATTTACAAACTAACTTTTTATTTAAGACAGCACATCAGGCCACCCGAAACTGTCAAATTTACCCAATTAACCTTGAACCGAATGTTTTAGCGATAAAGTTGAAAATCTATTAGAAAAATTTGACGGATTGTTGTAGCTTAGTGAGCTGGCATCTGTATATGAATTTTCTGTGGTTTGGGTCTGTAGTCTGTAATTAATTGTGCCTATAAAACAGATTGCACACCATAATCACATAATTGTAATGATGGCGGACAGTTGTAACTAACAGCTCTATTATTAATTTATATTGCTATTACACATATTAACCATATTAACCACATAAGTTTCATAATTAATTTCCACACTATAATATTTAATTAATGTAACAAACTAAATAATTTTTTAAATGACTTTTTTTAAATGCACATCAAAAAACTTAATCAATTTAATTAATTTAAAATGTATTTTAAATTTAATTTTTATTTTAATTTTTTAAACTTCGTTGGTTTTGTTTTGTATAATAATTTATATTTGTGTGTGTTTTGTTTTTTAATTGTGGATAGTTTAACTTACACCACCGTAATCCCTCTTGGGAATATTTGAAAATATTCAATCATTTATCACCACTTTCACCCCTTTTGTATAATAATAATAATCACCTTCACCCCCCTTTTGTATAAGTATTTCGTTTTGTATATTAATTTACATAAAGTGTTTTGTTTTTTAATTGTGGATAGTTTAACGTACACCACCACATCTAAAATGGCTGAACCGATTTTGATAAAACATGTCTAATTGTAATATACACATCATGCGCTTTCATTTGAGGTATCAAATATTTTCAAATATACCTTAGTGGGGTACCACTAGGGTTATATTTGAAAATATTTGATTTTTAATACCCACTTTCATCCCCCATATCTAGTAAATGGATACGCCGATTTTAATAAAACATAACTAAGAACGATTGGCACAAAATTAGCTTTCAAATAAAAAAAACTGCATCCAAATCGGTTCACTCGTTTAAGAGCTACGGTACCAGAGACAGACACACACACACACATAGCGGTCGAACTTATAACACCCCTCTTTTTGCGTCGGCGGTTAAAATAATAATAATCGTGATTTTAATAAAAAAACTGGTGAATGAATTATAATGCGATAAATATTTTAAACATTTTATTTGAAAAGGACGTAGGTTATACTCTTCTACATCCCGTAAGGTTTGTGATAGATGCGCCAGGTGTGGACAACGCACCCGGTGAACTAGGAAAACCGGTCGATCTACCCAAGAATTTAACTGCGGAAACAATGCAAGATATCTTACAGGGGTGGGAACAGAGCGCTTTCAATCGATACGTCAGCGACCTGATATCCATAAGGAGAAAGCTGCCGGACCCAAGGGACGAATGGTAAGAAAATGATACCAAATCTTATAATATCTCAACTTATTTTGATTTCCCAATTACATGTCGCAATCGTGAATCGCAGCCCCTGTTCTTCTTAACGTTGCAGTTACTTTTATACTATCGTGTGGTAGATAATTATCTCAACTTGTTTTGATTTCTTTGATTTCCTGATTCAGATATTTCCAAAGTTTATTTGTTCTTAGTCAGGTAACCCTGAGGCTCCACTCTTCTATTGTCAATAATAATTTTTATTTTTTATAGATTCTTTCTTTATGTTGATTTTATTCATATAACTATGAGCACTTGAACTACAAAAACTTGGTCATGTGATTAGATAATCGTATCATGTATGTTCACATTTTCTTAAATTCGTATGACAAAACTTAACCTGGCAACCTAGGTCAAACGAATTTAAAATGAATTATTAAGAATTTAAACTGGTATTACTAATAAAATGTTTATTTTACTAGGTGCAAAGTGCCGGGTAGGTATCTAAAGGAATTGCCGCAGACTTCTGTGGTAATATGCTTCCACAACGAAGCGTGGTCGGCGCTACTCAGGACAGTTCACTCTGTGCTGGACCGGTCACCAGCTCACTTGATCAAGGAGATCATTCTCGTCGATGACTTTTCCGATATGCGTAAGTCTGAGTTTGGAAATGAAATCAGAATCGTTTTTCGTAGTGACAAAGATTGCACATGTTTTTTTTTTGTTTTTGTACGTCTCGTTTATTATTTAAAAAAAACTAAATCTGTATTCATTTCATATTTTTAGGACTGTGATTACTGTTCAATAAACTAAAACATGTATACTTGCAGCTCACCTAATGCAGCAGCTAGATGACTACATGTCATCTTTACCGAAAGTTAGAATAGTCAGACCCAACCAACGTGAGGGCCTCATCAGGGCGCGGCTCCTCGGGGCACAATACGTCACGACACCCGTGCTTACCTATCTCGACAGCCATTGCGAGTGCACTGAAGGTAAAATCCTAAAATTTATTAGCATTACACAAATCCTCCGTAATGACCAGTCGTTAACCTCAGCTATTTTATTACAGGATGGCTCGAACCATTACTAGATAGAATTGCTCGTAACAAGACTACAGTAGTGAGCCCTGTAATTGACGAAATCGACGACAATACCTTCGAATATAAATATAAAAGCTCATCTTCAGTCAGAGTTGGTGGTTTCGACTGGGGTCTCCAGTTCGATTGGCACTCGGTTCCTCCGAAGGAGCGAGCGAGACACCAAAATATGGCAGAGCCTGTTTGGTCTCCCACTATGGCTGGTGGTATATTTGCTATCGACAAAGACTTCTTCGAAAGACTAGGGACTTACGACAGCGGTTTCGAAATTTGGGGCAGTGAAAATCTGGAGCTGTCGTTTAAGACTTGGATGTGCGGTGGAACTTTGGAGATAGTTCCTTGCTCTCACGTTGGACACATATTCAGGAAGCGATCGCCGTATAAGTGGGGTAGCGGCGTAATGACCGATATAGTCAAGAAAAACTCTGTCCGATTAGCTGAGGTAAGAAGTTTTGTCACGTAATGTTAATTTTTGAAATTTGCAGGTGGCCTAAAATGGCCACTTTAGCAGAATCATAATAGGATCATAATATGAATTACGTTAAAAATCTTAAATTAGTCATATACGCATTTAATACTATGAATTGTCACTTTCTGACCATTTTACGAATAGTAACGTAATTCATATTATTTTCCTGTTATGATTTTGTTAGAGCGGCCATTTTGGACCCCCAGATCTAAACGCTGTCAAAGTCACAATGTTTTTTATGGTTTTAGGTGTGGTTGGACGATTATGCAAAGTACTTCTATCAGCGTGTTGGTGATTATAAGGTTGATTACGGTGACATCACTGGCCGCAGAGAACTGAGAGAGAAATTACGTTGCAAATCTTTTGACTGGTATTTGAAGAACATTTATCCCGAATTGTTCATTCCTGGAGAATCCGTTGCTCATGGCCAGGTACGTTCTTGTTATTTACTAGAGTTCAATTTTTAATAACAATACAAAATCATGTTGTGTGTTTTGAGATTGAAGCATCATCAGTACGTTTTATTTTTTCTTCGTAATAATTGTTCTGCATGACAACAATGAGTCATATCATCCGCCTAGCCTTTTTCCAACTCAAACTCAAACTCAAAG
The DNA here is from genome assembly GCA_947578425.1 of Eugnorisma glareosa. Taxonomy (NCBI): domain Eukaryota; kingdom Metazoa; phylum Arthropoda; class Insecta; order Lepidoptera; family Noctuidae; genus Eugnorisma; species Eugnorisma glareosa. The sequence continues at coordinate 7,073,918 of OX387973.1, forward strand.
TATTTATTTCAATTAGACCATTACAGGCACTTTTGAAAGTCAAACAAAAAAAAAAAGCTAAGCTACAGTCACAGTCACAAGGCATAATAACTTGAGAAAGTACTGTAGTTGCACATTCCAAAGCGTAGATCTCTATGGAGAAGAATGTGGAAGAAACTCCATGGACACTCTTTTTAAACTATGTTGGGGTCGGCTTCCAGTCTAACCAGATGCAGCTGAATATCAGTATTTTACTTGGAGCGACAGCCTGTTTGACCTCCACAGCCCTGTTAGTGCTGGGGAAAACGATACTCTTAAGTAAGACTGGTTGTCAGATTTTTTGGGCTACTGACTACCTGTAACTACTGGCAACGATCTACAAATGACAGCCGGGACCAACGGCTTAACGTGCTTTCCGAGGCACGGAGGAAACTCGGAATGTAATAGGTGGTCGCCAATCCATAGACTAACCCAGGCATGCACGGCTTAACCTAAAGATCGACCCGAGCGGCTGTTATTATTTAGCCACGAGCTCCAATGATAAATGATCCAATGATCAATGCTCCATACAAAATGCTTATATTTATTAATGAAAGTGTTCTTTTAAATTATTTCACGCACAGATCCAAAATGTCGGCTTCAAAAAGATTTGTTTGGACTCTCCAACGGTTTTTTTTTTTTTACCGATGGGTTATCATCAAACAACCCCTCCCGCTCTGGGCTGAGCAGGAGGGAGTGTCGTGACGGCGAGCTAGCCCATAGCTCACCATCCACAGGCCCGCGCCTACGGTGGCCGGGGGCCACCACGTGGCCCCCGACGCCCGGCGCGTCTCCCGCGGCGCCTGAGACGTGAGGCTCTCTCCCTCTCACGTCCCGCCACCTCCTTCGCTTGCATGACTGCTTCGCAGAAGGAGGTGACGGCGTCCCATTCCCTCTCGCTCCGGACCATGGATTGAACCAGGGCCGGACGCGAGAGGTCGCCGCCGCCGATTGCCGCTACGAGGACACGGCGGTGCTCCGCCCAAGCGGAGCAGACCTGCACAGTGTTCTCCACCGTGTCCTCCGGTCGATCCTCGCAGTGGTGACACCCGGGCGTTTCCTCCCGCCCGATTAGGTGCAGGAACCTTCCGAAACAACCATGTCCGGTGAGGACCTGCGTCAGGCGGAAGGTGAGGGCACCGTGGCGCCTCTCTAGCCACTCCTCAAAGAGGGGACTTACCGCCACTATTGTGGCGTGCCCTGCACGGGGTTGCGACAGTCGCTCTCTCCATGTCGCCATGAGATCACGCTGGAAGTCTGTCCGCTGAGCGACAATTTGCCGCGGCAGCGGAGTTACCCCCCGGCGTAGTGCCTCCACGCGACTCTCCAACGGTGTCCCTTTGTTGTGTAGACAGAAATTTCCTAGAATTTCGCTTCGCCGAAAATGTTTCATATAATATTAAATAACCATTTATATTATTGCACTTAAATAAATAAAATATTTATATTACTTGGTTCTTGTATTTTTATTTTGAATATTACTGTTTTAACGACTATTTACTTGAATGAAACTTATTTCTCAGAAATACAATTCAATGAATTTTATAGTCACATTTTTATAAATAACAAACTTATCAAACAGTAAAATTATTTTTAACGAATATTGTTTGTTCGGTGTATTTTTGCATGGTGTTTTAATATGACTAAAATGTAAAAGTAGACGTTATACTTTCCTTAATTTTATAAATACACACACACAGTCGAATACGTCTTTCGTATGCCTATTTTTTATGTTGTTTTGTACACACACCACATCAACATAAACAAGGCATTGTGGCAAGGAAAACTTACGATGCAAGAGCGAGCGAAGCGAGCTCAGGATTTAGGACACCCCAACTCCGGACAGGTTACGTTCGAAGAAGCTTAACGTTGAAACGTACGACTAAATAGGTTAGGTTAGGTTAGATCGGTGACCAAACTACGCGCGAGCCGAGCGAGCGTAGCGAGCGGTGCCGCGTGTGAATTGAAACATTTAGAAACAGTCACTCGATAAAATGTTTTTCTTGGTAACAAGTTTTGTATTAACTAAACAATATGAGTATAAAGAATATTTGATTTGTTATTCTATGATATGAATATCGAAACATTCATTAAAATTTGTTTGTAAAAAATCCATGTTTTTTTTTTCGAAGTAAGTCTTCTGTGTAGTGTTTTTTGTGAATAATTAATAAATAATTATTTATAATGATAATAATTATGAGAAAAAATTATATGAAACGAAATTCTATAAAACTTTTGTCTATAAAAACAGTGTACAAACCTCTCCAACACACAAGTACCAGAAAGGAGGAAATCACGTCTTCTGTCAAATTCAAATTGACCTATTGCGGCAATACCACTTGGCAGGAGTTTCTGTTCAAAATGTTGAATGTTTCTTTTCTTTTATTTTTTAAAAAACGTTGCCCCACTCTAGAAATTTCTCCTGTATCGTGGTTGCGTTTATTTATGTTTGTTTCGATTTCGTTAAATTTTCCAATTCAATGCACTCTAGACAGCACGTTTATATTATTATTTTTTCACTTGTTTCTATGGCCGTTACTGATAGATTCGAAACAAACTCAGTTATTGCCTTGATGGTGAGACGATCAGTGAAAACGTATCAAATGTAGAAAAACTACCAAGACTCAAAATTAGAAAATGTTACAAAAATTGGGGCAATCAGGTAAGCCGAAAAAGTATGAATTTGATTTGACTTTGTTTTTTACAATGACAACGTTAAGGGCTTTCCTGATACCTATTTAGATTTTTGAACTTCATAAGGAATGTTTGTGTTGTTATTCTAAGTTTTCTTTTTTTCTCAAACATGGATCTGAAGACATAATGATGTTGGAATATTGTGTTAGTAAATAAAAACAATCTGAAAGCATTACGATGATGATGATGTACATCATCATAAAGTTCTTACATCCATTCTGAGAGCAAAAATTGTTGGTTCCTCAGAATGAATGTAGGAATGGGTCCCGCGTGCGGTACTACGGAGCTGCTCTTAATCGACATGGCCATAAGCCAACAGGTTCAAGAAAATCAATCAATGTTTTCAGATTTTTTAAGATTTTGTTTCTCAAATAATATTTAATGGATTTAAATAATGATGTTGAAACAGCACACTTGCTTTTTGTACGCCTTTTATCACATAAGGATGGCATCAAATCGTGAATCCTCCTGTGTCGGAAATGTGCGTCATGCGCCAGCGATTCTTAAAGACATGAAGAAGCCCGTCAACGTTTGCCCGTGTCACGAGGAACACGGAAATCGGGTGTTCGAAGGCTGCCAAATTATTCAAACCCCCGCCTTAGCTTTATCTAGTAGTATTGTGTTGGTGGTCACGTCTTTTTGGTACATAGTAGTCGTAGCAGCTTTGGAAGTAACACAAAGTAACATAATAATGCATAGTAAGGATACTAATCCACAAAACGTTTGCCCGTCGCAGCTTTCTACTGATATGCATTTCGCTTTCATTTTTATTCACCAATTCGCTCTAACTTGCAACATTTATTGTGTTAGTAATTCTTCATTTTGTTAGTAACACAGTATTAGATTCTTTATTCATTTCCTGATGTGATCCAACTGTGTTTATACTTAAAAATTACCCTTAATGCATTTACCCTAAGCGTTTTGAAGGGTGATATGGAGTGTTGTAGATTAGAATAATATAGGTTTTCCACTCCGATCAACTGAACGAATCAACCAGTTGATCAAAGTGGAAGTCGATTCAGGCATATGTTCCTATCGGATCAACTAGTTGATTCGATACATTTATGATGGTCAGCAAAACATGGTTTAAAAATTAAAACGCGTTAGGGGTTGAATTATACCACTCGCTACCTACTACCTACCTACTACCTACCTACTACCTACCTACTACCTACCTACTACCTACCTACTACCTACCTACTACCTACCTACTACCTACCTACTACCTACCTACTACCTACCTACTACCTACCTACTACCTACCTACTACCTACCTACTACCTACCTACTACCTACCTACTACCTACCTACTACCTACCTACTACCTACCTACTACCTACCTACTACCTACCTACTACCTACCTACTACCTACCTACTACCTACCTACTACCTACCTACTACCTACCTACTACCTACCTACTACCTACCTACTACCTACCTACTACCTACCTACTACCTACCTACTACCTACCTACTACCTACCTACTACCTACCTACTACCTACCTACTACCTACCTACTACCTACCTACTACCTACCTACTACCTACCTACTACCTACCTACTACCTACCTACTACCTACCTACTACCTACCTACTACCTACCTACTACCTACCTACTACCTACCTACTACCTACCTACTACCTACCTACTACCTACCTACTACCGACCTGCTACCTACCTGCTACCTACCTGCTACCTACCTGCTACCTACCTGCTACCTACCTGCTACCTACCTGCTACCTACCTGCTACCTACCTGCTACCTACCTGCTAGCTGTCATGAATTCAAGGTGGTATTTAACAGTTCTTGATCTTAATTATAATTATTATATATTTTTGCAAAATTGGAACTGAATCTATTCCGCAGTTTTTACGTGATGCGCGTTCAAACGAACAGAGGAACAACGATTTTATTATGTGTATAATATAATATATAGATTTGGGCACCATCATCATTATCATCATTTCAGCTGAAAGACGTTCACTGCTGGACATAGGCCTCCCCCAAGTGTCACCACATTGACCGGTCCAGGACAACCAGCGGGTCGCCGCAACCTTCACCAAGTCAACGGTCCACCTAGTGGGAGGCCTTTTTAATTGGTCTAACTAGACTTTAATAAAACAATACATTGATAACATATTTGATTGAGTACCAATGTTAGAAATTAAGCACTTGGAAATTGTAAGATAAATGTTTTTACTAAATCTTTCAGTTTTGGATGTACTCGAAGACCGGTGAGATCCGACGTGATGAGTCGTGTCTGGACTACCCGGCCCGACATAACGTTATGTTGAACCGCTGCCACGGAGAAAAAGGTAACCAACTGTGGCTGTACAACAATCGTGTAAGTTTCATGGTATACGTCTATTAATGTCCACTTAAAACTCTTAAATCCTCTTTGTCAAAATATTGTATAAGTATAGATTAAAATGAGAATTTCAATAGTACAAGCCAGTTTTACTGGAACAAGACTGACTTCTTCTATTTTTTTTTTTTTCATAATGATAATCATCATTTATTGCATTCATGTAGTTTACAAGTTGTTACAAGTATATAGGTTTCATACATGAACCCTGCTAGGGAACAGCAATATAAATAGTTTAAAGTGCTAGTGTCACAATAATAACAAACCACTGCACTGTGCTAAAACAAAAATACAAATTTTAGCATGTTTATAAGTAACTGTCATGCTATAATATAAGATAGAGTAAGAACAATTAAGTCATCATTTCCATTCACAAATTAAAATAAGATAAAAAATTGAATTAAAACAAAATAGCGATAACAATAATACCTAATCATAAAATAACGTAACATAGGTAGGTAATAAGTCAAAATTGTAGATCTGTGTGTTGTGTACAGGTATGAATTTCAAATGCCAAAATTTACTTGGAGTGTAATACGATTTTAATAGTAGGTATTTTTGGAGACTGCTTTTAAATTTGATTTCGTACTCTATATCCGTAATTGAATTTGGAAGCTTATTATATATTTTCACGCACATGGCTAAAGGTCCTGAATGGAACATAGTTAATTTTGAGCTTGGTAAGGCTAATTCATTTTTGTTTTGGCGTCTAACGCTGCGATATTGTGGGCGAAGGTCCTTAGTGAGTTGGAATAGTGACAGGTGTTTTCTTACAAATTTGCTAACTTACAAGATGTAGATACCAGTTAGTGTAAGGATTTTGTATTTTACAAAGAATGGCTTGCAGCTTTCCGTGTTATCTATATTGGCAAGAATTCGTATACATTTCTTTTGTAGAATAAAAAGTTTATCTTTGTCTACACCATTTCCCCACACCACGATTCCATAAGTTAGCCAGGAGTATGCGTAGGCTTAGTATGCTGTTAGAGCAGTTTTAAAATCGGTAGCTCTTTTAAGCTCCCCAAGGCATAAATGAAGCTGGCTAGTTTGTTTGCCAATGTATCTATATGGGCTTTCCAGTTTATATTGGTATCTATAGTCAAACCTAACAGTTTAAACTCGTTTATGCTTTGCAGCTTTATGTTGTTGTTTGAGTAATTTATATCCAATTTGCGTTTTTGGTATGGTCTATATTGCATTAGCTTTGTCTTGTCAAAATTTAATTCTAAGTTATGATTTTTTCACCATGCTATTATTTTGGAGAGCTTATCGTCTAGACTTAAGTTTAGGTTTTCTTTATTGGTGTAAGGAAAAATTATTAAAATATCGTCAGCAAATAAAATACTTTGAGCGTCAATTTCTTTGGGAAGGTCATTCATATAAACTAGAAATAATAAGCATCCCAAAACGCTGCCTTGTGGTATTGACATTGTTGTTTTTGCTATATTAGATCTTATGTGTGTTATTTGGCCAGTGTGTGGGTCGCTATGTTCTGCCTCTACGAATTGCTCCCTATTTTCTAGGTACGAGCAGAACCACATGTGTGCTGTACCTCTAACACCTATTGCATATAATTTATTAAGTAAAATTTCGTATGAAACTCTGTCGTACGCTTTCTTCATATCCAGTAAAATCCCTATAGCGTAATTTTTGTTATTGATTATATTTAAAGCTTCCTTAAAATTGCTAATGTCGTAGATCTATTTTTTTCCTGAACCCAATCTGGCTATCGTTGAATATTTTATATCTTTCGCAATAAGAATAAAGTCGTTTAGACATCGCAGTCTCCAATATTTTTGAGAAGGTCGGTAGCAATGCTATCGGCCGATAATTACTAGTGTCAGTCTGGTCTCCCTTTTTGTAAATTGGTTTCACTATCGATACTTTCAGCAGGTCAGGGACTGAGCCTTCATCTAAAGACTGATTTATTAATACATAAGTTAGCGGTAACGTTAATTCTTCAGCGCATGCTTCTATAAGTATAGGCGGTAGCTCGACATGCCCATAACTTCGCTTGTTTTTCAATTTTTTCATAATAAACTTAATTTCGTTAGGGTCAACAGGTCTTAAGTAAATGGAGTTTTCGCTTTGGGAGGAGGTAGGACGGCCAGTTGGACAAAAGTTCCCGTTTGCGGTATCCGTTTTTCCTACTGATATAAAATAATCATTGAAAGCGTTTGCAATGGTAGTCGCGTTCTCTGTCACAGTATTCTGTACACGCAATTTTATGTTATTTAATGGATTTTTGTTATTCTTATTTGTACGTTCTTTTATTATTTGCCACATTGTTTTAGTTTTATTTTCAGATTTACTCATTATTCTTATGTACCTAGTTTAGTTTTTTAAAGTGGGCTATTGTTTTCTTAAGTAATTTTTCGTAACGCTTATAGTACTTTTCCAATACATTGCTATTAGTTTGTAGTGATTAAAGTTTTTAGTTGTCTTTTATGCTTGCATGCTACTCTCAATCCAGTTGTTAGCCATGATTTAGATGATCTCTTTTTAATTTTTACGGTTTTTTTGGTATACACTGATTTAATATGTTTTGTTAGGTGTTATTAAATAACAGATAATTAGTATTTATATTTTAGTTTTCGTTTATTATTTTACTCCAGTCTAGTTTTTTCAGTTCCATTTTAAATGAGTCTATGTTTTGTTTGTTACATATTCTCTTTAGAGTTAATGTTTGTTTTTTATTAATTATTGGGTCGGGGGTAGGTATAGTGATTGCTATTCCTCTGTGGTCTGAGAGCCCAAGCTCCACTATTTCTAGATGGATTTTGTCGTGTGTGTTTGTAAATATTAGGTCAATACATGTGGTGCTTGAGGTTGTTACTCTGGTAGGTTCTGTCACTAGTTGTCGAAAGTTCTACTTCGTCATAGTATTTGAAGATTAAATGAATTGCGATTTTTCTCAAGGATGTTTACGTTGAAATCCCCGCCTATAATTATGTGTTTATGTTTGTCCTTTATGTTGATTTTAAGTAGCAGTATTTCCAAGGATGTATAAAATATTTCGGTTTCCCTATTTTTTTTGTGGCCAATAGATAACTACTAGTAAAAGATTTATTTTAGGAATTTCTACTGCACACGTTTCGAATATATAATCAATTGTCATTTCCGTTAAATCTTGTCTTTCCTTGGATTCAATTTCGTCTTTTAAGAATATGCACACACCACCTCTCGCATAGTTTGGGCGGCAGTATTTGGCGGCTACAGTATACCCTTCCAAACTTAGTAGGTCCCTTTTAAATTTTGTAATCCATGTTTCCGTAAAACAAACCGCTTCCATTTTATGTTCGTTCGTGATTGCTTGTAATAGGTAACGTTCGTCTTTTAGGATTTGTATGTTTTGATATATAATGTTTATATTATTGCTTGTATGTATTTGTGTACTGTTTTTGGATGTGTTGTTATTAAAGAAAAAACTTAGGGCTGGTTTGTGGTTGTGAGTCCGTAGATATTTCTGTTTTATCCAACTGTGAATACTCTACCTCAAAATCTTCATTGTTTAGGTTGCTTATTGTCATTACAAGATCTTATAGGTCTGATACCACAACTTTCGTGCCATTCATAATCACGCTGCGCTGATTTTACATATCGTAGTTATAGGAAAGATTTAGATTAGAGTCCAGTAGGTATGCGTAATTAAATGTCCGTGTATCCATATATAATAGTTTATTAAACGTTTCTATTCTACTATTGTACAGAGTATTGCCATAATTTTGCTGTTTTACATAATAGTTATTAAATTTAAATTTATAGGTTGGTAGACAAATAATGATATTAGTATGTGTCAATGCAATTATTTTTTCTCGCATAAACATGACTAGTTCTAAATAGTTTTGCGTTCTTCGGAAGTCCTCTTCATCGATGTAAATAATACAGTAGTCCTTACTTGTTAAGTTTTGAACTTTTACGTCAACATTCTCAAATATTTGCTTCAGTCCACATTATGGTTTGCAATAGTGGCAAATCTCATAGTTCCGCAGGTTAGTTTCCTCTGTAGCGGTGTATAATATATTTGAAGTTTCGCTGCTTAATAAACATATTTTTGGTTTATCTATAGTAATAGTCTTCTCTATTCTCTATTATAGTAATAGTAATGTGTATGTAATGTGTGTGACATGTCCTCACCCTTGCTGTCGGTTACCAGACTACCCCACCAGGAGCTCTTGACGTTGGCGTCGCCGCCAATTATAATCCTCGTGGGGCCTATTTCCTCTTCAGTCGAGGTGCTCCAGATATGGCTGTATGGGCTGGTCTGGTTCAAAGTAGAAGGAGACTTCTGCGATTTCCCAGGCGCTGGTACGGATCCTCACCACCACGATGTTGTTGGTGGTGACTTTCGGACCCTGTGTCACGTCTAGGTCGACGTCTAAGACGACTATTGCCACCTTCACAGTTCCACCTCCTTGTTCAGCGCACTGGTAGACTCTCGCTCCTCGGTAGTCTCGCATCCTTTCAACCCCACCCACATACGGCTCCTGGAGCACTGCGAACGCTACCCTCTGCTCACTAACCACAATCATGAGCTCTTGGATTGCCACGTTATTCCTCTGCAGATTCGCTTGGATTACCTGGTAACTCGGGTTTGTTCGGGAATTCCTGGGTGAGTCCCTGTTCCCTGTTGCCACTAGCTGGCCCTTAGCAGTACGCCACGGACAGCCACGCCACTGCGTCCCACTTCACACGCACTGAACACTCGCTGTCGAAGTCTAATGCTTATTTTCACCAACACTGGCCTCCACCTAACTGAATGCCTAATGCTTGTTTTCACCAACACTAGACGCCACCTAACTGAATGCCTAATGCTCGTTTTCACCAACACTATGTGACACCTAACTGAATGCCTAGTGCTCGTTTTCAGCAACACTGGGCGCCACCTAACTGAATGCCTAATGCTCATTTTCACCAACACTAAGTGACACCTAACTCAATGCCTAATGCTCGTTTTCACCAACACTAAGTGACACCTAACTCAATACCTAATTGCCCGTTTTCACCAACACTAAGTGACACCTAACTGAATGCCTAATGCTCGTTTTCACCAACACTGGGTGCCAAGTAACTGAATGCTCGTTTTCACCAACACTGGGCGCTACCTAACTGAACGCCTAATGCTCGTTTTCCCCAACACTAAGTGACACCTAACTCAATGCCTAATGCTCGTTTTCACCAACACTAAGTGACACCTAACTCAATGCCTTATTGCGCGTTTTCACCAACACTAAGTGACACCTAACTGAATGCCTCATGCTGTTTTCACCAACACTGGGCGCCACCTAATGGAATACCTAGTGCCCGTTTTCACCAACACTGGGCGCCACCTAACTGAATGCCTAATGCTCGTTATCACCAACTATAAGTGACACCTAACTCAATGCCTAATGCTCGTTTTCACCAACACTGGGCGCCACCTAACTGAATGCCGAAATGTAGGGTAGAAAGCCTCCTCCAACTTTTTCCATTTTTAGGGTTCTGCAGCCGAATGGCAAAAAACGGAACCCTTATAGATTCGCCATGTCTGTCTGTCCATGTATGTCACAGTCACTTTATTCCGAAACTATTGGGACTAATCAGTTGAAACTTAGTAGGTAGATGTATTCTATAAACCGCTTTACGATTTTTATACAAAAATAAAAGAATAAGGGGAAACCAAAAAATATTTTTTTCATCAAACTTATACGTGCGGGGTTTCTGTAGATAGGTATTTAAAAACTTTTTTGCGAAAACAAAACCGACTTCCAAAAAAAGTCGGTTTTGTTTTCGCAAGAAAGTTTTTTTATTTTACCCTTTCAAATTCTTGTCATGAATTTTTTTTTTCATTGTGAGTAGTAGTTAGTTAAAGTACTCGTCAAGACGAAACATACGAGCCCAAACTTGATGAGGGTTTGTCGTTTTATTACGGAGTTCCTATGGCCACCGTCCAGCTCCATCATCAGACACTGGATACCGTTCAGGACCAAAGTACTCGTCAAGACGAATCATACGAGCCCAAACTCGATGGGATTGTGTCATTTTATTACGGACTATCTGTGACCACCTTCCAGCTCCATCACCAGACCCTGGGTACCATCTAGAGACAAAGTACTCGACAAGGAGAATCAAACGAGTCCAAATTCGATGGCGTTGCGTCGTTTTATTACAGAGTTCCTATGGCCACCCTCCAGCTCCATCATAAGATCAGCTCCATGTCATCATAATATTGCATTGTGTCGCGATATACACATGCGTGCAAAATTTCAGCTTAATCAGAAATCGGGAAGTGTGTCAAATTTAACTAGCAAGTATCACGTGACGTCGCGTGATGTACATCAAAGCGCCTTCACGTGACGTCGCGTGATATGATAGGAAAACGTGAGGAAAACAACCAAACTTTCGGAAGTTGGTGGCAAAAAAGATACAAACAAAGACACCTATTTCCGAAAGTCAAGTTATTTTAGACTTTTTTAGTGTTTTTTGAAAGTCGGTTTTGTTTTTTCATTAACATACTATGAAAAACCAATTTAGTTATGCTGTTCAATGTAAAACAATACATCATATGAAAAAGCCTTCAAAATATTTTTATTATATTGTTTGGTGCTACGGAACCCTGTGTGCGTGTGAGTACGACTCGCACTTGGCCGGTTTTTTTGAGCGGTGTTCATCTAGTTTTTTCCAGCTATCTTTACGATGTCATCAACCCACGATGGGTTCTTTTGAAGTCCTCTTTGTCTTTTTCCAGTGGGACCAAGCCAATTTGTTGTTTGTAATGCCCATCTGTTATCCTGGTACCTAACTGTATGGCCTGCCCACTTCCACTTCAGTGTCATGGCTTGTTGCAGTGCATCCGTGAGATTTGTTTTGTTGCTTAGATCAGCATTTCGTGTTCTATCTATTCTTCTTAGTTTCATAATTCTTTCCATGGCGTGCTGGCACGAGAGGATTTTGTTTTTAGTCTTACGAGTATTTGTGAAAACTTACTTGCGTATGTTATGGAGGCCAAGATACATGAATCCATTATAATCTTCTTTAAGGTGGATGCGCAAGGGTAGCCCGCGAAATTTAAATTTTCTTACGTTTATTGCAATTTGTAGGTCAGTGTCAGGTTGTATGTGGATGAAAATAACAATCGCGCCAGTAACATGTATGGAGTTACAGAATTATAATCATTAAAATCATCAATACAGCTCTCCAAGTTCATATAATCACATACAATAGCTATTTCATGAAAAAGTCACTTTTTGAGATTATATGAACTTGGAGAGCTGTATTGATAATTTGAATGATTATAATTCTGTAACTCCATACGTGTTACTGGCGCGATTCATATTTTCATCAACATACAACCTGTCACTGACCTGCAAATTGCAATAAACGTAAGAAAATTTAAATTTCGCGGGCTACCCTTGCGCATCCACCTTAAGTTAAGACTGTAATTTCGTTTGAGGATTTCTTTCTGTGCCCAATACTTCTTAACCGACTTCAAAAAAGGAGGAGGTTATATGTTCGTGTGTATGTATCTTTTTTTTCCATGTTCTGTTTATTCTTCTGTCTACTTCATTCTCGTTTCGGTTGTTGTCAAATGACATTAGTTTTCCGAGGTATATATTCATTGACCTATTCTATCGTCCTTCCATCTATCTTTATAGCCGAGTGCAGTTAGACAAAAAATACTCAAAAGGTGGAACGATGTTTATAGTGGTCGGATTTTCATGGGATTTTTTTTTATTGAGTTTATAGGAGTGGAGAAGAAAATTAAAAAAAATTCGCCACCTGCGTCTTTTTTTTTGCATTTCCTTTTTATATATTTTTTTCGTTTATGAATAACTTCAAATTCGACGAACTGATATTGTGGCGTAATGGTGTGACCTGCGTGCGTTCATTAATCGCCAATTTGGTCTGTTTGTTTGTTAATTATTTTCGATGTAAAGCATCAAGTATTTTTTGAAAATTTCCTATTTTCTTCACTAATTTCTAAAAATCGACTTTTAAGATTTCGATTTCTTTTGACATTGGTAACTGATGCTTCTTCATAGATAACTGGACGTAAAAATATTAAAAATTAACACTTTTACGAGTGAAAAATCAATCATAAGTATAAGGAAATCGTTTAAGTAAAAGCTAAAGACCGCCATTTTTCTCAAAAAATTCAACGACGGTCAACGTAAATATTACCCTGAATAATATATCCTTATTAAATCTGCTATTCACAGATAACAAAAAATAATAAAAATATTTAGAGGTACTCGATAAAATATGTTGATTATTGCTGACGAAGGTGGAAAGGGGCCGCTGGTAAATTTACAAAAATTATCGTAATTCTAACGTAACCATTTCTAACGTTTTCGATATAAGATAAGTTGTAAGTTTGGGTTTCTGCGCGCAATTTAATATCAATACCGATACCGCTCCCAATCCATAGCGATAGAGGCCTTTTGTCACTACTTTACTGTACCGTTTCCTTTTTCAGCATTAACAAAAAAATGTTTAACAAGTATCCTAAAATATTTTTCTAGTTATTATACCTCATTATATAGCTAATAAAATGAGGATTTTGACAGTAATTTGCACATTGAATTTAATAGAACTACATATTACGAAAAAAAATTGCCTTCGTTTACATAGAAGATCGTCTGCTATTTGCAAATGAAATTTGCGGTTTTTCTTGTTTTTTTTTTTAAATCGAGTTATCCGTGGACAAGTATCAGTTACCAATTCCAAACGAAGTCTTAGACTTAAAATCCGGTTTACAAAAAAATATTCAACAAAACAGGAAAAAAAGTAATTGAAATATGCACATCTCAATATTTTTTTGTAAAAAAAAGTCACAGTTGGCGAATTTTTTTTTAAATTTCTTCTCTACTCTTCTAGGAACTCAATAAAAAAAGTCTCATGAAAATTCGACCACTATAAACTTCGTTCCACCTTATTGTCTAATTGCTCTCGACTATTATTGGGGTAAGAATATAATTAAATAATAATATAATATTTAATATAATAATGGTAATTATTTTTGTTTTGCTGGTATTCATTTCTATTCCTACTTGATTGCTTTCTTTGTCGAGGTTTTGAAGCATGTTTTCTACATCTATGGCAGTTTCATTGAAAAGAGCTATATCATCAGCGAATCGTAAATTAGTTACACGTATATTAAGTATCTCACACCCCCTTGTTTGTTCAATCTATATTTTGGAAGATATCTTGAGAACTGCTATGAATAACTTCGGTGAGAGCTGATCTCCATGCTTTACGCCTCTTTCTATATATAGGTAACTCTTATCCTTTCCTTTCTAGTTTTATTCTGCTAACGCTTTTTGAATACACATTTTTTATGATATTTATGTATTTTGTTTTGTTTTCATGTACCCATGTGGTTATTTTTATGTGCTTCCCATAAAGATATATGCGCAATACTGTCGAATGCTTTTGAATAGTCAACAAATGCTACGTAGAGTGGTTTGTTAAATTCCTGGTACTTCTCTATTGAGTGGATATGATCGCTGGTTGAATAGTTTGGTCGAAACCCTACTTGTTCCATTGGTTGGTTTTTGTCGGTATTCGGTGCTATTCTGCTAAACAAGATCGACAAAAACAGCTTATATACAGCCGAGCCAAACTACAGGTCCAATATCGTTGTGAGGTCAAAAGGTCACCTCGATTGCCTCCCATCGAAATCCCCGAATACAACGGAGATGTTAAAAATTGGCCTCTATTTATAGCTAGATATCGTAATGCTGTATACACAATAATGTTTTTCTGACAGACAGTGAGAGATTAAATTATATTATTTTTAAAAGGAAAGTTGACTGCCAAGGCGCGTTGCCAATGAGGGCTATGAGCTCACCAGATGGCACCACTGTCGATTAAGGTCCTGTCAAAAATTCTATTTTATACTATAAAGCACCAATAACTTCATGAAAAGTTTCTTTTATTACGTATAAAAACATAGTGTAAACTTCAGGTTCATAAACAATATTCTCCATAAAATTAGCAAGCATGAAACATTTAAAAATCATTTTATCTCCAAGTACTGAAAATTAAGATTCTAAGTTGCTACTTAAAATCTTCAAGTCATAATTAATCAGGAATGACTCAATCTAGACCACAATCGTGAATATTTGTAAAAATACGTGTTAAAAAAGCACGCAAAGCGTGAACTTTGTATGACATCTGACATTTCGGTGCCCCCGCGCTACACTAGCGCCTCTAGCGGCGAAGTCATACGCGATAGCCCCCATTACATTTAATACGTACCTACCTTAACATAACTACATATTTTACGTACCAACTGTATCACCAAAAATCGCACTAATAAGTATATTACTTTAACTTTGGAGTTAAAAGAAATGAGTAAGTAAGCCTTTTGTGCCTACTGTTAAATAGAGAATAATTATTAAGTCAGCGAAATTATTGGGGTGCTCCCGTATAATTTATGTTCTCTTTGCCTTATGAAATACGGGAAGTCGGCAACCGACGTATGAAACTCGCGGGTTTTGAGAGCCGTTTTGAGTTAGATTTGCAATAGTAAGCTAGTCACAAACTTAGCTATTGATAGAAATTGTGCTTAGCTTACAAACTGAAGAAACGAAATTTTGTTGAAAATTGAAAATGTTTGTTCGCAGACGAAGTTACTTCACCACGGCCGAAGCAAAAAATGCATGGCGATATCAAGAAACAACAGTATAATAATCATGGAGACGTGCAATAAGTTGGAGGTGAGGCAAATGTGGAACTTAGAGAACTTTAACCAAGAGAAGTTACTCCCGGAGCTGCGCGGAGAGATACCTAGTTAATGACATTTGATTCATCTAAATTAGAAAATTATGATTTATATAAAGACGTTCTTCTTTTAGTAAGTCGCACTTACGCCGGATATTGTTAAAAAACTAAGTAAAATTGTAAAATAATGAATGATATGTTTTTATAAGCATATACGTTTTTAAACTGACATGGTCACTAACACTATGATTAACACATAAATAAGGATATTTACCATGTTGGTTTTTAAATAAATAAACAAAACAACTAGAAACATGTTAAATAGCCCGTTTTAAATGTTAATGATAATTTTGATGTAATTTTATAAATTAAGTTAAAAAATTGCTGCATTTGAGCGTTAGCGACATTATTAATACATTTAAAGAATTTTCAATTATTAATGACATTATTTTGTTGAATGATAATGAATTTTCAGTTTAAGTAGTTTCAGTCAAACGCATAGGGTTTGACTGAAACTTCGATTTCAGCCAGCTTCGACCACAAAAAGCACCTTCGGTTTCGGCCAAAATGGGTCGAAGTTTTGGCCGAAGCCGAAGGTTTGTAGCAGTCGTCGAAATTGAATGAACTGTTACGAATGCAAGAGAGCGCGATGAAAGAGACAACGCGTGGGGGGCAGGGGTCACAAATTTCAAAGTGTTGAATTTTATTTAATAAATTATGAAGTTGCAACGTAATCAAAATCAAAATCATCTCTTTATGACGATTATACTGGTTATAAAGGACCGTTCACAAAACCATCAACCAATCATTCTACATCCGCTCCTAATCAAAAACAAATGTAGGTACGACCACGTTTAAATTCTTTAAACCAATATTAAACGGTTGTCATGGAACGGCATGAGTGAAAGGCGACTAACAAAAGGTATTTTCAAGTGGCATGCCGGGAGGGGACGCCCTACTAGAAGGACATACATTGATCTTATTGGTGAGGTTCTTTAGAAAGGTCAGGTGCCTAGTACTCGCAACCGGCGTGCGTGTAAAATGCAACCTGTGACCTAGGAAGGTACCCGAGTGGTCAGCTTCCTATCTTTTTCATCAGAGACGAACGTTAATGAATCTAGGGCTACCGCGTGTTAACCTAGACTTTTAAACGTTCGTCTCTCAGACCGCACTAAACGTAAAAACAAAGATTCAAGTTTTGACGATGAAAAAGATAGAAAGCTCAAAAAGAAAAGTGACGTTGGTGTCATGTGTTAAACGGGCAGTATGCTTTAAAAAAATAGTTTCATACCAAAAATCGCGGTGTCCACGCACCGAAGGATTTATTACATTGTAATAATAATGATTTTTTTTCAGATTGCCATGAAATTAAATTAATTTGATTAGGTTTATTGCTTGCTCAAGATTTATGGCAAACCAATGTTAGTTGGAACGTAGGTTTTTATGAAGTCAGGTGTAAATGATTTGAGAAACATTCGATTCAAATGAGGAAAATATTGATTTTAGTTGCTCTAATTTTCTACGGTGTTGTGTGTGAAACTAGATTTATGATAATCAATTTCATGTCAAGATTTACTCTTTTCTCAAGATTTATGACCTAACAAGTTATAAGGAGCGCGTCTTTTATGATGTTGGATAAAAAGTAAATGGTTTGAGAAACAACAGATTTAAATGCAGGTAATATTGATTTAAATTATTTTTACTTTACGTTGGGAATGACTAATTAGTATATTTTACAATATTAAGATATATATAATATAATATTTTCAGTATATCACATTAAGTATTGTTAATCGTCTACTATTAAAGAAGGACGAATGCTCCTTTTCACTAAAACTAGGTGAAGCTGCTCACTGTAGGAATTTCCTTAGCAATACAAGTTAAGCACTCATTTAGGTGCCACTACTGAGTGTTAGTGAAAACTCGAATAATTGCATTTAAATGTTTAAAATAAACTTTAATCATAAAAATATCGTACGCTATGTTATATAAAGGGTGTAACAAAACCATTCACGAAGCCTAAAGGTACTTGTTCTCCTCGTCATTGCGATTTTTTTTTGTTCTTTAGCGTACCTGGGAACCTTCTAGTTACGGAGATATTGGGTGTCAAAGTTACAACTTTTTCACTTTTTTTTTATTTCGTGTTTTTAATGGCAGACTTTTACTTTAAACACCTTCACGACCCCCGTACTATACAATCCATCCATCAGCACAATTTTATAAGTGCGTTACACTGAGTCTTAGAGTAAAACGTGTGTTTTAACCCTAAACCAAAAGTCGTTTCCCAGCGAAAATTTTTGCGTCGAGGTCTTAGCTTGGTGGCGTAGAATGCTTGGTTGACGGCTTCGTGAAGGGTCGGTTCATACCCTGTATTATGTCCGTATCATTGAACAACTTACCGCGAGATTGTAAGTGGACGAGAAAAATCGAACAATATTTTCTCTATATGTATTTCGATGTTTTTTTTGTGTATGTATTACATTTATTAATTAAAATAACCTAAAGTAAATAACCTAGCAACAAACTTAAAAAATGGCGTCAAAAAACTCCTCCTCAACGCTGTCAACTGGTAATACCCAAGAGACTGGCGGCGTTGCCACGTTGTATGGCAATGCTAAGCCTTTGGCAAGGTAAAAGCCAGCCCTTGGGTCACGGGAAGTGTCAACTAAACGTTTTGAAATATCCTTGAAAAGGCTGTGAGCGCTCGGACCACACGGTCCTAGAGTTTCAACCCCAAACGGCTCGAAAATATAGTTACCAATGAGGTTACTATATTGACACCCACAGACAGCAGTAGTAGCAGACGTGTTCAGTAAATTGTTCTGAACTACTCTGCAGAGCGGCTCGTCCCACCGTCTTTGGGAAAACGGATGGTCGGGTTCTTCAGAATTTGGGCAAGCGAGTTTCCAGGCATTGATAGCCTCGGAGAAGCACGGCACATCAAAATCAATCAGTGTGGAACCCAGGATATTCCTCGTTAATTTCTCAGTGCCGTGGACCGAGGATATAAAAGCCGGTAAACTAATAATAGAAATTTTGCGGTCGCCGAGTCCTCCCATACGAATGGGAAGAGTAGCTTGTGTCCGAGCTCGATCGTCCAAGGCCACATTTAAAATGGATGATAAAGTATTTCTGATAATTTGATCCATTTGGTCCAAAAGATGAGTGTGCTTCCATAAAGGGGAAGCACGTAGAAAATAAGTTAATTTTGGGCCGAAACAGCTGTAACGGATTATGGTGGTGGCCGAATGCATATTAATTTGGAGTAACCTTTCCGAAATGTCATTGAAATTTTGAATTTTTTCCTCAATAAAATCGGGATAGGAAATTTAGAAGATTGGAGACCCAAGGAGACGAAGAGAACTTTTTTCAATAATTTTGATGTTAGGGGCTATTGCGTTAAATTTAGGAATAGTCAGTTGTCTGTTGGTACAGTCCGTTAAATAAAGTTCGCATTTTGCAAGGTTTAGGTCAAGGCCAATGGAATGAAGTTTATTTTTTAAGAAAATTAAATCATTTAAAACAGTATCTACGTCGCCCCCCCAAGGTTCCATCATCAAAATACCAAACGTTAAATTTAGAATTTAGTTGTCGAATAATTGGGTGAATAGCTAAACTAAATATCACTGGCCCGAGCGGGTGACCTTGTTGACAGCCAACAGCAGATTCCAGAAGGTTGTCCCGATACAGTAATTTAGACGGATGTCTGTAACACTGCCAAAGAAAACTATAAATTTGAGGTAATTCTTTTTTAATTTATGTTAACGAGGTGTCCCTATTAACTGAATTTAAGGCATTCTTTATATTAACCTTCAGGATGACCTCACCTTTGCCAGAATTTAGGTAGGTCGACAAAGCGTGTACGGTAGCCTCACAGCCCCCTTTGGAGCCGTAACCTAGCTGCAGGGGCTTAAATTTTTCCGAAACAGCCTCACCATAAAATTTACAGCAAATCTTGGCTGCCATACGACGGTAAGTAGTACCCACGGCAATGGGACGAATGCCGCCATCCCTCTTGCGCAGGGCACATAAATTGGCCCCGAGTTGAGTTTTTGAATTTGGAAAGGGTTTGCCAGATTGGGTCGAAAGTTGATGTAGCCGAAGTTGAAGGTGGAAGATTTGAAACAGGGTCTGAGGTGGGTGCATTTGGAGGTTTATGTACCTTACCAATATGCACATTCAGACCCCGCTTACCTTTAAAAAATCGTGCCTGGGTACAAAGCGGACATCTCTCCAGGGTGTTCAGCGAAGTTGAAGGTTGACTACTAAACTATTCCCCACCACATCGCTGCTGCTACTACTCATTAAACTAATTCTTAAAAAATAAACCTAACACAAATAACTTAATTAAATTATTTTATATTATTATTTTTTATTATATTATTTTATATTATATTAAATTAAAATTAAAAAAAAAAAAACTGAATAGTCAATAAGTAAACTGGTGACGCTGTAACTGTAACTGGTAACTGGTGACGCTGTCAGGAGCGGCGGCACACACGCACTGCGGGCCTGGGGCACCGCACACCCGATGAACGCATGTCGGGGCAGCCCTCGTCACCGTGGCCAGGTGAATTGGAGCCTGGTGTCGCCTCGGCTCTACGTCGAACTCAGATCCGGATTTAAATTGGCCTTCAAGACTATAGCAATGAAGTTCGGGTGTTTCAATATAAAGGCCAAACTCAGGCCCTATCACAGAATCACAGGGCACAAAGCTATAGAAACTCAACTTTAAAATTTTCACAATTTTCTGATACTATTAAAAATCAGCTTGTTATAAATAGATTAAAAAAACCTCAGGAGATTAGGCATTCATTTCAGTAGGTATAACAGGCTTTAGTGTGAAAAAATAACATTATTGATTTTAAATAAAATTTTCTCGACTGTCCCAGGTGACAGGTGTAATTTTTTTTTATTTAACAATATTGAACATAAACACCGATGTAAACTCCGATTATGAATATCATCACGCTATTGTTCCAAGTAGCAAAGCAGTCAATGTTGACATTTGTAAGATCGTCTATTAATATCTAGTCCTATTTAATTTACGAATTTGGAATCATGCCATAAAAACGCACGCTTGTATTATCAAAAGAAGAGTATGGGTCGCTGTATATCATAGTACATACTGGAAAAAACAAAAAACACCTTGCACCATACCAGCTGTAACTAAAATGTTTCGTTTCAAGAAGGGGGGACAAGCGTTCTGTCAACGGATCACCCAAAATCTAGTCTTCAGACCATCTGTTCAGGCATTCCCTATGCAGCCAAATATTTTCGAAATTGCTCCCCCCACATTTCGAAAACATTTCGAAGCGAAGTTATAGCTAACAGAGACACCAAAGTGAAGTTAATTTTCATCATTCATTTTTTTTTAATTGTGATCGGCCGCCGGCCTGACACAACCCTCTTTTGTGAATGCTATTGTGCCTACCTTAGATCCCAGATTTTATTGAAAATAAGACTAAAATATTCGAATTTCGAAAAATATTTATATTATCATTGAGTGCAACATGAGACTTAAATTGTCTCTGTAGACATAATAGTTTCAGAGATAAAGCCATTCCAAGTTTATAATTTTTTCGAACTTCGCAATTTTTTTGTTCATATGTTTTTTTCGTGTAGGAGGTTATTTGTCTCTTGTCTCTTGTTCTTGGTTTCTTTCATAATTTTGTTGTACCTTCTGTAAATGTAACCATGTTTTTGTTTGATGTTTTGTCTTGTGCGGGCTAATAAATACTTTTTCTTTCTTCTTTCTTCTTTCTTTCTTTATCTAGCCAGATTGAAGCTGGTTTTAGTCGCAGCCCTGGCGAATAGTTGGTACCGCAGCTCGTCGAAATTGTGGGTGTTGGAGTTGCCTCCGTATATAACAATTATGACTCGCTCTTCTGCAGCTGCTATCTCTGGTATCGAGAAAAATAACAGCTTCCTTTAATCGGGGCCTACTGTGATAACGTACCCGATGTTACAGTAGTCGATATCCCAGAAGGCAACCTGTCCGATGTCGACATGGAAGATGTCTTGGGGCATAAGACATCGACGATACATCACCATCCCCTGATGGGGATATGCCATCCCGATACGACGATCCAGATACGAACGAATATCAAAAGGAACAAAAAAAAAAAGTTATTAGATATTCGAAAAAATAATAAACTTTGAAAAGCTTTATCTCGGAAACTATTAGGTAAACAGAGATAATTCTAGTCTCATATTGTAGCAAACTTAGTCTACTTTGGATTTTATGCAACTTTCGCCGTTCTTTCAGGCGACAATTTTACTGGACAAGCAATAAGTTGTGAAGAGAAATGAAATACAGTATATTTTTCCAATGGATGTTGAAGGCAGTGCTACTCCTGGCAGTGGTATGGTTTTTGGTAGCGTTTTTGAATAAAAATGTTTTTTTAACTGAAAGGAAGAGCAGGACCTACGGCAATAATCTATCTGACGGTGAGTGTTATTTATACTATGAAATGACAGGAGCTAGCTTTCATTTGTGTAGGTTTTAAATCAAATACCAGATGTTTCGATTGGCTTACACGATATGGCTCTGGGTCACCCACGAAACTTACATGACTCTAACAATAACATCGCAATAAATAAATCTGACTCTGATAAATACGAAATTGAAAGAGGATACTTTCTATTAGGTATGTTTCGATACAGATTTTTTTCTACAGAAGTAAGTCATTGTGGATCGCATCCCTTGAGGTCGAATAAAAAAGAGTAAACCTCGAAATTCTTTGTTATTTCTTGTTTTGAAAATTACATACACACTTAGCTTCATGTGAAAGCCATTAAAAAAAACTGTCAAGAGTGTCACTACGAGAAACTTTTCCAGTGATGACGTCATCAATTCTAAAACTTCAAAATTAAATATTATAAATTAAACTAGCCATTGAATTTCAAAAATATTCAAATCAGTTTCTTAAAATACTATTGTAGGATTGCTGTTGGTGAAATTAATGCCCCATTGACACATTAATAATCCCCTAGGAATAAATAGAAATTTAGATAAAATCCCCTTTCATCCATTTTTTACTTTTAAGGATTTAATTGGATTTATTATTTTATTGTTTTTGATACTATTAGATATAGTTTAATTCTATAAAATATAATAAAGGTAAAATAATTACTTCATTTATCCTACCAGAATAACCCTTAAATCAGGCACTTTATTTAAAAAAAAAAGGTATTTCCTTTACATTTTGGTGATATCTTTATTGGCATAGTTACCAATAAAAATATAAGTTACATTTGAAAAGGACGTTGGTTATTTATAATATTCAACATCCCTTAGGGCTCGGTGACAGCGCATTCGGTGAACTAGGAAGTCCGGTCATTCTACCCAAGAATTTATCCGAGGAAAACAAGCAAGCTATCTCAGACGGGTGGAAAAAGAATGCTTTCAACCAATACGTCAGTGACCTGATATCTATTAGGAGAAAGGTGCCGGACCTAAGGGATGAATGGTAAGAAAATTATACCAAATCCGTACAACGCGTTGTTGAGAGCTACGTCCTCAACATATCTCAAGGTATTCAGGGATTTTTGTGAATACTTGTCCTCCCTTCAACGCATTGCTTTCTGTTGTAGATACCAACATTTAGTATTGTTTGGTAGATAATATCTTTACTAATTTTTAACCGACTTCAAAAAAGGAGGAGGTTATATGTTCGTGTGTATGTATTTTTTTTTTAATGTATTTTACCTGATTTCTCCCCCATTTGTGGACCGATTCTCAAAATTCTTTTTTTAGTTGAAATATTATACTTCTGAGGTGGTCCCATTTAAATATGGTGAAGATCTGATGTTGATGTTCGGAGATATACTATGGAAATCTTTAAAAATAGATGGCTAATCTGTCGTGATTGTTGCAATCGCTTGGATGGTTATTGTTTATACAACATAATGACGTAACATCACGCCTGTATGCTCTGAGGGGGCATGCAGATGTGTACAATACACCCAGATTTCCATTTATTGGGGATAAGCATGGGCTTATCGGCTTACAATATATCTCATGGTAATGGTACCATGACATGTATAGTTCATCATCTACATCATTTTCCCAACTATTTTGTGGTCGGCTTCCAGTCTTACCGGATGCAGCTGAATACCAGTATTATATACACAACACAATAGCCACGACATAAATATTTTCTAAAGCTATTGAGACATTTGCGTATGGTCATCATCATCTCATGACGCTGAGCTGATGAAGGAAGGTACAACTCTTTAACGGTTAGGAGTTAGTGATTTCTTGTTCTAGAATAATGTATAGATAATGCGATTTGTTAATATCGATAGTTGATTTCTCTAGAGACAACAGAGTGAGTGCTAGAAACTTAGAAGTATTAATCATTTTAGCCGACTTTAAGAAAAGAACTGTTGTCATTTAGATGCGTATTTAATAATGTAAAATAAATTCATGGTGAACAACTAAAACTGGAAAAATAAAATCATTTTTTCAAAAAATAAAATCGACTTTAAAAAAAACAATAAAAATAAAACAAAAAGAAAAACAAAAATAACAAACTAAAACACATAAAAGTGAAAAATTACTTTAGCTTCAGAAGCCGGTGACAAAAACACCAAATCAATCGAACTAAGGTCAAGCTTCGAAGTCGGTGACAAAAACACAAAATCAATCAAAGGTCACACAGAGAAAAAAAAAAAAAAACATAAAGGTTATGATTGTGCACCTGAACTACATAAACTTGGTCATGTAATTAAATAATCGCACCATATGTAACAGTTTATTTTTGTCATACGAATTTCAGAAAATGTGAACTAGACTCAATCTGAATGGTAACTAATAAAATGCTTACTTCTCCAGGTGCAAAGTGCCAGGTAGGAATCTAGAAGACTTGCCGCAGACGTCCGTGGTAATATGCTTCCACAACGAAGCGTGGTCGGTGCTACTCAGGACAGTTCACTCCGTGCTGGACCGGTCACCAGATCACTTGATCAAGGAGATCATTCTCGTCGATGACTTTTCCGATATGCGTAAGTCTGAGTTTGCGAATTAATGCAGAATAGTAGATTGTACATCAAGTGCATAAAACGCACCATTTTACGCGAAACGTTTAACCATCCGAGCGAGCTTGGAAGCGAGGATGGATATAAAGTAGAGGGTAAAATGGGTTTTAGGACGAGTTGTACATCCTACTTTTCACTTCGATTGCGAGGAAATTAAACAGCAACATTTAAATATTGTAAATTAATTAAAATTGAAAATTACAGTTGGGCAATAAGATACATCCTTGCCTTGTTCTTAGAATACTAACGAAACGAATTAAAATAAAGAGGTTATTATACGAAGTTGAAGTTGTTCGTGTGGCTGTTGGACCGATTACCTTGGTCTTCGACGACGATTTTACTTTAGGCTCTAGAGCATAAAATGCGACTTTATGTCGCCTACGCACGACATAAAGACGAACTTTTAGAGCATGAGAAGTGAAAAATATGTTTTCGGGGTGATAAAGATTGCACTTGGATTTTTTTTTGTTCGTCTTGTTTATTTTTTTAAATTAAATCTGTAGTCATTGTACATTTTAAGGACTTTGGATTACTGTTCAATAAACTAAAACAATGACGTGTATTCTTGCAGCTCACCTAATGCAGCAGCTAGATGACTACATGTCATCGTTACCAAAAGTTAGGATAGTCAGAGCCACCCGACGTGAGGGCCTCATCAGGGCGCGGCTCCTCGGGGCCCAATACGTCACAGCACCCGTGCTTACCTATCTCGACAGCCATTGCGAATGCGCTGAAGGTAAAATCCTACAATTTATTAGTGTTACACAAATCCTCCTTAATGACCAGTCGTTAAAATCAGTTATTTCATTCCAGGATGGCTCGAACCATTACTAGATAGAATTGCTCGTAACAAGACTACGGTAGTGTGCCCCGTAATTGACATCATCGACCACAAAACCTTCGAGTATTCTTATGCTTCTTTATCTTCAATCGGTATTGGTGGTTTCGACTGGAATCTCGAGTTCACTTGGCACTCTGTTTCGCTGAAGGAGCGAGCGAGACACCAACATCCTGCGGAGCCTCTCTGGTCTCCTGCCATGGCTGGTGGTCTATTTGCTATAGACAAAGCCTTCTTCGAAAGATTAGGGACTTACGACAGCGGTTACGAAATTTGGGGCAGTGAAAATCTAGAGCTGTCTTTTAAGACTTGGATGTGCGGTGGAACTCTAGAAATAGTTCCATGCTCGCACGTCGGACACATATTCAGAAATCGTTCACCGTACGCGACGCCAAGCGACGCCATTGCAGCAATGAGAAACTCTTTCCGATTAGCTGAGGTGAGAAGTTTTATCACGTAATGTTTATTTTTGAAACTTTCAGATCTAAACGCTGTCAAAGTCACAATGTTTTTTTATGGTTTTAGGTGTGGTTGGACGATTATGCAAAGTACTACCATGAGCGTTATATTGATTATAACGTTGATTTTGGTGACATCACTGGCCGCAGAGAACTGAGAGACAAATTAGGTTGTAAGTCCTTTGAGTGGTACTTGAAGAACATTTATCCTGAATTGTTCATTCCAGGAGAATCCATTGCTCATGGCCAGGTACGTTCTTGTTATTTAGAAGAGTTAAATTTTTACAAAGTCACGTGGGTTTTACGTTTCTCATATTATTGGTTCAGCATAACAACAATGAGTGCTAATTATTTATTAATGGAAATTAGAAATTGAAAAAAAAAATCTTCTTAGAATTTATTATCCGTATAGATCCGAAATGTCGACTTTAAAGAGATTTTTTTGAATTCTCCAACACGCATGTCAGATCATCATAAGCAAGTCGGACTACACCCTTGTCACCGGCAGGGATGAAATCAAGACTTCTGTCAAATGCAATTTGACCAATTGCGGCAGTACACTTTGTAGGAGTTTATTTTCCAAAGGGCTTGGAAGATTTTTGTTTAAAGTCTGGCCGGCCTAATTTTTGCAAATATATTTTATTTTCAAAATTAGGGCCATTCATGAAACTTAAATTATTTATCAAGAAACAAGTTTTATATGAGACAAAATGTTCTAAAGTGTTACGTTTCCGAGTTAGAGCAATCAAGTTAAAGTCTATTCCTGATGGCATCATCAGCATAACTTTGGTTTGATAAACCACTAATCAAATCTGTATTAATCTATAACTGGCATCAATACAAACAAGTTGTACCTATATGAGACAAAATGTTCTAAAGTGCCAAGATTTGTTCTTTTATTTTTAGTCTTAAGTCTATTCATTGTCATCGTTGTGGTCGCTATCTGCACAACTTTCACATAAATCAAAGTTATGCTGCAGACGCCATCGGTGAATGGGTTTAACTTTAAAAGCTTATATCTCGGAAACGTGACAATTTAAAATATTTTATCTCATTCAAAACTTGTTTGCATTGATATCAGCTATCGATTAATATGGGTTATATGGATAGCCGCAATTCGGAAAAAAACAATGGCTGAAGTTGGGCCGGCCATTTAATTTAAACCCCTTTGGAATGGTTGTTTCGGTTTCGCAAAATTTTTCAATTCAATGCACTCTTTTATGCAGTTTGGACAGCACGGTTATATTTTTTGCTTACACCCTATATTCACTTTTTTTGCATAAGTATCTATGGACTTCACTGATAAATACCATTACATATACCACCATACCAAAGAGAGGAACTATCCCATACTTTTTCAATAAAATGTAAACCTCTAGCCAGTCAAACGTTAAAGATCAAAAACACTGTTTTGTCGTACCTCACGCCACAACTTTTTATTTTTTTAAAATGCCTTGTATTGGCCAATAAAAACATTGCGGTACACTTGTTTAATTCTGTAATACAACACTTTTTTTTACAATTTAATATTTTATGTAGCGTGTTTTATCATTAATTCCGGTTGTGACGCAAAGAAACACTTTTAGTTGAAAAGCACTTAAAGTTTCACTAAGATTTTACTATAATATGGTTTTTGCAATTTTTGCTTAAATAGAGCACTTACAATATAGTAAAATTATTCTATTAAGGGCAAAAAAATAGATTTAAACAAAGCAGATAGAGGCAAATGACATCAAATGCTATGACTTGAATGGCCGCGACAGTCATGGACGTTTGAACTGTCGTAGAAAATTGTGGGAGTTTAATTTTTTTTTTTTGCGACAAGCAATAGTTAAAATTAACTTTTATTTATTTTCGTGGGTTGATAGTACTGCATTTTATAGATTTAAGTGAAAAAAAAAAATACATGCATATTCCCAATTGTCACGATTATATAAATCGAAACAACGTAACGTAATGTTTACAATGAAATGGCTGGGCGATGCCGCGCTCTTTCGAAAAGAATTATAAATCCACTCTCATAAATCAGTCTATCCAATCGTGAAAATCGTATCAAAATCTTTCAAGTAGTACGGACACGGATGAGTGACTTTGTTATATACTATTTTTTCGGATGTGTTGACCACCCGTCAGATTGGCTATTTCGTCACCATCCCTATTAAGTCACATTCACTGATACGTCACCTTGGCAGCTGGTCAGTTTCCTAACATTGAACAGTGGACTAAGTTAACTTAAAATACCGGTTAAAAATATCCAATTTGACAATATTGCTCGTTTTGAGGTTATTGTTGGATTCACGTTTTTCATTTTTAAATTTCTCAATATTCCCGATAGACAAGGCTTAGCTAATATTACCACTGTAATCTAGAGATTAAACGGAAGAAGTCTATACACGTTTCATTATTATAGGCTACAATTTATGTGGTGGGCCTATTCATCATCATCTGCCTAGCCTTCAAATCAAATCAAATCAAATTACTTATTTGCTAGAATATGGTACGTAAGGTGTTACAGTAAATTTGTCTCAGCACATACATCCTGCCACAACATGGCGTACAAATGTATTCACATTAAGCGATGACAATAATAATATTGGTCTAACTTACAAATTCCAGATTTTATTGACTTTTCTTCTAGATAGTCCTTATCGGTATAATATAACTAACTAACTTATTTTTTTCTAATTATATCTAGTTGTAAGTATGTATGAGTGTCTAGAGACTCACCGACCCCACAGCAAACCATTACAACGGTTTTGTGGGGCTTGTATTTTTTGTACCATTTTTTGATAATAAAATAAATAATAAAAAATAATATCTTTTAATTAATAAGGACTTGAAAAGTATTTTTTTTTTCCATATTGTCAGATACATTTTTTTGAGCTTTAAAAACTCTTTCAAAATCTACTGAGTTACCCCATATTTTAATGCCGTATCTAAGTATGGATGATACATAACCATGGTAGGCCAGCATTTTATTAGGCCTTTTCCCAACTATGTTAGGATTGGCTTCCAGTCTAACCGGATGCAGCTGAATACCAGTATTTTACATGGAGCGACTGCCTATCTGACCTCCACAACCCAGTTTGTATTGGGTAAAACGATACCCCTTGTTAAGACTGGTTGTCAGACTTTTTGGGCCACTGACTACCTGTAACGACTGTCAAAGATCTACAATTGACAGCTGGGAACAACGGCTTAACGTGCTTTCCGAGGCACGGAGAAAACTCGGTATGTAATGGGCGGTCACCCATCCACAGACCAACCTAAGCAAGCGCGGCTTAACCTAAAGATCGAGCTGAGTGGCTGTTATTATTTTGCCACGAGCTCCTCCTGGTGGGCCTATTCTCCAACCAAAAAAGATGTCTCCTTTCTAAACTTTAACACTAACATGATATTGGATGTTATGGTAGAATGTAAGAAACTTTTTAACGAATCTAACACTATACTACGCACAACTAATTATAAATAAATTCTAATTCTGATAGTTTCGAAACATCATAAACAAGCGGAGTTACTGCCTTGATAGTGAAACGATCGGTGTACCAGCAAAGCATGACGGAAGACTACCAACAGTCAATATTCGAAGATGTCACGCACATTGGATGAATCAGGTACTATTAAAGAGACAAAGGAGTGTGAATTTGATTGGGCTTTGTTCTACAATGAGGGCGCTAAGGGCTTACCTGATATCTATTTAGATTTATGAACTTCTAATGGAATTATGCGTTGTTATTTAAATACGTAAAAAAAATCTGAAGACATGGAGATGTTGGAATTTACATTGTGATGACGTCTTCAGATGTTTTCAAAGTTTTTGTTTTTCAAATAATTATATAATTATAAATATATATATATTTGAATCATGATATTGGAGCAGTAGGCTTGCTTTTGGCATGTCTTTTATAATCAATGGATGGCATCAGATCGCGAATCATGTGTCGAAAATGTGCGTCGATTCGGCAGTGGGTCACGAAGACATGAAGAAGCCCATCAACGTTTGGCCATGTCACGGGGAATACGAAAATCATTGTTATCGAAGGCCGCCAAATTATTCAAACCTACTGCTTTCGCTTTATCTAGTAATTGGGTGATGGTGGTCATCGTTTTTCGGTATGGGTTGTTGTAGCAGCTTTGAAAGCAAAACAAAGTAAAAAGTCGCAAAACGTTTGCGCATCACAGCTTTCATATAACATTTCATAATTATACGCATTTTGCTTCACCAATTCGCACTACCTTGCAACATTTATCGAATTTATTAATTCTTCAGTTTGTTAGTAACACAGCATTAAATTTTTTAATTCCTGTTGTGATCCAACTGTGTTTGAATTTGAAAGGGTGAATGCAGATTCACCCTTCATGTCCATTTGAAGGGTGAAATGGATTGTGGTAGATCAAAATACGAATTTTACAATATGCTTAATCTTCCAATTTTGGTGCTGCCTCGTGGTTTATAACGTTATCAGCCATTTAACTTATGGATGATCGAAGTTTATAAAATCACAGGTACTAGTTTTCGAAAAGTATCTTTTCATTTTAAGCTTGCAATTTAATTACGATAAGGTCATTCATTTGTATTCAGTGCCTACTTAGTACATACGTTTATAAACCCTTTACTTCTTTTATAATTTAGAATCCATGTTTAATTGACCTTGTTTTATTTTCCGCTAATTATATTATTGCCTTGTCTTTCGTTTCTGTTTTAGTTTTTGTTTGTTTTAGTATTATATTTTTGTCAATTAGATTATAGGACAGTTTTATTTCCAATTTGTAATTTATTGTTTTAATTTAATTATTCGTTTGTGTGACAATTTAATAATGTTTTTAGCTTTGTTTAAATACGTATGAATGACTTTT
Source organism: Eugnorisma glareosa (assembly GCA_947578425.1). Lineage (NCBI taxonomy): Eukaryota > Metazoa > Arthropoda > Insecta > Lepidoptera > Noctuidae > Eugnorisma > Eugnorisma glareosa. The sequence goes on from OX387973.1 coordinate 7,104,897, forward strand.
CTTTGTATATATATTTATATGCCCCAAAGGCCGAACATGATGGATCTTTTTTGTTTATGAACAACTTGCGTGTCTTGTATGTATACCCATGTTTCTACAAATAAATGTCTTGTCTAGTTTTGTCTTGGTTTAGGCATATTGCACTTAATGGAACAGTACTACAAAAAGTCGGCATAATAATTTTATTCAGTAGTAGCCTGTCGTTCATTCCTCTTAATATAATGTATGTAAAATGTTGACCAAGGCTGGAAAAATGGTTGGATTCATAAAAAGGATTGGGCATGATTTCTAAGGAACTCATCATGCATTGAAAGTACTTTTCAACTCTGTCGTGCGCAGTACCCTAGAATACGTTTCTCCAGTCTGGAATCCAATGTAAAAAGTACACATCAATCGTATCGAACGCATCCAAAAAAGCATCTCCCACAAATCTTGATCGATCTGCACCATCAAACCGAATGATGGACACCACCAACAGGGTCATCTCCATTAATACTGAAATCAACATTTTCTGCGACAGTATACCATAATCTCACATACAAATTGTTGGAAATTCATTTTCAGCCAACTTTTCTTATCTTTTTATCCTGTATGCTCACCATTTCGCTCGCAAAATTTAAAGTATAAACAATATCTTTTTTTAACGTAAGGAATTATATTGTTAAGAATTTATGTCAATGTAAAATTAGGATTTTTTAAATTATTTTTAAAGATTTTTTGTCAATATATTTTTTTTTATTAGCTTGTACTGCTTACATTGTCCTCTTTTCCCGTACCTCCTCGAACCAGCCCTCACGGTACGCATCCAGGGGGGCTGTTCGGGATTATATATATAATAAAAGCAATGGACTGTAATTAAAATATTAATTATAATAATCCAAATAGGTTTACAAAACTACTGAGAACGTTGGTAAGCTAAGGTGCGCGCGCGTGCCGTCCGTGGAGGTCGGTTGCGAAGTGAAGGCTTGACGTCCCGCGCGCCGCAGCTCCACTCGGCGCCGCCGATGATTGCCGGAGACGCCCGAACAGGGGCTACTATGACGTCTTAAAATAGGAGTAATTCCAGTGTGGGAAAGAGACAGAGCTATACGGGTCATCTAGCGCCATCTCTTTCCCACACTGGAATTACTCCTGCTTTAAGGTAGATGCATGAAATCATCAATACAGCCCTCCAAGTTCATATAACCTCATTCAATAGCTATTTCATGAAGAGTTAAGTAAAGTTTCAGAAACTTGGGTCTGCTGAGGACCATTTTGCATCGTGAACATTGGTGAAGGTGGTGCTTGAGGCAGCGGGCTAGACGAATGGTGTTTTGATGTGGAAGGTTGTGGTGACAAAGTTGTCCAAGGATCAGTTATCGCGTGCGGCAGCTTGTTTTATCCTTATTTTGTATAGAATGTTCAATGTGGCCCTCTGCTACTACATCAGATTTCCAGCCACCGTGTCATCTAATCTGGGTCAGGACTGCTCCTGAGTCCGCCAGTAGAGTAGCCGATGTTCTCAAACAAACAATGGCCAATTTCAGGTATTTCGTAATTTCTTTCGGCATGCTGCTGATTTTATTTTTTCCAATGTTTTGCCTGGTGCACTTGTCATTATTATGAGCTACAAAAAATCTGTTAGTGCTTATATTAGAGGGGCGTTAGAGCTTGGTACTTTTCGATATTTCTTGCTTATTCTCCACGAACTCTTTTTCAATTGTCGGGTAAAGGTTTTCCGCTTTGTTTATAGATCTACTTGCGTATGCTGGGTTCCTGTTTTGGTTTGCTAAACGAGCTCCTATCGCTAACCCAGACGCGTCTGTTGGAAGGACAAACTCACTCTCATTTTGTAAAATCAGGAAACTCTACTACTGGTGGTGCACTTAATTTTTGTTGTAATAAGTCAAAAGTGTAGTTTTTAAGTGTGCTTTTTGGTAATTTTCTGATCACTCCAATTGTATATTTTTCTTTGAAAAATTGTTAAAAGGTTGTGCAATTGCTGAAAAATTCTTTATGAATTTCCTATAATAATGAACAAATGCGACAAATCGCTTCACTTCATCTGAATTACGTGGTGTTGGTTAGTTTTTTAGTGTTTCTAATTTTTGTGGGTCCGGTAAAACACTCTCTGACTATATAACATAACATATACATATATAAATATAACATCTCCTTACTCAAAAAATTACATTTGGCTGGATTCAATTTAAGATTTGTTTTACGTAATCGTACAAACAAGTCTACTAAATTTTTATTTGCTGAATCTATTCTTTTCCCATATACAATCAAATCATCTAAATACACAAGACATTTGATATAATTATCTAAGACCAGCCATGGCTATGTTCAACATTCTCGAAAACGAATTTGGGCTTGTTTTGAGTCCCATTGGCATTTTGATCATTTGGTATTGTCCGGTGGTTGTTGTACTGTCCGTGTGGTGTCCGCACATAAAGAATAGCACCACCCTATCTTTTCCAATGGGTGTCGTAAAAGGCGACTAAGGACAATTGGGTGATCCCCATCGCACACAAGTCAGCTTGGTTATGATAGGCGTTCACTACCTTTTCGCTAGCCATGACCAAAAATGCAGCAGGATAATGCGAAACACCTAACGTCGTCTACCAGGATCCATACAGTCACACAAAACACTTGGTCAGTTACCGAAATTGGTAAGGAGGATATAATATATTATATTGTCCGGAATTACATGCTGTATATTTCCGACTTTCTTTATCAAGGTTAACATTAAAAAAACTTTTTTATAGATCTAGGTGGGTAAAATAAACGCATCCTGAGAGAGAGTCAAGCATGTCGGTAATTAATTCGGCAGTGGGAACTTTTTAT